>LPNX011205973.1:208323-533329 GCA_001517045.1 Pseudotsuga menziesii | reverse complement strand
AAATTGATGAAACTCTAGGGGGACCTAGTACATGTCCATACGACTCAATTCGAATGCCTAGCATGGTGAAAAACACCGACACGAAGGCTCTAATAACCTCTCTAGGCCGAACCACCAAGATGACTACCCCAGCTTTGGAGGTGTGAGTGAAAAACTCGGAAATTATTAGTCGTTTGTTCAACAATCAATAATAACCAAGGGAAAAAACACTCTAGGCTAGTCGGCTTGATGCTCAAGTCTGGGAAGCCGAGCCTTTTATAAAAAATTAAATGCTAGGGCATTTTTTACAATTTCCCCAAGGGGGTATGAACATGTGTTAAAAAAATAAAACGACCCTGGAGGCCTGAAAGGACTTCTGAACTCTGAATATGAACAAGTATCTTGTTCATCACTGGCGGCTCAGATGAAAGTCCAACTAGGTGCAGCCTAGTCGGTAACAGGCTGTATTGTATCGTATAGGCATGTGTGAGTTCGAGCAAGAAATGTTTAGCAATTCTGGCACAAATTTCGAGGTCCTCTTGTGTGCACAGAATTAGAGATAAGTTGGAATTTATTGCTACTTAAAACTATTCTGCTGTAAATTGCATTTGAAGAAGAAATAAAATCTCTCTCTTAGAAATAGGTTTTCCCCTTGTGGGTTTTGCTTGGGAAATTTGTAAAAAAATATGTCTGAAATTTCATGGTGTGCATGTGTTGTTTAATTTTCTGCCTGTTAATGTGATGTCCATTCAGTGTTTCAAAGTCTTAGATTTTTTGTGAATTATACCGCACCTATTTAAACTGGGTTGGGTATAAAAGTCTCCTTAAATTTGACTTGAAACCGGGCTGGGTTTGAACACCAAAAACTTTCAAAAGGGTTTTATACAGTATGAAAGGAATGCATTGATTGTATATGTTTCATCTGGGTATTCCTTATAAAGGCTCGAGACATGTTCACCCTTGATAAACTCTCCATGGATAAGACACGATGAATATACATTGGTTAAGCACGCAGGGGATGGAAATCAAGAAAAGTCTCAGTACTGGTGACATAATCTTAGGCATATGCCTCACGGAAATTTGATGGGAAATAGCCACAGAAATCTTGCGTTGTTCCATCAGATAACATATGCCAAACGCTATCTGCAAAGATGAACGGATCCATAAGTGTGTGCTTTGTATAGAGTTTCTGATCAGTAAAAATTTCAGCTACAGGAATGAAGAATTGCTGATGGATGTGTCGATGAGAAATCAAGTTGGTTGCTGATCAAAGAAACTGTGATGATCACTCTTGTTGTGCATCAATTCATGAAAGGAAGCCCATGGTTGAGAGAGTTGTTGAGCATGACAAAATGAAATGCAGAGAGTCCAATGACAGAGTTAAAGTGATGCAACTATTAGTTCTAAGAAGGTTGAGCACTAAAAGAAATCCCCTGCCTGTGAAAGCTCTGGTGATGCAGTCATGGTTGTTGAAATTTATAAGTGAGGAAGGTCTTCTACAATGCTTGGTGTCTAGGCATGTAGAAAGGACCTAAGTGACTTTCCTAGTCATTGACTTTAGAGTTGTAAAGTTAATGTGATTTTCTAGTCATCAAGTTGGTAGCTGATCAAAGAAACTGTGGTGATCACTCTTGTTGTGCATCAATTCGTGAAAGGAAGCCCAGGGTTGATAAAGTTGTTGAGCACGACAAAATGAAATGCAGAGAGTCCAATGACAGAGTTAAAGCGATGCAACTATTAGTTCTAAGAAGGTTGAGCACTAAAAGAAATCCCCTGCCTGTGAAAGCTCTGGTGATGAAGTCATGGTTGTTGGAATTTATAGCGAGGAAGGTCTTCTATATTGCTTGGTGTCTAGGCATGTAGAAAGGACCTAAGTGACTTTCTTAGTCATTAACTTTAGAGTTATAAAGTTAATGTGATTTTCTAGTCATCAAGTTGGTTGCTGATCAAAGAAACTGTGATGATCACTCTTGTGCATCAATTCGTGAAAGGAAGCCTAGGGTTGAGAAAGTTGTTGAGCACAACAAAATGAAATGCAGAGAGTCCAATGACAGAGTTAAACTGATGCAACTATTAGTTCTAAGAATGTTGAGCACTAAAAGAAATCCCCTGCCTGTGAAAGTTCTGGTGATGCAGTCATGGTTGTTGAAATTTATAGTGAGGAAGGTCTTCTACATTGCTTGGTGTCTAGGCATGTAGAAAGGACCTAAGTGACTTTCCTAGTCATTAACTTTAGAGTTATAAAGTTAATGTGATTTTTTATTAAAGTTGTGAGGGGAAACTAATTTTTTATTTCATAAAGCATAATTTGTCTCACCCATGGAAAGTGAAGAGTCAGTTGGGGTGTGTGAAGAGACAAAGTCACTTGGGAAAGTGAAGAGACAAAGTCATTCTCACCTTTAATAAAAAGAGTAATAGTTTTAGACACACACATTCCAAAGTGAGGAAGTGTGAGGCACGAAATCAAAGAAGAGAGAGGGAGAAGTGAGTTGAAGGAAAAGAAGGGGAGCAGCTGAGAGGGGTGCATTTTCCAAGAGTATTTGGTGGCATGCATCCCAAGGCAAATGAACAACCATCAATGCTGGTCCGTACAACAGTGAAGGAAGGCACACTTTTGAGAAGGAAGAGTGGGCACATGTTCCTAGACTGGATCAACCTTTATTTCTGTTTGTACAGTTTCTGTTAGAGGAGGCCGTACTGTTGAACAGTGAAGGAGAAGCACAAAAAATAAGGCTGCAAATTGGATCTGTTTTTAAGGTGATTTTTTGTTTCAGTTGACTCTGACTGTGACTGTGCGGTACAAACTACAATCATCTACACTGAAAATCCAAGCGCAGAGAAGTATGAGGCTGCTGTAGAGTGGGCCGTACAGGCTGTATGGTTTCATGGGCACATACTTCTAGATAATTGGCACTGTTTTCAAGGTGTTGGGGCAGTTGGTACTTGAGATAGGTACTGTGAAATTTATGCTGATATTGACTGCTGTAACTGAGTATATTTCCTTCATGAACAAATAAAAATCTCTTGTGGACTGGTTTTCCCCTTTGGGGTATTTCCAGGGTCTTTGGACCAAAATGATAGTTTCAAATGTGTTTAAATGATTGCTATTCACTGTGTACATTCCGTTGTAGTTAATTTCCAGATTTGCTTAGCACTAGTGTTTCTGCTTATAAAAAGTATAGTAACTTGTATTTGGGCCCTTACATGATGACTGTTGAAATTTTATTGAAGTAGTAACCAGTGAGCTGCTAAATGTTTGTCAAACTTCCTAGCTAAGTTTCCCAGTGTTACACGGGGACTCGCCCCCCTCGCTCCCCGCACCCTGGGGGCTCGGGGGCTTCTGGGGAAACGTTTCCTAGCGTCCCCAAAATTAGGAAACTCTCAGAAATGCACAAGGGGGCGCGTCCCCTGTTCTGCAGCGCGCTCCGGTGAAGGGGGGCTCCCAGACGCCCCCCCGCCCCCCTACCCCCTCCTGAAACTAGGGGGCTTCCAGATGCCCCCTCCTGAAACTGGGGGGCTCCCAGACGCCCCCCGCCNTTTAGTAGTTTACATTGGATGAATCATTGAACTTTTATTGCTGGGATTTAATAATTTATAATATTATTTTTTATTAAGACATGGACGCCCCCCCCCAAATTTCGCTAAAATTTGGGGGTGGTCTCCACACGTCCCCAATGTGTGTTTCCCCGCTCCCGCGCCCCCACGTCCTGGAAACTTGGGGGAACATTGAAGTTTCCTAGTTGTTGACTAAATTTTGGTGGGTTTCAACATGGTATCAGAGTTGGGGCTCTGAGTTTGACAGTAGGGTAGTTTGTGGCAGTGGTTTGCATGTGATTTGCAGGTTAGTATAGCTGAGTTGATTTTGGCACAGGTTTTGTAAGAAATTTGCGAGGTTTTTTTCCTGGGAAGAAGGGAAAAGTCCAGTTGTTAAAATCAGTGTTCCACGGGGATGTGTCCCGAAGGGTCAGGGACTTGTTTTTGTGTTTCGCGTGTCTTGGGGATGGCGAAACCCCATGCGAAATGTTTCGAGACGTCTCGTTTTCGGCGAAACTTGTCGAAACGCGCGACGGAACGTTTCAGTAGTCTATGAAACTTGATGAAACTTGGGGGGACTTACTGGCGTCCCTCCCGAAACTCCGAAATTCGTTGAGACTTGTGGGTGTCTTGCTCGAAACTCCAAAACTTCGCTGAGACTTGTGGGTGTCTTGCTCGAAACTCCGAAACTCCGCCGAGACTTGTTGACTGTTTTTTAATTTTTAACATTTTTAAAACTTTTAATACTGAAATCTGAAGTATAATGGCTTGTCTATTAGTTTTTTTTTAAATGATTTTTTTTTTTGTGTTTTAAAGTTTTGTCCATTTGGTTGACTGTTTTAATTTTTTTTTAAGTTTTGAGTTATTTTGTGTGTTTCTTAATCATTTACTGTTTCAAATGTTTTCATTAGGCACGTTTACACTGTACAATTTATCTATCATTATAAATTTATATATGTAAAAGTAAAATACTAAAAACATTCAAAAAACATTGTTTCAGCCAGCAAGTTGTCAAAAATTTTAAAACAACACACTGCATAGTGACATAAAACAACACACTTTGCATAGTGACAAAAATGATAAAACAACACACTGCATAGTGACAAAAATTATAAAGCAACACACTTTGCATTTACATTACATGATTGCACAATGATGAATGTAGTATTTAGTAATTAACTAATTTGCATGAGATGGGTTGTTATTGTTGAGATTTATATTTTTCATATTTTTAATATTTTTAAAGTTTTTATGACTCCCATGTCTTGCTGCTCCCCTCGAATTTCTCTAAAATTTGGGGGTGGTTTCCACACGTCCCGAATGTGCATCTCCCAGCTCTCGCGTCCCACCCTTTCGGAACCTTGGGGGAACATTGGTTCAAACCGTATGACGAAATTATTGCAACAAAGTTGTAAGTAGTTCATCAATGAAAGTGCATCCAATTGAAGCAGTGTTGCAAGGTGATCGGAGGGACAAAATGTACATAATGCGTGGGCAACCTATGTACGGAGAATCTGGGTGGATATCAGATTTTGGATCAATGTCAGAGATAGAGGGAGAGTAGGAAGCTCTGGAGATTGAGATGGTATCGAGTATTCAGTCTTTGATTCAGGGAAGAGGACAAGAGGATTCTTTAAGCACTGGCAGGAGGTAGCTGGTATGATACGACACTGATGGATGAGCAAGAGCGAGATGAGAGTTCTCAGCGTGGCTGACACATATCTTTAGTGCAACGTCCAGGAGAGGTAGCAGGACAAGCTCCTGAGCCAGAGGGAGTTGCTATAGCAGGCAAAGTGATGGGTCTGGAGGGTGACCCTAGTGGAGTGTCAGAAGTACCTCCCTCACTAAGAGGTGTAAGTTTTTCTTAGTTTCAGCCACCGGTTTAAATGTCAAAAATTATCTCAGTTTAATGCCCAACCCAGAAATGCATAAGGCTGGAAATAACATAAAATTTCAGACTGAAATAAACACTGCTGTAACTCAACTTTTATGACAGAAAATAACAATAAATGCACACCATGAAGTTTTCAGACACAGTAAATTTTTGGCAACATGCCCAGGAAAAACCCACAAGGGGAAAACCTATTAGGAGAGAGAGTATTTTTATTATCAGGAAATTTACAGCAAAACTCGGAAATTTTCAGACCAACTTATCTCAACCTGGAAGAGAAAATTTGTCTAATTTTTCGTGCCAAACAAGAAAAATCAAACTCAGATTTTTTTCCTGTTTTCTGCCTCGATTTTCGTGCCGCTGTATGGCTATACGGTACAGACCTCAAAATCCGTGTTCAGATTTTTTCCTTGAAAATCATGCCCAAAAATTTGCCTTGAAAATCGTGCCCGTTGTACTGAAAACCGTACCGTACGGACTATACGGACAGTAATAAATGCTGCTATCCTCTCCTTGATTTTTCGTGCCCTCTACTGCTGCCCTTTCCCTCGATTTGCGTGTTGCAAATTTTTTCTTTCTAAAAAAAATGGAAACTTTCTCTCTCAGCTCTCTCCTTCACTTCAATTTGCAAAAGTGAGTGAAATGGCCTTTCCTTGCCTTTTTTGTGAGAACCCTAGGGTTCATCTAATCCAACGGTGGAGATTAGATTAGATCGGTGGATGAGATTAAATGCTCATATTTAAATCTCATAAATATAAATTTCACTCACCCACTTAAATTGATCAAAAAGTGACTTTATTCTCTAAAGTCATATTAAATGCTCATCTCAAGTCATTTAATGCAAGGGTCACTTTATTTCCCCCTTTTAAGTGACTAAGGCTAAAGTCACCTAGGGGAGCACTTTCCTAGGTACAAAAATCAACACTCCCTCTTACCGAGGAAGGTGTTCTGCACCACTCCCAACTTGTCTCTAAAGAAAACAAACTTGCCCCTCCCCAAAGATTTTGTTAGAATATCTACAACCTGCTCATCAATGGAAATGCACTGTAAAGTCACTGCTCCTCTCTGAACATAATCTCGGATGAAATGATACTTGATCTTAATATGCTTTGACCAGTCATGAAATACTGGATTCTCAGAGAGCTGGATGTAACTCTGATTGTCACAGTAGATCACAGTAGGTCTCAGCTCTTGATCAACTTGCGAAGCCACAACGCCTCGCAACTGGCCTGATTGGCTGCCATATACTCGGCCTCTGCAGAACTCAAAGCAATAGACTTCTGTTTCCGACTGAACCACGACAATGTTGTCGAGCCCAAACTGAAACAACATCTGGAAGTGCTCTTTCGATTTGCCACACTACCTGCCCAATCTGAATATGTGAAGCCAATCAACTTGATCCCATCCGACCTCCTGTAGTCTAGACCATACTCCACTGTCCCTGCAAGGTAACACAATACATGTTTTGCAGCTACCCAGTGCACTCTCTCAGGCTCAACCATGAATTGACTCAGAGTGTTCGCTGTAGAACACAAATTTGGCCGAGAGTTGACCAGATAGATCAATGAACCAATGAGTTGGCAGTATAAAGTAGGATCCACCAACTCTCCCTGAGAAGCATGAAGCTTCTTTCTGTTGGTGACCATCGGTGTCGACATCGGCCTGCAATCCTCCATCCTAAATCTCCTCAGAATATCAACAACATACTTTCTTTGTCCCAGGAAAATATGTCTAGGCTCTCGCCAAACCTCCAATCCTAGAAAATAGTGCATCAACCCAATATCTGTCATCTCGTACTCTGAAGCAAGATCCTTCTTGCAAGCTGCAATGGGTCTCTCTCTCTCTGTGATAAATAATTCATCAACATATAACAGAAGAATAAGCGGATCATCACCAACCATGATGAAATAAAGATTCAAATCTGCTTCACTCTTTTGAAACCCCATCGTCTGCAAGTAAGAATCAATGCTGGAGTACCAAGCTCTAGGAGCTTGCTTCAGCCCATACAAGGCTTTCTTTAGCCTGCAAACATGAGACTCTCTCTCATGAATCTCAAAGCCCTGAGGCTGCTCATCATAAATCTCCTCTTGTATGATTCCATTGAGAAATGCGGTCTTCACATCCATCTGATGGATCTTCCAACCCATTTTAGCCGCAATGGAAATCAAAGCCCTGATCGAAGTATATCGAGCAACTGATGCAAAGGTCCCATCATAATCCACTCCCTCAATCTGTGAATACCCCCGCGCTACAAACATGGCCTTGTACTTCTCCACACTACCATCTGCAACATGCTTTAGCTTGTAAAGCCACCGAGAAGTCACCATTGACTTCCCCTCAGGTCTCGGAACTATCTCCCATACATCGTTCTTCATGATGGAATGGTACTCATCCATCATGGCATCTCGCCAAACATGGTGCTGGGAGGCCTCCTCAAAAGTAGAAGGCTCTGAATCACGTAAACTAGCCATCAAGAGCATGCCCAATCTGTCAGGCATCTGAATAGACCTCGTTGGCTCTCTGGGTGTCCCAAACTCCTGAGCTTCCTTCAAGGTATCTCGAAGCCACTTAGGTGTCTTCTTCCTTGGAGGCTGCTCCCACACTGGTCTATCCTCATCTGAAGAACTACCAGAGTGTTGAGGCCTGGAAAATTGCAGGTAACAACAGTTAGGGATTCTCCCCAATAAACGTTCCCAACTAGCCCGTTACTGTTTGGTATGGGGAATCTGTCCGGTTTACGGTCTGACTACCGTAGGTCAAGTAACAAAAATAAAAGGTTTTACCGGTTACGGCCTGGTCCGCCGTGTATGTTTTTTAGTTTTTTGTATTTAAGTATGAGATGCAAGTGCCCATCTAAAAATGCAGATTGATAGAGAATACGAGGAGTGGTCACAATGTGATGTTCAGGTTCTTACCTCTCGTCTTAATTCTCTCGCATCTAAACCACACACAGCAAGAAAAAACTAAAACTATCTAACCTATCCCTAGGGAGCAAGATTATTATTCATCAATGAGTAATGTATTTTGTGCATGCATTAAGAAAAATCACAGATAGCTGTTACTTATTTCAAAACACATGAACATTAATAGATATATGAACAATCAGATAGCTAATTGTTTATGAACACCATTCATTACTCATAGTGGAAATTTCATAGAATAAACTAGAGCGCATTCATAACAAGAACATAGGTTCAAAGAGTTGGAACGATCTCACAGTTAATGGATAATAGTTGAAAACGAAATAGTTCACATTCAACAAATCCATAGCACAGCATTTGAAACCTTCCACAAAGCTTTCTCCAACAGGAAACTTGTAATTTCTTTATGCAAAAGGAAATAGTTCTTCTTACATTATACTCTCACAAATCTATCTAAGAAAAAGTCTTGCTCTACATCTAACTCTCCTAAACTTATACAAAACAGCAAAACCTTTGGGTTGCCACTCCCCAGGCAACCTTCGAACTCTCCCAACCATTTAATCTCACAATTTTGTCCTTTTGTGAGTGCTCATGATTCATACAATGCGTTACATTTTAGATGAAGACTTATGAGTACTACATAAAAGAGACCGGCTCAGTAACTGATGAACCTTTTCCAAGCCTGGGCCTTTGCTGCTATCGATTCTGCTTTGTCTTTTATATGTCTTCTTTGAAGCAGCAATCATCAAACTGGGTTTGAAAAATTCTCTAGGTCTGTCTGCAATTAAAACGAAAAACTCATCATTAATTCGGATTGCATCCAAGATCATCGAACTTTCAATAAAACGTAAACCATACTATCAATAAAAATAAGCATAAAAAATGAAACCCGGTATTGCATTTTCATCGCGAAAACCTTAACTTGAACAGAAAACTTCCGTCGCCCCATGAAATATGATAAAATCTCATAAAAAACGGCGGGACATCCTTACCGGCGGGAAAAACTAAGCATCGGGCTGACAAACTCCTCACCGGCAGGCGAAAGCATTATAGCATCGGATGATCAAATCACTAAGCCGCCACAACGGTGGGAGCCAAACAACCTAAGGGTTCCGTGGCAAAAAAAATGTCAGTGAAATAAACTCTAAAAAACTGCATCATTGGACCTTGGAACCACTACAGCATCGGATGACTAGTTCAATGAGGAGCCGTAACGGCGAAAATCACATGGACTAAGGGTTCTGCGGCAAAATAAACATCGGCGAAAAATCAGAACAAACTATCGGCGAACGGAAAACTCGGAGGACTGTGAATCGGTGAACCAAAAGACTAGGCTTCCGATCAAATGTCAAACACAATCCCGATAGCGAAAGAAAGCAAATCATTTAAAACAAAAAACCCGAGGAATCGACAAATATATGGGCTTTCTTTGGGGTGCTTGCAATCTGCCATCCGAAATGGCGGCAACGCACAAGACTAAAGCTCCGATAGTGATAAAATAGGAAACGCCGATAGTCAAAAGTTTTGAAGAAACAAACAAAGGAGATAAAAACATCGGCAAAAAACATGACTGTCCATCGGGACATTCATAGTTTAGCTTCCGCAACGACGACTGCGTAGAGGACTATGGCCCCGATTCATTGTTCAATAAACTTTCGACAGCGAAAAGGAAATTATCTACAAACCAAAACTTCAAGTTCAAACCAAAAGCATCAGCAGACAAAAGATAGTCATTTGACTTCCGAAAATGCTAAACACTTAACCTCAATCCATCCTCAAAAGATCCAAACTTGTAGCAGAGGAACAACAAAGTTTAGCAATCCCAAACAAATCCAGGCAAGATAAAATTAAAAGGGGGGTCCAAAATTTTAAAAAATTTGGGAAATAGTTGCAGCTGCAACAATTGGCGACTACCTGGTGAACTTAGATCTCTGGACAACTTCTTCCTGAAGTAACAGACTGTTTGACAATAAAACCATCATGTTGAATTCTTCTAGATGTCTGGCTTTTCCAAATGGCAAATGTATGTACTTTAATCATTTGATATTAGTCCAATTTAGGGATCATGGGAACCAAGATTTAAAAGTCCAGATAACTCTTTTGAGGCCAAGAATATGAATTTCATTTTTTATCTGTGTCTTTGGGTAGTTTCCAGCTAGGACACCACAGGATTGTAACATATGATAAACAGAAATATTCGTTTGTTCCTCATTCCCATGCCATTTTGCACTTTTTGTGCTTTTGGACTTTTGTCCTTTCTTTTGAGTCCTCCTGCATGCCTTTTTGAATTTTTTTATTCAGTCCCCTCTATCCATAGTGTCCTTTTGTGTGAGAGATGTATTTAATTTTCAGCTCACAAACAGAGAAGAACTTTGGCAATTTACTACTCATATGATTTAGCACTTTGTTTTGATACATATTGCTTTCTCAGGAAATTCTTGACTCTTATTTGCCTTTTGGCTTTCAATTCTTGGCATGGGATCATTTATATATAATATACTGTTTACCTTGCTTCCTTGCCATGGGTCTTTCGCTGTCACTCCCTAGGACATTTTTTAAATGTGAGATGGATGGAGCCTCAAAATAGTATTCCAGACCTTTTGATCCTGAGTTATTTTATAAGGATTAAGTAGGACTTCAATGTGTTCATAGTCATTTAGGAAAACTGCTAATAAGAAGAAATTCTTTTAGATAAAACAAAAGTACACAGTCTTATAGTCAAGGATTTTAGTTGATCCAGAATTCTGATGCTCTCCATGCAACCAAAAGTTTGCTTCTTTTATTTAAATCCATCAAAATCTAAAAAACTACAGAAATAAGGTAAATAAAAAATAAACAACTAAATCAGTTTATTTATGTACAAAACAAAAACAAAAAATCAGGAAAAATAAGGTTTGAGAACTAAACCATTAACTGGTAAGTTCTCCTCTCACCCCTGTAAATCTTGCAATTTGTAGGTTGAGGGGCCAAGTTTTGCTGCAATCTGAAAAGGGCCTACCCATAACTGTTGAAACTTCGTGTGTTTCCCCTTTTCATCATGTGGGTGATCCCACTTAAGAACCAAGTCTCCCACTTCAAATTCTTTTTTTCCAGCTTTATGTTTATCAAACCACCGTTTCACTACTTCCTGTTGATGCTTAAAACGTTCTTTGGCTCTAGATCTAGACTCCTCCGCCTTCAAAAGATTATAGATTCTAATTTGCAGGATTTTGTTATCTGTGCCTCTAGACTCTTGGGCTATTATGGAAGATGGTAGCATAATGTTAGGAGGAAGGATAGCTTCTTTTCCATAAACAAGGGTATACGGTGACACACCTAAGGAATTCTTGGGTGTGACCCTATCAGCCCAAAGAGCATTCGGTAATGCTAAATGCCTACTTCTCTGGTTTTCTATCACAGTCTTTTTTAAGATCCTAATCAGATTCTTGTTTGTAGATTCTGCCAAACCATTCCCTTGTGGGTAGTAGTTTGCAGAATAGTGCAATTTAATTCCTCTTTCATGAGCAAAAGCAGTTAATTTAATAGAAGAAAAATAAGTAGCATTATCGAAAACCAGGGAAATTGGAACCCCAAACATGGTCATAATATGATCTTGCAAGAAATCCATGACCGCATCTTCATTCACTTTACGTAATGGAATTGCCTCGACCCATCTAGTGAAGTTGTCAGTTGCCGTCAAAATATATTTGTGTTGCAAGGAAGAATTTGGTTTTATCTCTTCAATGATATCAATTCCCCATTGCTCAAACGGTTCTGTTATCATCACCAGCTTCAATGGTCCTGCTGCTTTGGCTTGTCTTCCCCCACACTCTGGCAGATATCACACTTTCTGACATGGGCATGCGCATCCTTGAACAATGTGGGCCAATAGTATCCGGCTCTGAGAATCTTATGGGCTGTCGTATCTACAGAAAAATGACCTCCAGCAGGCCCATCATGTAACTCTGTTATGACATTTTTTGCATCTTCTTTCTCTAAACATTTAAGGACTCCATCATAATTCTTCCTGAATAAAATTCCATCAATGATCTGATATGCAGCTGATTTAAGGCGCAACGCTCTTCGCTGCTTGGAATTCCA
This sequence comes from Pseudotsuga menziesii, assembly GCA_001517045.1. NCBI lineage: Eukaryota > Viridiplantae > Streptophyta > Pinopsida > Pinales > Pinaceae > Pseudotsuga > Pseudotsuga menziesii. The sequence continues at coordinate 520,924 of LPNX011205973.1, read as the reverse complement.
ATGTTCTGGCAACAATCCTTCCTGAGGGTAATGAACAAGGTCTCGGTACCAGGAATCTAGAGCTGTGAAAAGAGGACATACATCCATCATATGTAACTTAGCTTCATTTTCCCAATTGTTTTCTTCATTGTTGTTACCTTCAGCCATTAGTTTGCACAGTCCTTGCCCTTTAACTATGGATGCTGGTTTGAATTCGAGGTCATATTCTTGTAAAGCTGTTACCCAGTTGCCTCGTCTTTCTCCTAATTCTTTTTGTATGAAAAGAGACCTTACAGCTGGGTGTGGAACTATCACCTTCGTCCGGTTCTTAAGTATGTACGGCCTAAATTGTTTTACCGCTTTGAAGACTGCATAAGCTTGTTTATCCACAGTTGGGTAATTCAATTCGGCCCTCTGCAGACCAGTGCTCATAAATGATATGGGGTACTCATCTCCCCCATCTTCCTTCTGAGTAAGCACCGCTGCTAATGAATCGTCAGATGCGAAAGTGTACAAAATAAAATCCTTCTCAAAATTTGGACTTTTGAGAGATAGTGCATGAGCAATAGATGTATTTATTTTACTGATTGCATTCTTCTCTACATCAGTCCACTTGAATTGTACACATTGTTTTACCATTTGCTGCAAAGGTTTAACGATTTGAGCGAAATCTGGCACAAACTTTCGCACGAAATTTATTGTCCCCATGAATGATTGCATACCTTTTTTGTTATAGGGTAAAGGGATCTGTTCGATAGCTTTGATCCTTTCTGGGTCTATGGAAATCCCCTTTTTAGAAACCACGTGACCCAGTAGCTTTCCTTCTATAACCGCAAACACACATTTTCTTGGATTCAGTGAAATGCCATATTTTCGACAACGCTCGAAAATTTGTTTTAGATGGAATGCGTGTTCTTCTTTCTTTTTTGAAAATATCGTGACATCGTCGAGATATACTACAACACTACGGCCAATTAGATTGCGGAAAGCTATATCCATAGCCCTTTGGACAGTAGCTCCAGCGTTGACGAGTCCAAAGGGCATCCTTCTGTAAGCAAAAGTTCCCCATTTTGTTCTGAATGTAGTTTTAAGTCTGTCTTCCTCAGCTATTAACACTTGATTGTAACCGGAGAATCCATCTAATAATGAAAATAACTCAGAACCCGAAACCATCTGCAAATGGGTGGGACTGGGTATTTGTCTTTATCCAAAGCGCGATTTAGGTTTCTGAAATCCACACATAGCCTAATTTCTCCAGATTTCTTCCTTACTGGTACCAGATTTGACACCCATTCCGAGTGTCTGACTTTGAATATAATTTTAGCATCCAATAATTTCTTCATTTCATTTTGAATTAACGGCTTTAGTTTTGGATGCATTTTTCTGAACGACTGTTGATAAGGCTTGACTCCAGATCTAATAGGAATGACATGTTGTATAATCTTGGTGTCATATGTTTTAAGCTCTTCATATGTCCAGGCAAATACATCTTTGTACTGTTTGAACAAACTAATGAACTTATTTCTTTCACCCGGGGAGCAACACTTTCCCAAATTCACATATTTGGGCTCAACTTCAGTTCCTAAATTTATTAGCTCGAATTGTAAAGGCGAGCTATGAGTCTTGACATTTGCTGGTCTTCTGAACTTGTTGTCTAAATCAAACATCCGCTCTAAGGTCCTGACCCCTTTAGGAATAAAGTTGTCAAGTTTTAATTCAGCTTGGTGTTCTTCATCATCGATAATTGCCCCTTTGAAAGTCTCGTCATTTGTCAAACATTCGAGGATTTGTTGATCATCATCAAAAACTCGTAGATTAGTAATCATGTCTGGAACCGAAGGCCTGAAAAGTAATTCAATAGAACACTTGTTATTTGAAGGTACAAGCCTTGCAGCTAAGGTAGCTAACAAGTCAGCTGCTGCATTTTCAAGTCTAGGAATGGATACAATATTAAATGCATAAAAATTTGTCAGCAAATCCCACACTTCATTCTGATAAGCTTTTAAATGAGGTGAGATGCAATGTATCTGTTTTCGAATTTGCTTTACAATTATTTTAGAATTCCCATACACTTTCAAATTTTCTACTTTTAATTCAATTGATTTTCTTAGTCCCTGAAATAATGCTTCATATTCGGCTGTGTTATTGGTACATTCAAACTCTAATCTATACGAAAGAAAATGTTTATTTTTCTTTGGATCAATCAGGACACAGCCAGCCCTTGATCCTTCCAAAGTTTTAGATCCATAAAAAAAAAGTGTCCAAAAACTATCTACTTCTATTGTACTTGAATCAACAACTACATCTGAAACTAAGTCTACTATTTTACAGTCAAATTCATCAGCTCGTGAAAATTAAACGAGATCGGGTTGTGTGTCTGGTGTACCGCTGGATTCTTCTGCTTGGTAATTTCTCGATTCAAGCTCAATAAAGTAATTTCCCAACACAGAATTCACTAGTTCATTCTTACCCTCCAACTGAGTAACATTGTGCCTCATATGGGGCTCTCTTAATACTTTTATTTGGTTGAGACTTCCCTTATAAGGCAACCACAGATGTGACTAATCTGATGCAAAATATCCATTTAGCTTTGCTGGCCAATCCCGACTCAAAACAAGTCCATAAGCCTCAGGTATGTCTGCTACTACAATATCGATGAACTGACATACTTTTTCATTTGAAGATAGTTGAATCAAAACATCCTCCATTTCCCCAATTACATTCATAGCTATTCTATCTAACTGAATGACCTGCCAAGTAGATGGTTTAGGTTGTCCATTTATCTTCTTACAGACTGAAAGTGGCATAACATTGACTGATGCACCTGAGTCTACTAAACAGTTGTGTACGTTATGGTTGAAAATTTCAAAAGTTAGGAGAAATGGTGGGGTTTTGCATTTAGACTTACCTCTCACACTTGCTTCACCAATTACTTCTTCTTCAGGTTGATTGTTAGTGGGAAGCTTTTCCTCTGGTACTTCAAGTGCTTTTAACAATCTTTCTTTCTGCTGAGGCACATTACACATTTCAAACAGCGATATATTGGCCTTAGCCCTCTTAATATCTTCCACAATATCATACTCCATCTTATGTTCTTTGAGATCCTTTTTTACATCATCAGTCTTCTCCTCAATGGGCTTAACAGGCATGTTGATTTGCTTTGGATTTTGACTCGTAATGGTGAATTTTGGTATTTTATCAGCTGTGGTGCTCTTCTGAATTTTCTTTACATTCTTTTGAAGTCTCTTGATTTTCGGGAGTACTGATCTGTCCTCTTTTATCAAACCTTGGCTTCTTGTTGTCACGTTTGTTTTCGATATCTCCTCTTGTTTCACATAGCCATCTTTTTCGGTATCAAACATCGAGACACAGTCCCATAAAACAAGAGCATCATCTTCTTGATTTTCTGTAGATTTATTTCCCTTTTCCTCTTCATCATCAGCTTTTGTTAATTTAGAGTCCAATAGCTGATTCATTACTAATGTCATTGAAATGATCCATTGAGGACAATTTTTTTCAGAATGAGGCTGCCGATGAAAGGTGCAAAAATTATCCATCCCTACCTCCGTCAAATTCATTGATGCAGGGCTGTGTGGAGGAGGTTTAGATTGATTGTTGTCCTCTCTCCTTTTATAGTAAGGCTTATAAGATTTCTGAGCTTCTTTTTCCTTTTCTAGATCTATTATTCTGTTAGATAGTTTCTGCATCATTTTCAACATTCCTTCAAAGTCATGTGACTGCTCCTCCTTAGACTTAGACAGTAATAAGGCTTTCTTACCAAAAGTTTTTTCTGCCGACTGCTCAGATAATCTTCTATGCTCTCTCTTTCAGCTTCTACTCTCTCGGCTTCTTCATAAGTTTCAGACAACGTAGGTTTGACTTGCATCTTGGCAAACATGGCCAAGTCAGGCCCTAAAGTTGAAGTATAGTATTCGATCAAAACCTTATTAGACGGTTTATCAGTTGCAGAAAGATTCTTAAGGTAAGCAGCAAACCTTTGGGTGAAACTATGCACTTTTTTTTTCCTTTCTTTCTTTAAAGCGCACAACCCTTTCATTAATGCTGCATGAGTTTTTTGGACTGCATACTTACTTCTAAATATTCTTTCAAATGTATTCCAGTCTGTGATTGAGTTTGCAGGCAGAGCAAAATACCATGAGGCTGCGGCTTCTTTCAGGGTATGCGAAAACAATCTGCAGACTACATCTTCATGTTCTCCAGCCTTTAGTCCTTCTATAGCCAAGTAAAAGCTTTGCAAATGATCATCTACCAAAATCTTTTCACTTGGGTCAAACTTGGGCAACATTTTTTCAAAAGCCTGAGGTAAGTCATGTAAAGGGGGTGCCAGGTTTAAAGGTGACCTAGCCCTCCAAGCAGATGGTGGATTCGGTGGGTTGGGTGGCTGATTTGCATTCATGTTTGCCATGCGTCTGGGTGGAGAATGAGGTGGTGAATGAACAGGGGTATGAACAGGTGAACAGTAAGGTGTATCTGGGCCCACTTGATTCAAATGGTGAACAACTTCCTGTAAGGCTGTTTCTCCCAGTTCTTCAAAATCTCCAACCAACACTGCGTCTTCCAATATAGGACGGTCTTTCTTCTTATATTCTTTTCTGGGCAAGACAGGAATAATTGGTAATCCTCCAATCTTCTTCACATATGCCCTAGTATGTCTTCTCAGATCATTAACTACTTCGTTATCGACAGAATACAGATGATCTTTACCCTTCTCTTCAGGAATTGGATTGGGAAACAAACTGCTTTCAGAACTATCACCAGTGGAATAATCTTGAGAAAATAAGTTTCCTTGGCCAGCCATGCACTAGCGACCCTCCTTCTAGCGCCAAAACTGTTGAGGCCTAGAAAATCGCAGGTAACAACAGTTAGGGATTCTCCCCAGTAAACGTTCCCAACTAGCCCGTTACTGTTTGGTATGGGGAATCCGTCCTGTTTATGGTCCGGCTATCGTAGGTCAAGTAACAAAAATAAAAGGTTTTACTGGTTACGACCCGGTCCACCATGTATGTTTTTTAGTTTTTTGTATTTAAGTATGAGATGCAAGTGCCTATCTAAAAATGCAGATTGATAGAGAATACGAGGAGCGGTCACAATGTGATGCGCAGGTTCTTACTTCTCGTTTTAACTCTCTCGCATCTAAACCACACACAGCAAGAAAAAACTAAAACTAGCTATCTAACCTATCCCTAGGGAGCAAGATTATTATTCATCAATGAGTAATGTATTTTGTGCATGCATTAAGAAAAATCACAGATAGCTGTTACTTATTTCAAAACACATGAACATTTATAGATATATGAACAACCAGATAGCTAATTGTTTATGAACAACATTCATTACTCATAGTGGAAATTTCATAGAATAAACTAGAGCGCATTCATAACAAGAGCATAGGTTTAAAGAGTTAGAACGATCTCACAGTTAATAGATAACAGCTGAAAACGAAATAGTTCACATTCAACAAATCCATAGCACAGCATTTGAAACCTTCCACAAAGCTTTCTCCAACAGGAAACTTGTAATTTCTTTATGCAAAAGGAAATAGTTCTTCTTACATTATACTCTCACAAATCTATCTGGGAAAAAGTCCTGCTCTACATCTAACTCTCCTAAACTTATAAAAAACAGCAAAACCTTTGGGTTGCCACCCCCCAGGCGACCTTTGGACTCCCCCAACCATTTAATCTCACAATTTTGTCCTTTTGTGAGTGCTCATGATTCATACAATGCGTTACATTTCAGATGAAGACTTATGAGTACTACATAAAAGAGACCGACTCGGTAATTGATGAACCTTTTCCAAGCTTGGGCCTTTGCTGCTATCGATTCTGCTTTGTATTTTATATATGTCTTCTTTGAAGCAACAATCATCAAACCGGGTCTGAAAAATTCTCTCTGTCTGTCTGCAATTAAAACGAAAAACTCATCATTAATTCGGATTGCATCCAAGATCATCTAACTTTCAATAAAACGTAAACCATACTATCAATAAAAATAAGCATAAAAAATGAAACCCGGTACTGCGTTTTCATCGCAAAAACCTTAACTTGAACAGAAAACTTCTGCCGCGCATGGAATATGATAAAAGCTCATAAAAATGGCGAGACATCCTTACCGGTGGGAAAAACTAAGCATCGGGTTGACAAACTCCTCACCGGCGGGCGGAAGCATTATAGCATTGGATGATCAAATCACTAAGCTGCCGCAATGGCGGGAGCCAAACAACCTAAGGGTTCTGCGGCAAAAAAAACGTCGGCGAAATAAACTCTAAAAAACTGCAGCATCGGACCTTGGAACCACTACAGCATCAGATGACTAGTTCAATGAGGAGTCGTAACGACGAAAATCACATGGACTAAGGGTTTCGCGGCAAAATAAACGTTGGCGAAAAATCAGAACAAATCATCGGCGAACGGAAAACTCGGAGGACCGTGAATCAGCGAAGCAAAGGACCAGGCTTTCGATCAAATGTCAAACACAATCCCAATAGCGAAAGAAAGCAAATCATTTAAAACAAAAAACCTGCAGAATCGACAAATATATGGGCTTTCTTCGGGGTGCTTGCAATCTGCCATCTGAAACGGTGGCAACACACAGGACTAAAGCTCCGATAGTGATAAAACAGGAAACGCCGATAGTCAAAAGTTTTGAGGAAATAAACAAAGGAGATAAAAACATCGGCGAAAAACATGACTGTCCATCAGGATATTCATAATTTAGCTTCCGCAACGGCGGCTGCGTAGAGGACTACAGCTTCGATTCATTGTTCAATAAACTTTCGACAGCGAAAAGGAAATTATCTACAAACCAAAACTTCAAGTTCAAACCAAAAGCATCAGCAGACAAAAGATAGTCATTCAACTTCCGAAAATGCTAAACACTTAACCTCAATCCATCCTCAGAAGATCTAAACTTGTAGCAGAGGAACAACAAAGTTCAGCAATCCCAAACAAATCCAGGCAAGATAAAATTAAAAGGAGGGTCCAAAATTTTAAAAAATTTGGGAAATAGTTGCAGCTGCAACACAGAGGTAGAAACCCCAGTAACCTGTGAACCAGAAGCTAGTGCACCAACAACTGGTGTACCCTATGATCTTGATCCTCTATACGGTGAACCTGTAATCAGAGACCCAAAACCTGTCCTCGAAGACCTTGCTGGCTGAACCAATGAACCTGGTGAACCTGTGCCTGCACTGCGTGGTCCAGTAACTCCAGAAACCCGTGATCCTGTCTGCTGTACTGATGGTACCTGTGGAACTGTCTGAGGTGTAGGAACTTGCTGCTCTCCCTGCTCCAACTCTCTCGACTTTCTGAAGGCCCGCTCCTCCTCAAACTTCACATCCCTCCTCACAACAACTTTCCTCTAAGAAGGAAGGTAAATACAGAAGGCCTTCGAAGTCTCATCATAGCCCACAAAGATGCCTTTCTTTGCAGTGGGCTCCAACTTTTTCGTCTTCTCAGAAGGGACATGAGAGTAAGTCAAACTACCAAATATGCGAAAATGGCTGACCTCAGGCATTTTGCCTGTGAAACACTCCTCAGGTGTCATGTTCCCCACGACATGATGGGGACTTTTGTTCTGAAGATATACAGTTGTGCTGCATGCCTCAGCCCAAAGAAAGAAAGGAAGTGACTGGTCATGAAATATAGCTCTGGCTGCTCCAACAATAGACCTGTTCTTCCTCTCTGCCACTCCATTCTACTCTGGAGTGTATGGAACCGTCAACTGCCTCCTGATACCCTCCTGTTTGCAATATCCATCAAACTCCTTGGAGGTATACTCACCCTCGTTATCCAATCTGAGAACTCGGATCTTCCTCTCTGTCTGGTTCTCTACAAGAGATTTGAACTCTTGGAACCTCTACAAGACCTCCTTAGATTTCTTGATCTTCAAGAAGTAGATCCAGGTCTTCCTGGAATGATCATCATTGAATGTCACATAGTACTCATATCCTCTCAAGGAAACATATGACATCGGTCCACAAAACTCTGAATGTATCAAGTCAAGATTTCCTGCTGACCTGCTATCACTGCTAGGAAAAGCAGTCTTGGTGTACTTTCCCAAAGCACACCCCCTGCAAACATCACTATGCTCTGAGCTGAACTCTAGTAAACCTGTAACCATATGTCTCAACAGCCCCAAAGCTGGATGATGTAAGTGAGCCATCCTCCTATGCCAAAGTTCACAAAGCTCACTGTCGCTGCTATGTGCCAAAGGCATGCCGAGGCTGAAATAAGAGCCTATACAGTTTCCCACATCTAACTCCAATTGCAAATGAAGCATATGTTCCAGCAGTCTTGGGAAATACACACACATGTCCATTTATGAAGGACGCCCCAAGACCCTGATCCTCAATCGTGGAAACTGAAACCATGTTCTTCTTCAGCCCAAGTACACACAATACATCTCTCAACACCATGGGACTCATGGACTCCCTCTGAAAGGTAATGGTCCCACGCCCAACTGCTCTGACTGCTGAGTCATCTCCCAACACCACCTCCACATCAGTCTCGGTCTGTGAAAGCTCGAAGAACATCTCACGAGCACCTGTCATGTGGCTCGAAGCTCCGCTATCAATATACCAAGTGCTGGAAGTAGATGCACTGTAGGAATGGTCTGTCACCAAGGAAAACTCTCTCTCTCTATCAACATCCGCACTGGTGATAATAGATGCTCTCTCTCTATCAATATGCCCAATGCACAAAGAAAACTCTCTCTGAAATCTAGTTGCAAAGTCATCGACCTCCGATGAAGCTGTTGTTTGCTACTGCTTCTTCTTCTTCTTGTTCGGACACTGCCCAACATAGTGTCCCATATTTTGACATGCAAAGCACTTTACAGTGCTCAGATCCTTCTTCTGCCCATCCTGCTGCTTGGCCCCATCCTTCTTGTTCTTCTTCTTCCCTTTTGCTGTCAATGCCACATCCTCCTCATCCTCCCTACAAGTAGAAGCACTGCATTGCAAAAGGCTCCTCCGAGTCTCCTCCCAAACAAAATCATCACAAATCCTGTCCCATGAAGGTAAGTTCTCCCTAGCCACCAAGCCCTATACAAACACAGCCCAAGGTTGTGACACCCCATTCAAGGCTGTCCGTACTAGCTCAGCACTAGGAACAACCACCCCAACTGCTGCAAGCTCATCTCTCACCTGAGAGATCCTAGTAAGATAAGTCATAACAACCTCTCCTTTGACCTTCTTGATACTCTTCAGCTTCTCCCTTGAAACCATCTCTTCCTATTCTCGTTTGAACTCTGAAACAAGCTGGTCAAAGCACTCCACATTTCATGTGCACGATCCTTCCCTGAAATGTGTGGAATCAAATGGTCTTTAACATCATATAGGATAATCCTCCGAGCCTTAATATCTTTCTTGTTGAAGGTAGCCAATGCTACTGCATCGGTGGAAGCGGGAATAGCAATGGGATTAACTGTAGTATTTCTGACTACCTCTTCCCACTACTCATTTTCCTCCAACACAAGCAAAATCCTAGCTTTCCATGGGACAAAATTCCTAGCCCCATCAAGCCTACCCTCCATTCTCAGTCCGGTTGGAGACATATTTCTCAAAGAACAAGTTTCAACAAAATGTTGTTACTGTCAAAAGAAAATCTCTGAAATCTGGAAATTACTTTTCTGTCTGCAAAAATTAATTTTCTGCCCCACTCAGCTCTGATACCATGTAAGTTTTTCTCAGTTTCAGCCACCGGTTTAAATGTAAAAAAATATCTCAATTTAATGCCCAACCTAGAAATGCATAAGGCTAGAAATAACATAAAATTTCAGACTGAAATAAACACTGCTGTAACTCAACTTTTATGACAGAAAATAACAATAAATGCACACCATGAAATTTCTAGACAGTTAAAAACAAAAAAAAACCTTATATTAATAATTTTATTAAATTTAATACAAATAATAATAATAAAAATTAAAAAAAAAAATTTAATTTTTTAAAAATTATCTATCCAATAAAAACTTTGAAAAAACTGTGAAATAAACTCTAATAATCAAAACTGTTAGGTCAGTTATTTGAAGCTGTCGGCTTAATAATAAAAAATTTACACTTATTAATATGCTAAATTCCATGCCTGAATTAACCCCGAGATACTTTCTCCTGATGACGAGCCCTACTTTGTGGCTCGAAAGGTCGAGATTAAATTCTAACTAACGCAGTCTTCCTCTCTCATCTTCAGTAAATTTTTGGCAACATGCCTAGGGAAAACCCACAAGGGGAAAACCTGTTAAGAGAGTATTTTTATTATCAGGAAATTTACAACAAAACTCGGAAATTTTCAGACCAACTTATCTCAACTCGGAAGAGAAAATTTCTACATCGTTTTTCGTGGTAAACAGGGAAATCAAACTCGCTTTTTTTCTTGTTTTCTGCCTCGATTTTCGTGTCGCTGTACGGAGTGTATGAACTGTACCATACGGACCTCGAAATCCATGCCCAATTTTTTCCTAAAAAATCATGCCCAAAATCGTGCCCGCTATACTGAAAACCGTACAGTACGAACTATAAGGACCAACAATAAATGCTACTATCCTCTCTTTGATTTTCGTGCCCTCTGCTGTTGTCCTTTCCCTCGATTTGCGTGCTGCAATTTTTTTTTCTTTCTTAAAAAAATGGAAACTTTCTCTATAAGCGCTCTCCTTCCCTTCAATCTGCAAAAGTGAGTGAAATGGCCTTTCCTTGCCTTTTTTGTGAAAACCCTAGGGTTCATCTAATCCAACAATGGAGATTAGATTAGATCGGTGGATGAGATTAAATGTTCATAAATATAAATTTCACTCACCCACTTAAATTTATAAAAAAATGACTTTATTCTCTAAAGTCATATTAAATGCTCATCTCAAGTCATTTAATGCAAGGGTCACTTTATTTCCCCCTTTTAAGTGACTAAGGCTAAATTCACCTAGGGGATCACTTTACTAGGTACAAAATTCAACAAGAGGGAGTGTTGAAATTTATAAAGAGGAAGGTTTTCTACATTGCTTGGGGAACACTTTCCTAGGTACAAAAATCAACAAGAGGGAGTGTTGAAATTTATAAAGAGGAAGGTTTTCTACATTGCTTGCTAAGTCACCGTGTTCGGCGATTTTTCGACTTTAAGTTTGAAAATCGCCGATTTTTTGCCCTCCACGAATTTAATCGATGGTGTTCGCCGATTCTAAACGCCGATTTCGTTTTTTGGTTCGCTGATTTTGAACACCGATTGTAAACGCCGATTCTGAATGCCAATTTCGATTATATTCGCCAGATATTCGCAAAAAACGTGACGTTTGTGATGTTTGGTTTGGGGCTCTCCAACCCTAATTATTTCTGAACCTCTGTCCTCCGCGGCTTTACTCACCGCATTACTCACTGAGTCTGGCCCATATGCCCCGCGCGCGTGAACTCTGCTGCTCTACGTGAATGGTGAACACTCCGCGTGAACTGAAACTCAGCGAATTGTGGCTGCTAAGGACTGAACTTTGAACCAGCGTGACGTTGAACTGTGGCTGTTACTGCGCTTGGCAAGCTCTAGCCTCCATCTCGGATCATCCAAAGAGGTTAGTTTAAGTAGTTTACTTGTTTCAGCAAGAGCAATGACATGTTAATTAGCAGCCTGCCGTTAGTTTACATGGGAATGCATCTTCCAGTCTCGACTCTCTGTTTGCTTTAAAGGAAATGTGTTTTTAATATTTGATCAATATGCAGGCCTGGGGTGTTAGTCTGTTAGACATATCACACTAGTTGACCGGGGTCATGTGGCTATGTCAAATCCTCTGCGCCAGTCCTTGTATACTCATGAATGAATTAGTCAGTAATACTTTATTACTGGCGCCATATATTTTAGTTGTACCGTAGTGTCTCCAATACTTTGTTGACTACGCTTAGAGGCGCATTAAAGTGACGTAAACCTATACAATTTTCTCCGCTCATATTCTCTTACATAAATGATTTTTTTTTAACATTAAATAATTTTTAAATTAACATTTTATAATTATTTATTTTAACTTCAAATTATTATTGTTTATATTCATTTTATAACTTACCATGCTAAATCAAATATTTATTTAAAAAATATATAATCATGTGGACGATATCTAATGTAGGATGTGGGATGTAAATGTGCTCTTATTTAACATTAAATAATTTTTAAATTAACATTTTATAAATTTTTTTTGAACTTCAAAATATTATTGTTTATATTCATTTTATGACTTACCATGCTAAATCAAATATTTATTTAAATAATATATAATCATGTGGACGATATCTAATGTAGGATGTGGGATGTAAATGTGCTCTATATGATAATGTCTTAAGACAGTTTTTCGTGGATGCCATTATTAGTTTAGTAGGCAGGTGATTAATTTTTTAGCGGGACTAAAGTTTTATTTGTGGGAGTAAAGTCTTATGGCGCCAGTCCTCTGCGCCATAATGAATTTTATTGAAAAGTTTCATATATTTTTTAATTTTTATATATTTTAAAAATTCGAACTTAATGCTGAATTTTATAACGATTTTTATCGCCAAAATTTCAAGTGCCGAATTTCAAGGTCGCCGAATTCGAACACGAACTCGAACCAGGTGACTTAGATTGCTTGGTGTCTAGGCATGTAGAAAGGACCTAAGTGACTTTCCTAGTAATTAACTTTAGAGTTATAAAGTTGATGTGAGTTTTTATTAAAGTTGTGAGTGGAAAATAATTTTTTATTTCATAAAGCATAATTTGTCTCACCCATGGAAAGTGAAGAGTCACTTGGGGGGTGTGAAGAGACAAAGTCATTCTCAGCTTTAATAAAAAGAGTAGTACGAGAGTTTAGACACACACATTCCAAAGTGAGGAAGTGTGAGAGGCACGAATTCAAAGAAGAGAGAGGGAGAAGTGAGTTGAAGGAAAAGAAGGGGACCAGCTGAGAGGGGTGCGCTTTCCAAGAGTATTTGGTGGCACACATCCTAAGGGAAATGAACAACCATTAATGCTGGCTCATACAACAGTGAAGGAAGACACTTTTGAGAAGGAAGAGTGGGCACGCATTCCCAGACTGGACCAGCCTTTATTTCTGTTTGTACAGTTTCTGTTAGAGGAGGCCGTACTGCTGAACAGTGAAGGAGAAGCACAAAAAAGAAGGCTGCATATTGTCTCTGTTTTCAAGGTGATTTTCTGTTTCAGCTGGGTCTGACTGTGACTGTACAGTACAATCATCTACAGTGAAAATCCAAATGCATAGAAGTAGAAGGCTGCTGTAGAGTGGCCCGTACAGACTGTACGGTTTCATGGGCAAATACTTCTAGAGAATTGGCACTGTTTTGAAGGTGTTGGGGCAGCTGGTACTTGAGATAAGTACTGTGAAATTTATGTTGATATTGACTGCTGTAACTGAGTATTTTTCCTTCATGAACAAATAAAATTCTCTCTTGTGGACTGGTTTTCCCCTTTGGGGTTTTTCCAGGGTCTTTGGACCAAAATGACTGTGTCAAATGTGTTCAAATGATTGCTGTTCATTGTGTATATTCCGCTGCAGTTAATTTCTCGATTTGCTTAGCACTAGTGTTTCTGCTTATAAAAAGTACAGTAACATGTATTTGGGCCCTTACATGACTGTTGAAATTTTATTGAAGTAGTAACCAATGAGCTGCTAAGTGTTTGTCAAAATTCCTGGCTAAGTTTGCTAGTTGTTGACTGAATTTTGATGGGTTTCAACAATGGTACTTGTAGTTAAGTAGATTTGAGCATATCGAATAACTTTGATCTGAGAATATTTGAAAATGTGATACTACTCCTTGGAGTTGGTTTAAAAATATAAAGGCTGTATAATGTGGACTGTGTATGATAAGCAAAATAAGTTGGCTGTGTATGATGAAGAGTAAAATCTGTCTATGATAAGGACAATAAAAGTGCATTTAAGCAAAGAATGTGACAGAGAGAGAGTCGTCAATGAGTACTATGTGCAGATGTGGTAATAACAGGGAAGACAAAGATTTCAGATTGAATACATAACACAAACATACTTATTACAGGGTCGCAGGGTGGTCCAAGGCAGAGGATTAGTGTTCTCATCTTTAGGTTTGTGCCTGCAAACTGTAAGTCAGTGTTTAGAGAGAGGATTGGTTTCCTCATCTTCTTAACATGTAGGTGCCTGGCAGAATGGTGTCTGCAAACTGTGAGTAGGTGCTTACAGTGAGGATTGGTGTCCTCATTAGCTCAATAGGTTGGTGCTTGAAAGGTTGTAACTTGTAAGTGGGTGCTTACTGCAGGGATTTCTGTCTCTCACAGGTTGAAGCCTGTAAAGAATGTAATTATTGATTAATATAAGAAAATCTTTCCTTGGTTTTCTTCCTTATTGGTTTTCAGCGTAAAATATCTGTGTACTGTACTTTGTTATTGATCTTTGTTAATTCTTTGCATTGCTTATGATTGACTATGTGATGATTGGTTAAAGTGGTAAAGAGAAAAGGCGGTTAAAATCTGTTCAATATTGATTCACCCCCCGTCTCAGTTTTGGTATATATTCCAACAATTCGTATCAGAGCAGGTTCCTTCAGATAGTTTGACCACTGGAAAGTACAGTAAAATATCTGTGTACTGTACTTTGTTATTGATCTTTGTTAATTCTTTGAGTTGCTAATGATTGATTATGTGATGATTGCTTAAAGTGGTAAGAGAAAAGGCAGTTAAAATCTGTTAAAAATTGATTCACCCCCCCTTTCAGTTTTGGTATATATTCCAACAATTGGTATCAGAGCAGGTTCCTTCAGAGAGTTTGATCACTGGAAAGAAATCTTTGTGAACACACATGGATGGACAAGAAGGTTTCTTTAAGATCGGTGGATCATTATTTGATGGGACAGATTATGTAGCATGGAGCATAAGAATGAAGGTATATCTAATGGCAATGGAATCTAATATTTGGGACAGTTGTTTCTGGTTACACTGCTCTAAGCAGACCACCAAAACCTGCAGCTAAAAAGAAGTTAAGAAAGAACAATGCAATGGAAATAGGTGCCATCCTTAGTAGACTATCTGATTTTGTGAAAGTTAAAGTAGGAGAATGTACATCAGCTAAAGAGCTTTGGGATAAGTTACAAATCTCTACATAGTCGAGGAAGGTCTCTTCTTGGACAGAGCTCCTTTGTTTGATGGATCAAACTATGTAGCCTGGAGCAATGTTATCAGAACCAGCTCGGAACCAGTAAAACTGGCTGGTTCAATCGGGTCCATGAACTTACAGGGCCAACCGTTGATTTTTGACCACTTTTGGTTGGTTCCGTATGGAACCGGACGACTTTCTCAAACTGGCCGGGTTCTATACGGAACCGGCCAGTTCTGTACAACTTTCTGCAAAATGAATCCCATAAAGTATAACTTAAGAAACCATTGAACATTATTCTATTGCTGGCTTTGCCAATAGAAAAAGGTCATTTACAGCACAAGTAAATCAGCAATTACAAGAGTTGTTTACTAACCACAAGTGAGATGTTTGCAAATGAGATTATATGGTTAAAACAACATAATTTTTTCCGGCTCTTTAAAGAATAAAAACTAGTGCAACAAGGCGAGGAAAATTAACAAGTAACCATTTATAATCATGATCACATATATGGATATATACAGAGATAACTGCCTAACTACTCAGAACTGAATGTTATGAGCACTTGTGAGGCTATACAATAATGCAGTTAATCTAAATACTGTTGACATGATTCTCTTTATAAACCATGACTTGAATGATATCTAACAATATCCTTGTCTCTGTGACTTGAAGGTAGATAGTTCAAGTTTTATATATGTACAATCGAAAAGTAGGATAGTTAAGAAACGATTCAGATTTATTTCTTCAGCATAAGTGCAAACATGCAGCTATTCATTTCAAGAGTAGATTTCAATTCTCGACTAAACTTAAGGTGCTGAAACACTGTTAAATTAAGACATGTTTTGCTTTTTTCGCTGTACTGTTCAGCCTCTTACAGCACTTCCAGAAAGGAAATGCAAAAGGTGTGGTTTTTATGAAGAGGACAAGCTAACATTAGATGATACATTTGATGAGTGGGAGCTCTGTCCTGATGAATTTAGTCCAGCACCTGAAGGGAGATATGAGCACTATAAAAAAAATGAGTTCAATGCAACTTTTTTGTGTCCGCAATGCAATGCTTCGGATTCAGGTAAGACAATTCTCAAATAGTTGGCACTCAACATTATGGTATCAGTTCTTATATTTTACTTTAACTCTGCAAGAAATTAGAATTAGCTTCGAAGTTACATTTGGATAGCTGAACGGATTTTTTTCCCTGGTGTATCCAAGGATCATTGTGTGCAATTTTATATTTCTTTTAGGCCTTATTTATTTAGAAAGGTATCCCTAGCAGCAGAGATTCAATGATATTATCCTCGACTTGCAGGGTCAGATAAGACAACCACCGACCCTGAAAACCCAACTTCAGCTGACTCCAATAAAAGAGACAAATCCAAGCTTGGAATCGTGATTTGGTGTGTGAGTTTTCTCGCTGTTTTAGCTATGGCACTATTTCTATACAAACTGTGGCAGAAAAAGAAGAGGGAAGAACAAGCAGCACGTTTTTTGAGACTTTTTGAGGAAGATGATGATCTTGAAATAGAGTTGGGTCTCAAGGAAGAGTTATAACTCCAAATTTATAAATAGTGTAATATAATTCAAGTGTAAAATTTATTTGTTTTGTCAAATTAGTGTACTGTAATATATTTTCAGTTCTCTATGTACAGATGATATGATAAACTTTTTAAATTTGAATTTTGTGTCAATTTGTTTTCACGGCATGTCAGCTGTTAAAACTTTGAGAAAATTGATGACTTGGCTTTAAGATGGTTGGGCGTTTCATTTTTTTGTGCTCATGGGCTTCCTTAATATGGGTGGTTCAATCATCTTTGGACTGATATCCATCATAAAATTTGATTTTGAGCATCCGAATTCTTTGTATCCATGAATTTCATATCATTTTATCTGGTCACATTTCTGTGAAGAGGTATTGAGAATCAAGTTTTGGTTTTGAAACAGATACAATTACCCAGGAAGATTATAAGCTTGGTTTTGAATTCATTGTGTTCTCAAGTGAATGTTACATATGCAATGAAAATATGTGATGCGAACTTCCTCTTGTTCTTTGTAAAACCCTATCATAGGAAATAACACTTATTTGAAAATTTATCTTTTTATTTTCTGTACAAGTCAATAAACAGAATAAGCTTGGACTTCACCTGCCAAATTAGAGGCTGCGGTGCTTGGAATTTGTAGAGCCTGATTTCTGGTTGTTAGGTATCTTAATATTATGTCAATTTTACATGGGACTTTTTACCTAAGTCACCTGGTTCGAGTTCGTGTTCGAATTCATTGACGTTGGGGACTTACATTTTGGCCATAAAAATCGGTATTAAGTTCAAATGACCATAAAATATGGAAATTAAAAAACATATGAAAATTTTCAATTAAAATTCATTATTCTCATTAAACTATGAACACTAAACACATAAACAATGAACATGATAGTCTGAAGACTGAAGCTTGAATGATAATCTGAAGTTCTGAACTTGTGTGACTGTACAGTGTATTGGTACACTCTACACAGTCACCTCACATTCACTGCCTAAGCCTAGAGTCGGCAGTCACCTCACAGTCGCACTGAACTGCTGGAAGCTTGAGTTTCGCGTCAGGAGCTCGGGAGTCACCTCACAGTCGCACTGAATTGCTGGAAGCTTGAGTTTCGCGTCAGGAGCTCGGGAGTCACCTCAAGTCTCACACTATAGCCTCAAGACTCTGCAATTCGGGCTTAGAAGTCTGTCGCTGGCGCTGGAGTCTGCAGTCGAGAGTAGAGACTGGGAGTTGGGCACGTCAGAGCACTTTGCCCTCACGCTGGCGCTCAGTGGTGACGGGTCACACAATTGTCAACGACGGGCCACAGACCATGGCTGTCGGCTTCCTCCACAGAACGAGCACGATTCCGTCGATCTTTGTGTAGCAGTTTGTAGGCGGCAAATGGAGGCGATAGACAGAGACGATAGCACAATTAGGCGGAATGCATTCGCGGGCGGAGGTAAAGCTTTAAGCGAGAGGAGTGTTAAGTTGTTAACCCGCACATGGCAAAAAAAAAACGATTTACAACGAATTTTGCCGATTTTTTTGAAAATCGTGACGATTTTATAGCTAATTAAGCGAGTAGGATAAAGGTAACTAAGACGCCCCGCTTTTCCGGTCGTATTTTCTTGAAAAACGGTCAATTTTTTGATTGAAAATTGTTATTATGCCGGTTTAGTGTATTACCTTTGGATAGCTGACGTGAGGTAGATATCTACTCTTTAAAGTTTACAACTTTGATGTGCGATATCAGGAAGGACAGAGAGAAGTATATATATATATATTGGGTTTATTTCTATTTTGTAACGATTTTTTGTGGATTTATATCTATTTTGTAACGATTCCTATTCTTTTTAGTTTTTGTTGTTTATTTATTTATTTATTTCCAATGTAGTTAGTTTATAGTTAGTTTATTTTCATTGCAATTATTTTTCCAAAGGGTTGACAAAACTAATCATATGCAGGTGTTTTTTTGGTTATATTGTTTTTTTATGTTTTTTTATTTATCAATTATTTATAAACACATAATTTATAATAAAAAATAAATGGGTTGGCAAAACTAATCATATGCATTTTTTTGGTTATATTGTTTTTTATGTTTATTTATTTATCAATTATTTATAAATACATAATTTATAATAAAAATAAAGAGTTATTAAATTTTGTATGGAATGGTATTTTAGAATTTGTATTAATATTTATAAATATATAATTTATAATAAAAAATAAAGAGTTATTAAATTTTGTATGGAACGATATTTTAGAATCTTGTATTAATATTTTTGGATGATAATATTTTTTTTGGAAAAACCATAATATTTGTTTTAATGGATTTTTAAACAAAATTATAGCCAGAATTAAAAATCCAGGGTTGAAAAAAATAAAAAATTTAATATTTTGATTTTAGGTAGACAACAATATCAAAATGAGATTTTTTTTTATGTATTTCTTTATTAATCATTAGAAGAATCCTTTCATTCCGTGAAAAAATCTCCCATCCACTCCATTTCGAGAATACTTAGAAGATCTTAGATCCAAGAGAGAATATTTTCCAGTAAGATCCTCTTCAGTTTCTGAATTAATGAGTGATGATTGTAAGTTGATGAATTATGGGAACCTTCAAGCACAACTTATAGGGATGAATATTGATGATTTGCATAGATTTGTGTTCGAACTTAAAAACAGAGCACAAGAAGAAAAGGTTGAGATCTCTAAGATCTAAACAAATTGGAGAGAGTTTCTCATGTACTTCATGATACGGTTGCTTTGAAAGCTATCTTGGCCAAACTTGATGCAAGAATGAATATTTCGGATTAGGTATTTGTAAAAATAATTGATATCCAGAGATCAGTAAAAAAGCTAGTAAAAGATCCTTCAGTTTTTTAGAAGCTACGAGAAGTTGTGCCATAATCTAAATCTAGTACAAGGAGTCGCACAAGCATATCTTTAGACCTGTTAGAAGTTGAAGATTGAAGACCTGCTTGGGGTTTTGGATCTTCAGAAGATCGCTTGGAAGACAATCAAGGAGTGCAAAGAATGATGAGATGGAAGCCTGCTCTCAAGAAGGAAGATAAAGAGAGATACTTGCAGGCCACGACTATTAAGTTTGAACCCGAGTTTGATACTCCAATTCCAGATGCTTCAGCCCCCAGTACATCTCGTACACCATGCATTTCTTCATGAGGAATCCGTGGACTAAATACGATCATCAATCAGATGCTTGAGCATCCAACCATTAATTTTTCATGCCAGAGTCCAGATGAAATCATAGATGCCATTCAATTGCTAGGTAATTTGGTAACTGCTAAAAAAGAAACAGATGAAACTTTAACACCAAAATATATGGCTAGCTTGATGGTTTTAGGATTTACATGATTAGCTTGGGAATGGTGAAAGTGGCTTCCATAGAACACCAAATATGAAATGTTGAATTCCCTAGAAGTTGTTCAAGGTATTTTGCAAGCTCTACTTATGAAGTTCCATGGATATGAAGTCAGTATTGATGTTGAACATCAAACATCATTGTCAATGAGCCAGAGATTGGGAAACCCGTGGAAGTAGAACTCAGTTCTATGAAGTTTCAATTTTTGAAGGCTAATTTTTAACAAGCCACGACAAGCACTTATTTGTGGAAGTAGAATTCAATTCTATGGAGTTTCAATTTTTGACTTAATTTCTACTGGAATCAAGGAATTAGGGTTTTCAGTTTTGGACCCTTCTGGCCACACATTGAATTCAATTTTAGCACATTAGAACTCGCCCCATGAGGGAGCACCTATCTATTGAATCAAATTTCAGTTTGGAGAATTTTCAAATTTTGACCTAACTCTATCGGGGGTCAAAAACTAGGGTTTCCTGTTTTGAGCCTTTTTGTGCATAGATTGGGGTTGACCTTAGCATTCTTGAATTCACCCTAGGGGGGCGCATCTATCTGAGGAGGTCATTTTCAATTTTTTCAAACTTCAATTTTGACCTAGATCTTGCTAAGGTTTTCAGATTCTGTTAGAATGATGTCCAGAATGAAAGACATGTTGGATGATGTTGAAATTGCAGATGAACTCCAGTATTCATTTGTCTCTACTCTCAATGCTACTTTTTTCGATAGCAATGGTATCTCATCAATGGACAATGGTGGTTCTAAGGACATGACAACTCAAGAACATGAAGATATCTCCAACATCATATACTTGGCAAGAATGTCGAGAGATCTTTTTTGAGCAATGATAATAGATCCAAGGGGATCTTGGATCTAATACATGATGACCGATGACAATGGCATCCTTGGATGTCTCTTTACAATATGCACGATTCTCTCCAAGAAGATATGAAGAACTAAGATGAAGACTTCTGCAAGTTCTTATTGACTTGACGAAGTAAAGTTCAAAGCCTTCAGAATCAGATGATGAAGCATGGTACACTTCCAGAAACTCCAGTGACTTCTGCAAAGAAGAAGAAATCAAGAGGGAGCCTACCAAACACATGAAAGATGAGTATTTGTATTGTCATTTGAATTATTCCTTAAATTTGTGACTATTTTGAAGACAATTATATTAAGATTTGTGATACAGTTTTTTTTTATGCATTTATATATGACTGAGATTGATGAGCAATAGGTTCATGTACTGCATGTTATGTATATGTTGGGTAAGTAGCCTATAGTGCTGCACAACATCTCATGAGCCCTTGATGGAGCTAGTCTAGGATGAAACATCTTTGTTGACACATTGAGAGCGGTGCACACTCTTGATAGTGTGTTATGGTGAAGATGGAAGGCACAAAGATAATTACCATGTGTTTTTCGGATATGAATGGGTGTTGCGTTGAAGCATTGGCTATTATGCTTACATATTTGTGTGAACTACCATCGTTGCATTGAAATGTCAATATGATATGATTGAATTTGATGACTATGCAAGGTTGTTAACAATTTGACTAATTTGACTTGTAAGAAAGATCATATGCTATGGCCTGCAAAAGAAGGATGATGAGACTTGTTCTGGAAAACAAGTGATGAATGTGAAGGCATCTAGGATACATATCTCATTAATATTCAATGTTCGAGAAGGAGCAGGATGTTTATAAGTGGGAGGCTTCTAGGAGCATGACTCATCAACTCAAGTTCTAGATCAGATAGTAGGACGGCTTCCGTGACAGAGGGAGCAACTACAATAGATGTGATGATTATTCAACAGTCACAACATTCATATGTGGGCCCATAGGATCTCATATAGAGATTGATGGTTGGGAGCAGGAGGCTCCGAACGAAGGATTGGTCTCTCTACTACAAATGTTCATCCTTTTGATGATCGTGAGGAGTTTGTAGCACAGTCCCATAGTGAGTTTGGAATTGTATCTAATGATCTGGAGAGCAAGAGGCGTGTATCAATATACCCATTTGATGGGAGATGATACAGATGAATACACATAAGATCTACAATAGAGAAGGCTGCAAGTCACTCTAGTGCAAGACATCCAGATGCATTGAATACAAGATGTCCATATGCAGAGGGAGCATGGTGCTCAGATATAGGAGCAGATCACATAATTCGAAAATCTTGGGATGATTCTTGGGATTAGAGGTGCAACAAAAACTAGATTAGATTTTCCTTAATCAAGGAAAATACACAGTGGAGATCTTGAAGAAATTCAAGATGGTGGATTACAAGTCCATGGCCATACATATGATGATGAATATGAAGTTGATTCTTCTTCAGATTTGGAGGATCTCACATATAGTTGAATGGATCCTAGATATACTTGGTTAGCACCGGGCCATATATATGCTTTGTAGTTAGTGCATGGTAGAGTTTAGACATGTACAACAAAGTATGTGTTGAGGTACCTACATTGTACGATTGGATACAGACATGTCTCGGACAAAGAAATAAAGCTGCTAGGATATATGGACTCTGACTAACGCAGTGGACGAGAAAGAGCACATCAGGAATGTTGCTCTAGTTTGAGAATCAACTATAATATTCTTGTTTACTATAAAAGCAGTCGTCAAGGGCACTCAATACAACCGAGGCAGAGCATATTGCAGCTAGTATTACAAGATGAAAAGCTTTAGAAGGTCCCTCATCAGTTATATATGAGACAATGTAGAAAGGAGCAATGAAGCTCCAATACATATCCAGGGATGAGTAGATTGTTGTTATACTTACTAAGCCTATGTCTAGAGTAAAGTTTGAATACTTCAAGACAAGCGTGGTGTGGTGCATAATGACTCCTCTTGTTGAGAGGGAGTATTGATGTTTCTCCATGGGAAACAACGAGAAGAAAAATTCCCCTAGTTAGTAATGTGGGACATGACTCCAGCATTTTCCCCATCTGTAAGTCATGCAATAGTACATGGCTCAGAAACCTGTTAGCCATACAATGGTATGTGGGTCAGATTAGCCATACAATGGTATATGGCTCATATTAGCTATGCAGTGGTACATGGCTTCGATAAGCCATGCAACAGATAAGCAACTTAGTAGCACATAGCTCAGATTAGTCATGCAGGAATACTTGCCTCGAATGTCGGTTAGTCAAGGTACATGACTCAGACAACCAGAGGCTATAGTACAAACAACTAAGGGATGTTGTATCTCATGCACAGTGCACACACATGAGCGTAGTTATAGTCAGCACTGTTAGGGAGTAATCAAAGACTATTACTATACCTCAAATACTAGTTAAAGGTCTCTGAGATTATTAGATACTCGAGTGACTTATAGTCAGGACTGTCGGGGAGTAGTCAAACCTACACCAAACCTATTGGAGATGTCATATGGCCAAATAGTTGGCTAAGTGAGGTACAATGACATAGAAAAGAAGAATGAAGCCACTTTGGAAGTGGTAAGGCCTTGGAGAACTTCACAGAGGAGGACAAGCTCACATAGAACTTATTTAGACAATAGACGATTCTAGAAGTCAACAAGCAGAAAGCCAGTGTTGAAGATTATGACCAGGAGAATACCCTCCTTGCTAAGAGGGAGTGTTGATGTTTTGAGTAGCATTAAAAGATGTTCCACAAGAAATAATAACTACAAACCTAGAACAAGTTGGCCCAATCAAATTGACCCGGTCAAATGGTCAAGTCGACCTAGTTAAAGGGGAAAATGATCTAGGCAATAAGGTAAGTCGACCCAGTAAGAAAAATGATATTTTCTAGTATAAATATAAGCAAAGTTGGCTCATTTGCAACCAACCAATTCGCTAAAGCAAGAGAAAAGTGTGCAGATCCAAGGGAGACTAGATAAGGGTTCAAGAAAGCATTTTGAAGACAATATTTTGGGTTTTATTATTCTCTCTCTCTTCTTCGGGCTCAGAGTTTATTTCATAGCTTTCTTGTATTATTATTTTGTAACTAGTGCCAGGCACTACTCTTGTTAAAGAATCTTATCTAGAGAAGTTTGTTGGGCTTTTCCTATGAGAGGGTTTTCCCAAGGTAAATTCATGTCTACTGTGAATGTGTTTCTTTCAGTGATCCTTTATATGCATGCAATTTATGTTTATGAAGTAAATAAGTTATAACATCTAACTTATAGAAAAATCAACACAAATGACAAGATACTATTCGAGAGTCCATTAGATACACCATCATCCTCATTAGGACAAAGATACGACTTAGTTTAAGTTATCAAGATTGGACTTCAACTTCAGAATTAAAGGCTCTGGTGCGTGGAATTTGTTGAGCCTAATTTTTGGTTGATAGGTTTCTTGATGTCAATTCTACATGAAATTTTTTACCTTTGGATAGTTGATGTAGGATGGAGTGTGGAACCACAAACAAAAAGACAAAAGGTGGTGAGAGAAACTTTGGTTAGAGAAACTTATTTTAATTTTTCGTGGGTTCGTTTCTATTTATTTTAATTTATTTTGGGTTCTTTTCTATCTTTCTAATGATTCCTATTTTTTATTTATTTTTGTTGCTCTTTTATTTATTTATTTCCAATACAATTAGTTATTTTCCAATGTTTTTGTTGTTTTGTTTGTTTATTTTCATTGCAATTATATATTTTATATTCATGTTTAATACTTTATTTAAGATGTTGGCAAAATGAATCCTATACAATTTATTTTATATATATATATTTTTTTATATATATATATTTTTTATAAATTTTTATTTATCAATTATTTATAAAATACATAATTTATAATAAAAATAAAGATCCCATTAAATTTTTATTAATGTAGGATTTTTTTGAATTACATACATTATTAAATCTTTTAGGATAATATCTTTTTTGAAAAAAACAAAAATATATATATATATATATTTTTCCCAAAAGGAAAAAAGCTGTAATATATATATAGCTTTAATAATTTTTAAAAATATATATAAAAATTAAAAAAAATAATAATAATTTTAATTTGGTTCTTCTATAAAACAACAATATTAAAAAAAAACATTTTATACACTTTTTTTTATACGTCTCAATCAAACATTTTATACATTTCTTTATCAATCATGAGCCAATCAAAATAAATATTACAAGAAGAATACAAAATAAAGACCCCATTAAATATTTATCATAGGAGGAATTTTTAGAATTACATACCTAAATTTTTGGAATTTTTGGAATTATATTTTTAAAATATTTTTAGATGATAATAGTTAAAAAAAACTGATTATAAAAAAATAAAAAATAAAATAATAATTTTAATTTTTTGTTTTTATCAAGAAAATAATATCAGCAAAACATTTTATACATTTCTTAATCAACCATGAGCCAATCAAGAATAAATATTGACATGGTTCCTGTTTGAAAAATCGTTCTAATATCAGCAAAACATTTTATACATTTCTTAATCAACCATGAGCCAATCAAGAATAAATATTGACATGGTTCCTGTTTGAAAAATCGTTCTATTATAATGATGATAAACAAATTTTCATATTAGAAAAGCAAAATGCATTATTAAAGGATTTTTTTATGGTATTTCATGTTTGAAAAATCCTTCAATTATAATAATGATAAACAAATTTTCATATTAGAAAAACTAGTGAGTTAATCGCTAGTGTGTTTGTGTATTAGTGTTATAAGTTAGTGATTAGTGGTTTAATGTGTTAGTGTACTAAGCTATTAGACAATGATGGTTGATTTAGTCAATTATGGTTGATTTAGTCTATTAATGTTATTGATTAATGGATTAGTTAGTGGGTGAATGGTTAATGATTATGGGTAGCATGTTAGTGGGTTATATGGTTAGTTGATTAGTTGGTTAGTAGTTTACCAAGTTAGTGATTAGAGCCATTGGGGGTTGGTTATTGAGTTAGGAGTTAGTGGGTTAGGGTATTTGTTGGAGGTTATTGGGTTAATGGCTCAAGGAGTTAGTAGTTGGTAGTTAGTGGGTAGGCGGGTTAAAGGTTAGGGAATTAATAGTTACATATTTAGTAAGTTGTGGGTTGGTTAGAAATGTGATTTTTCATTGTCAATTTAAGTAATTACTTATTAAATATAGATTTTTTTTCATAATTATTTAAGTTTGATTTTGTGGTGTAGACATATTATCGTACTTTTTAATCATCATTAATTTATATATTATAGTTATTACCATCAAAGTCAAATTAAAACAAAATAACATCTTTAATGCAAGGCTTTGTTTTTTTTAAAAATTACATTGATTTGTTTTTCAAGTTTTTTTAATTATTTTGAAATATTTTTATAATTTCTACCACTAAAGAGATAATTTATTTTTAAAGTATTTTTTAGTTATAAATATTGTAAAATTATTTTAAAAAACATTCATATTAGAACCTTATTATAAAATATAAAACTATTGTTTTTTTTTGTTTTATTGTATTTTTTTGAAAAAATATATTTACTATTTAAAAGTAGGCATTAGGCAGTGGAAGATTGAAATGTAAGAAGGAGCTGCGTTGGGGAGTTGAAGATCTCAACGTATCATCATCAGGAGATACTCAAAGCTTCGAGTATCTCTTGATGATGATCCAACTCCCCAACACATCTCCTTCTTACATTTCTATATTTACTATTTCAATAAATACATATTGATTTTTTTTTAGTTTTATTATATTTTTTTGAAAAAATATATTTATTATTTTAATAATTGATTCTCAACTAAAAACCATGACTAACTTTTTTAAATGAGGATTACATATTAATCATTTTTATAAAATTAAAAAAATAAAATTCTTTTACATTTGAGGATTAACCATACATGAATTCACATAAATATAAAATATAAATAAATACAATATATCAACTATAGGTTCATAAAAATGATTTTTATTATATTTATAAAAGAACTAAAATATTTTTTTCACAACTTGTAAAATAATTAATTTTGATGCACTTATAAAAGTATAAATTTTTATTAAAAATTTAGGATTTCTATAATTTACAATGCAATTAAATTTAAATTTAAAATAATTCTGAAGTTTATTGCTTTTAACATTATTTAATATTTGTAGTATATGTGAAAATAAAAAAATAAAAATGTGAATTTAATAACTATTCATGTAATTAAAGTTATAATCTTTTTTAAAAGGCAATAGTTTTTTTTTTTTTTCCTTTTTTGACAAAAATGGTTATGGGTTTAAATTATAAAACAGTGACTGAGTCACTGGTGCAGATACAACAAATAAGGCTTATAGTTATGCCAAGAAATCCTTTGAGTTCATTGTTCAAAATTTATAAAACTAGAAGTATAAGAATTTAAATTGGAGAATAAAGCAATGCTCATAGAATAACTAACTAACTCCCAAGCCTTACATTATGTGATGCTTAGTTAGTAAGGCTTAGTTACTATAAGCCTTACTAACTAACTAAATTATAAAACAGTGACTGAGTCACTGGTGCAGATACAACAAATAAGGCTTATAGTTATGCCAAGAAATCCTTTGAGTTCATTGTTCAAAATTTATAAAACTAGAAGTATAAGAATTTAAATTGGAGAATAAAGCAATGCTCATAGAATAACTAACTAACTCCCAAGCCTTACATTATGTGATGCAGATTGAACAAAAGTTTGGAAACTATTCTTGCAACTCATTTGTTGCATCTCCTTCACATGATGAAATGCCAATCCAATCGTATTATGTCCCATGTTCAACTCAAGCTTCATAATCCTTTCTGCTAACTCCCAATTGGCTGTTGCATGACCTGAAATACGACCTTCCTGCTGCAACACTTCATTAAAATTCCCAAGTCTCTTCCAGAAATGTCACGTCCACCATCCAACCGACTGGTCAACTTCTTTGAGTGTGGAAGATGACTTATGAGACAGGCCCTGCTCGAGCAACAGGAAGTGAGACCGTCAACTGATTGCTCCCAACGATCCCATAATTGTCTAGTCTCGTGCCGGATCAGGATGGTGAAATTAGCATTCATGCAATTGATCACTATAATGGCACACTTAAGGTAGATGGGCACGTTGGATAGCATGATTTACATAAAGATCACTTTTGTTGAGAGGGTAGCCTTGTTGACAGCTTGATCTGCCTTTTGATTCAATGCTCACAAGATATGATAGAATTTGATCAATTGAAAGGTGTGTCTAAGAGTCTTGATTCATTCTAGAAGTATCTCTAATTTCAAATTTTTGAGTTGGCTAGGAACATTCATAGCTTTGATTATTATGCGAGAGTCCCCGAAAACCATGGCTTCATCCACGTTAAGGTTTTCCACTTGCTTCAATCCTTGCCACAGGCCATAGGATTTAGCCATGTTGTTTGTATCAAACCTAATGCTTCATGAATAATCTATTTCAATTTTTTCTTCGAGATTGTAGATAACCTCTCCCCCTCCAGCTTCCCCTTGGTTACATTTCAAAAATCCATTGAGGAACAACTAGTAAATCTTCCTCTCCTTTCTCCAATTGTCGCATTAAGATTGGTCGAGCCTTATCTATGAAACTTCATGATTATGGATGGTAGAGACAATGCAATCTTTAGAGATATGAAAGCAATTTAGCCATTCTGATTCTTCTGGATGCAAAGGAACCATGTTTTTAGGAATGGATAGGGTCTAAAGGAAATCCCCCATAAGTGCTTGAGCTTTGGAGACAACTTGCGTTGGAGTATGATCAATTTCCCTAAATATTATGTTATTCCATTCCAGACATATTTTTCATACTATAAATTTTGGTAGAATCCACAAATAGTATTTGAGACCATGTTTTTGAGTCAATGAGCGTGGTGATTTCTTGTCCCATGTGCTAAAAAGTTGCGATATACAATCTGAAAGATAACAATTGTCAAACCATGGAGCTATCACTTGATCCCAAACTTCTTGAGTGAAGGGACATTTCAGGAACAAGTGATCCAACATTTCTTTGCTCTCTTGGGAGAGAGGACACTGGAAGGGGCCTACAAACCCCCTTTTTCCCAATTTTTCTTCCACGAGGATGCTTTTATGAACAAGATTCCACACAAACATGTCTACCTTGGGTAAACCTCTATAGCTCCAGATACGCTTCCAAACAACATGATTTCCAGGAACATTTGGGAAAGTAGAGAAGAGTTTGTAACCTTGGGCCGAGGAATACAAGCCTGACTTGGTGCCCCATCCTTGTTTATCTTTTGTTGATCTAGCGATGGGTGTGAGTCCCTACAGATAAGAAAGTGTTGAAATATTGTAACTTCGGAGAATATTCTAAATGTTATTACAGATATAACCTATGGGAGATGTTTTATTCCTCCGTCGGGATGTTACTATTGTATTTGGTCATCATCGAGTCATGAGGTAAAACCTTCGTTGTAAGTCAAGTCAATAGAACCCTCCTAAATATAATATAATATTGTTTTGTGGCTTCCCAGGTGAAGTCGGCCTAGTAAGTTTGTTGGGGTCGACTTGTTAGGGAAAAAGTCAAGTGTAAGAAAGAGTATAAAGAGAGGAGGTGTGTTCCTCATTTGAACACACACACTCACTTGTGTATAGCGCATAAGAGAGAGAGAGAGATATGCAAGGAGAAGGAGCACCTGATTGGGGTTTTGTCTTTGTACTTTTGATACATCTATATGGAGGAAGTTTTGCTGGGGTTTTCTTCTCCATGAGGGTTTCCCAAGATAAATCTATGTGTTCTTTTGTGTGGCTGTGCTTGTCTTTCTTTCAACGATCCTTTTATATATGGTTATGATGTTACAATGCTAAATGTTATTAGATCTTGTATAACCATTAAAAACTTAACATGGTATCAGAGCTGCCCTGAAATAATTCTTTGTGCAACTGAAACACTAGAAATACAACTGTTGAAGATTAGGATTTCATGCTTGAAAACCCTAGAAGACAAAAACAAGTCATGTTGGGACTTTCGCTATAACTAGAGATTGGAGAAGGATCAAGAGATGAAAATTTGATAAGACGAATATGAAATCTTGTTGTACCTTGTGTAAAGTTTCAGCCTCATATTCTCTTTAATCTAGGAGATATGATTCCTCAACTCAGGGTTCCAGCCTCTTCCAAAATTCAGCCTTAAACAAGTGACCTAGGGAGAATTGCTATATATCAGGATAGGAATGTCCAAATGAAATTTCTCAAGCTATTGTAGATAGGGCATGGATTGTGGTTTATGTGGTAAACGTTTCATACCCTGAAGGTGAAACAGTGACACTTGGCGTTTCGTACAAGTACGCTATGTTGAATGGTCCTAAAATAAGTCACCTTGGGAAATGTTGCATAAGTCCCACTTGGTGAAACCATTTCTGCTCTAATCTATGGGGTTGGAAATAAGACATACCATGCTACCTCAAGAAGCAGTTTCAGACCTAGAGGAGAATAAATTTCAGAGCTATATCATAAACAATATCAGTCAATTCTGCAGAATAAAATGGAGAAAAAACTAGGGATTTGTGTTCCAAGTACTTCCCTCCACCAATCAGTTGAAAAAGGAGGACCACCAAACTCACCCTAGGAGAGTGCATATTTCTATGGAATAATTTTCTCATTTTGTGGATTTTCAATTTTTGACCTAACACTGTTTCCAGGGAAAAATAGGGCATCAGATATTTTACAGTTTTGTTCACAATTGTGGGAAAATGAGTATGTTGCTTAGCTCGCCTTGAGGAGGCACATCTTTCTATCCAATTAGATCTGAAAGATACATAATTTGAAAAATTAGGGTCTCTCTGTCAAACCCTAGGTCCGCCAAAATCAGTATTCCAAAAAATATTTCAAGTGAGCATCAAGTTGAAGCAATCTCATTGGTAAGTTCTATCCTCTATTTCCATTTGAGGTTCTCAGTTTTATCATGATGACAAACAATACCAAGCTTGAGAACAATCTTGAAGGAACCAATAACATCTGAGCATGGAAGTATAGATTGCTTCTCATACCTGAAGAAGCATGACTCGGAGAACTATGTCAAAGAAGAAGTTGCAGATCTAGAGGGAGATGAAGACAAAGAACATGAAGGACTTAGTCAAATCCAAGAGAATTATTTCCGACTCCATTGGATCTCACATGTATCATCCTTGCAGACTCCCAAGGATATGTTTGGTACAATGACCATCCTATACGAAGGAAAGAATATCAACATGAAGGTGACATTGAGGAACCAACTGGAGAATGTGAAGATACAAAACTCAGAGACCATGCAACCCCACTTCATGAAGGGTTTCTCAAGTAAAAGAACAACTTGAAGCATTTAAAGAGAAAGCGAGATTGTTATGACCACCTTGAATGGCCTCCCAAGGTCATGGGGCTCATTCAAGGATTATGTGCAAGAAAAAATATGATCTCTTTCAACAGACTATGGAAAGAAGGCACACTAGAAGAAGATCGATTCATAACAAGAGAGGAGAAGATGGGAGCAACTGTAGATCAAGCTCTCACAGTTCACTCCAGAATAAATCATAGAAAGAAGGAGAACCATCATCACAATAGAAGACAAAAGGAATTCAGAAGAGATCCTTCCAACATTCGATGCTACACTTGTGATGATAAGGGACACTACTCCATAGATTGTCTCTGAAATAGGGGCTTCTTCAAGACGAAGTCAAATAAGGAAAGACATCATGCTCACACCACTGAAGCTTCCTTAAGTGATGAGGAGTTTGAATTCTACTGGTGAAGAAAAAGATCATACTCTTATCCATTTCAGTATTTGGATAAGAAGAATGAAATTAGTGACACTGAGAACCAGTACACAGGTTCCCATAATCAATAGAAGGCTCCAGGACATAAGGATCAAGAAGGAATCTACCAAACAAACAAAGATAAGTATCTGAATTGTATTTTCCTATATATCTAGTAGCTTATGTGACATGGTTTAGTTGTGTAATGTATTAGACATGATATAATGTTTGCATTAATGAACAATATACTACTAATATGCATGTTATGGGTAAGTAGCCTATGGTGCTATACAACATTCCATTGATACTTATCTAAAATGAAACCTCTTTGCTGACATATTGGGATTAGTGCACAATCTCAATAATGTTATGGTAGATATGGAAGGCATCCGGAAAGTTTCCGTGTATGGATGAATGTCGTATTGGATAAAATAGTTGCATGATTATATCTTTATGCATAAGAATTTTGTCATTATGAATACATCTTATGAAATGTTTCTAACAATGCAACTAGTGCATTTGACTTGTAGGAAATATCACGTACAATCTCCTACAAGAAAAGAAGGATGAGGCTTGTTCCGAAGAATAAGTTACAAAAGTTCAAGATTCACTCCAATAAACATACATGAAGATGAACCTAAAGTTCCCAGGTTCAGAGACACCGTGATGAAAGAAAAATCTTCATAAGAATATAAGAGAGCGGTAGGTCTACCTTGAGAGATGAATACCATCATGGGCACGAGAGATAATTCAAGATGAAGAAAAGTATGACATGACTTCCAACTAAAGTAAGAGGCCTCAGATACACTCTATTTATGTGGCACATTTGAGTGACATCATTGATGCAGACCCTTCCAACTATGAAGAAGTAGCCAGAGATAAATTGTTAGAATAGTAGACTCAAGCTAAACTAGTTAACCTATCTAAGCAACCAACAACGTATCATAAATGATAAGAACAGGAAAATAAAAGGACAAGAGAACACCTATATACGTGGTTCACCCTAATGGGTTACATCCACGGGAAGGTAGTCTTATATTATCTCCAGAATGTCTTCTCCAATCTTACAAGAGAGCAAAGCACAAATACCCCAAAGAATATAGATGATGTACAATAGTGTCACAATAGTACCACTACTACATCAAGAATACATAATGTGTAGAGACTCACTTGACCCTATTATATACTAAGAGATGAGGAGGAATTACTCTCACATATTGCATGTGGGATAATATAATTCTCCAAAATAACATCTCTTAATACAATACCATGGGCAAATACTCTACACAAGTAAATCCACCACCATATAACTATGAGTTAAATGTATTACTCTTTTACATAAGATTGTAGACAACTTACGACATAATACAAAGACATTATTACCTTCTAAGGAATATAATATATTCCAACAGAAATGGAAGAAACTACGATCAAAGAGTACCAGTTGATCATAGGGAATGATGTCTAGGATGTGGTTTCGAGAGCTGAAGGGAAATCCATAGTGTCTTCCTTATGGATCTACATGAACAAGTATACAAATAAAGGTCCGTGGTTTATCTCGGAAGAGGGAGTAGACTATGGCATGACAAACTCCATTGACCAGACACACTTCTTCAGTGAAGTAGAAGTATATATCGAGCAAAGAACCACATGTGCATAATCAGATTTGTATGAGCTTAGAAGGAACCCATACACAAGCACATCAAGTTACATAAGGAGCTTGGAGATCACTTAGAGTGATGAATATCTTAACCTTTTCTATAAGGTTGAAGATGGAATCCTATAGAAGACAACAAGCTCACATATGGGTGCAAGATGAACTTTTCAACAAAGTTCAAGATAAAGGACCTTGGTATCTAGTGACCTGATATGGATACGTAGAAGATCAAAAACATAGGATGCTACCTGTCACTCCAGTACATAATGTTACGATACATAGAGTACAAAATGCAGAGGGAGGACGATGCTTCACTTCAGGGGGAGTGACTACACAAGATCTTTGAGTTCAACATGTTACGACAAGATGGACAACTTCTTGATGGACTAAGGCTTTACCAAGAGTAAAGTGGGTTCCAAAATTTAAGGTTGAATGTGTAATATTGGGATATGTCGATGACCTGACATGATGAACTCATTGTAGATGCAAAGAGGAAGTGTTGAGGACAAAAAGAAAACCTCTAGATGTTTGGTATCAAGTCTGATCTCATGAATAGGATGAGTACATTGCAACATGTTCAGCTTGTAGAGAAGCAATGTAGCTTTACAAACTATTTCCATGAAATTTTGATGTGGAAATGTTAAAAGGATTTGATATGTTGGATTGTAAAGACATGGCCACACCCATGGATACTAACCTAAAGTTGTTGTCTAATGAATCATCATAGTTAGTGGATGTGACTCAGTACATACTGATTATTGGGTTGTTGATGTATCTGATAAATACCAGGCCATATATATGCTTTGCTGTGAACACCCTGAGTCAATATCTAGTTAAACCTAGACGTGTTCACATGATAGTTGCAAAGCATGTGATGAGGTACCGAAAATGTATGATATACTTTGGACTATACTATGATGGAGATCATGACTAAAGACTATATGGTTATACAGATGCAGATTGGGCTACAAGTATCTTAGACAGGAAGAACACCTCAAGTGGATGTTATTTCCTGGGATCTGCCATGATCTCATGGTTAGTAGGAAGCAGTCCAATGTTGCTATCAGCATGACTGAAGCAAAATATATAGCAACTTGTTCAGCTAGTTGTGAAGCTATATGGCTTCAGAAGTTGATGTCAGGTCTATTTGATCTGGAGCTGGATACCACAGTGATTCTATGTGACAACCAGAGTTGTATAAAGATGATGGAGAAACCAGTGTTCCATGATAAGTTGAAGCACATAGAAATCCAGTATTTTATATATGGGACATGGTACAGAAGGAATTTATAAAGCTCCAGTATGTGAGTACCAATTAGAAAGTTGTTTATGTGTTGACCAAGCCTCTGTCTTGAGTAAAGTTTGAATACTTTCGTGACAAGCTTGGTGTAGTTCGAAAAGACCTTCTTCATAAGGAGGAACATTGATGATGATGCTGAATACTTTCCTCGTAGGGATGATCAATGCTGATGATGTTACAGACTTTCCTCGCAAGGAGGAAGGATGATGATATGGACCCTCCTCGAAAAGGGGGAGCAGATTGATGATGTGGACCCTCCTCGAAATGGGGGAGTAGGTCGATGATGTTGTAGTGGGATTGTATCATGCCTTGACATTAGTCCTAAAGTGATTTGCAAAACTTTTTCTCCATGTTGTGAGAGGATTGCATCGTCCTTGGACTTATGTCCTAAATTGAGAGGGACCGATCATCCCATAATTGAATACGTACACTTCTGTCTCCGAGAAAGAGGTAGGATTGCATTGTCCTTGGACTTATGTTCGAAAGTGATAGGGATTGATCATCCCGTAATTGAATCTGTAGACTTTTGTCTCCCAGAAAGTGGTAGGATTGCATCATTTTTGGAAGTGATAGGGATTGATCATCCTGTAATTGAATTCGTAGACTTCTGTCTCCGAGAAAGTGGAAGGATTGCATCATCCTTGGACTTTTGTCCTAAAGTGATAGGGATCGATCATCTCGATGATTGAATTCATAGACTTTTGTATTCAAGAAAGTGGTAGGATTGCATCATCCTTGGACTTATGTCCTAAAGTGATAGGGACCGATCATCCCTTAATTGAATCCGTAGACTTTTGTCTCCAATAAAGTGGTAGGATTGCATCATCCTTGGACCTATGTCCTAAAGTGATAGGGATTGATCATCCCATAATTGGATCATGTGTGCTGTAGGCTATGTTGTTTTTGATCGAAATATCAAGTATGGATGCAAACAATGTTGTTCATCGAAAGATCAATTATGGATGTAGATGATGATGTTGATCGAGAGATCAAGTGTTGCAAAGGATCTAGTGATCGGGTGCTGCAAAGGATCCAGTGATCGAGTGCTGCAGAGGATCGAGTGATCGAGTGACGTTGTAGAGGATCGAGTGATCGAGTGCTGCAGAGGATCGAGTGATCGAATGCTGCAGAGGATCGAGTGATAGAGTGATGTAGAAGATGAAGACCAAAGATGAAGAATCAGTGCTATTGAAGATGATGTTGAAGATGTTCAATAATTGTTCCATTTACTGATGATTGTTGAAAACTTCCAATGACGTAAAGATGTACCACCTTCATGTTGTTGTAGATGTTTTCTCTCTCCTTGCTCCTATAGTTGATGATGTTGTTGTCAGTAGAATACTCTTCTCGTTAAGGGGGAGTGTTGAAATATTGTAACTTCAAATAATATTCTAAATGTATTTTACTGATGTAACCTATGGGAGATGTTTTATTCCTTCGTCGGGATGTTACTATTGTATTTGGTCATAATAGAGTCATGAGGTAAAACCTCCATTGTAAGTTGGGTCAATAGAACCCTCCTGAATATAACATAATATTGTTTTGTGACTTTCTAGGTGAAGTAGGCCTAGTAAGTTTATTGGGGCCGACTTGCTAGGGAAAAAGTCAAGTGTAAGAAAGAGTATAAATAGAGGAGGTGTGTTCCTCATTTGAAAACACACACTCACTTGTGTATATCGCATAGAAGAGAGAGAGAGAGAGAGAGACATCTGCAAGGAGAAGGAGCACCTATTTGGGGTTTTGTCTTTGTATTTTTGATACATCTATATAGAGTAAATTTTGCTGGGTTTTATTCCCTATGAGGGTTTCCCAGAATAAATATTGTGTTCTTTTATGTGGCTGTGCTTGTCTTTCTTTCAGTGATCCTTTTGTATATGGTTATGATGCTAAATGTTATTAGATCTTGTATAACTATTAAAAAATTAACATAAGGAAGATGATATTTTTCTCCTTCCATGAGAGGAGGATAGTCGGCTATGTTCCAGTTTTTTCAAGAAGAGGAGGGGTCATTGTTCTGCTCGGAATATCCTAGATTGTTTTGAGGCCTTTGTTTTCAATCCAAGCACATCGATTTTGGATTCTAGGAGCCACATCGAGGGGAGGATTTCCCATAATAGAGTCCGTCCAAATGGAAATTTGTTTCCCATTTCCAGGGATCCATGTCAAGTCCTCTCTGAACAGAGGGAGAGCTTTTTGACAAAGTGCAAAAATAGGAGACCCTTTTTTGACAATACGATCTTTGTCCAAACAACGAAATCGGGTTCTAGAGAAGTAATTTTTCCTAAGAACCTGACTACTCCAAGAAATATTGCTTCCTATTATGTTCCAGAGAAGTTTGGCACCTAGGGACAGATTCTGGAATTTAAGGTCACGAATCTGCAACCCGCCCTCTTGGATCGGCTTTTGAATATTTTTCCACCTTACAACAAATTTTCTCCCCCCTATACTTTTCCCTCCTTGCCAGAGGAAATTTCGAAGCAGATCATTGGTTATGAAAAGAAGTTTTGAGGGTGCTAGCATAATGGAACTTTTGTAAATAGGAAGACTCTCAAAACTGATTTAATTAACGTCACTTTCCCTGCCAAGTTAAGCCAAATTGCTTCCTAGGAGAGAATTTTATTTTTTATTTTTTCCCCCAGAGGGCTCCAATATGTTGCTTTTTTAGAAGATTTAAAAAATGGGACACCAAGATATTTAAAGGATTCCTAATGGGCGACACCCTCGATCCCAATAATTCGAGAAATATCAGACATCTCTCGTGGGTTGATGTTCCAACATAAATATGTCTTTTCCTCAAATTTATCTTACTTCCTGAAGCTTTACAATAGGAGTCTAAGTCGAATTTAAATCTTCTGGAAATATTTGGACTTGCACCTCCTAAGAGAATAGTGTCATTAGCGAACCGAGCGTGATTAATATCCTTGGATCCATGGGCCACTCGTATACCAATTAGATCTTGGTATTGGCTATATCGTTATAATTGAAAGCTGAGAACTGCCACTTGAATCACATAGAGCAAAGGGGATAGTGGAGATCACTGGCGCAGTCCTATGGAGGCTTTAAAAAATGAAGCTTTTCTACCATTTATAAGAGGGAAAATCCATGGTTCGCTGATGCAAGCTTTAATCCATCGAATGAAAGCAGGATGAAAGCCAAATCTCCTCATTACCTAAAATAAGAAAGCATGTTGGACTCTATCAAAAGCATTAGCTAAATCAGTTTTTACCACCATATCTTTTTCTTGATTTCTTGTGCTAGAAAGGATTTCTTCTTGAACCAAAATTATGTTGTCCCAAATTTTCCTTCCTTTAATGAATCCTCCTTGATTTTCAGGAATGAGGGTGGGGAGGGTGTCTTTTAATATTTTGGCCATTATTTTGGTGATGATATTATATCCTATGTTGCATAAATAAATTGTTTAGAATCTATCAAAAGAGGAAGCATATTTTTCTTTTGGGTTGAGGGCTAGAAAGGGTGAATTAGTGCTTCCTCCAATCTTGTCACAGTTTTGTGATTTCATCACCATTTTGTGTAGATCATTGTAGAAAATATCCCAATAGACTTTGAGAAACCTTGATGTAATTCCATTAGGCCCAGGTGCTTTATCCTCTTCCATATCCTCCACCGTAGTATTTACTTCTTCTAAAGATATTGGCTCAGTGAGATTGAGATTATCTTGTCTTTGCAACAAGTTTGGGACTAAGTCCATACTGCTTTGAATCTATGGGGCCTGGTCTGTATAGTCCTCAGAGTAAATTAGGCTGAAATGCCTAACCACTTCTTCTTTAATTTTATCAAACTCAGAAATTAGTTGGCCTTGGGTATGTATCTCTTTAACTTCTTTAAATTGCTTATGGGATTCAACTTGCTTATGAAAGTAAGTTTTGTTACAATCTCCTGCTTGAAGCCAAAGGCTTCTTGAATTTTTTCTCCAGTATTCTTCTTGCTGCCGACATGACGTATGAAAGGCTACTTCTTTATCAAGGAGAGATTTGGTAATAGGAGTTGATTTCGAATTATGTTGATGATCTTCCAACAATTGTTGGGCTTCTGATCTGGCTTGAGAGGGAGAAATATTGAGTTTTGACTATAACCCTTGAGATCCTTTTGAGTTCTATGAAGTTTCTCTTCCCATACAAAGAAAGCAGAATCTGAGACCGAGATTGACCAAGATTCTTTGACAACCTCTGATAAGTAAGATTGGGATGCCCAAAGAGGACTGAAGCGAAAAGGGATAGGTCCCAAATTATAGTCTTTTTTTAGTTTGAGAATAATTGGTTTGTGATCTGACCCTCCAAAAGGAAAAATATCCAAGCAGGGGTTCAGGCCTAATAAAAAAGGAAGGTATCCTGGACAAGAAACCTGTCTAATCTTGTAGCAATGTCACTAGGGCCAAGGCACTTATTAGTCTAGGTGAATTTACCAATGGCTGGAAAAATATTGGTCAGATCCCAATCTAATACAAGATCATCAACATGTTCTTGGATGGGATCCCGAACAACCAAACCTCCTCTTTTTTCAGATTGTTACAAGGTTACATTAATATCTATTGCTAAGATGATAGTGTCCAGATGAGTACCGATGGAAACTTCCCGGAGGAGATCCCAACAATAATTTTCTTCAGACATAAAAGAAGGAACATAAATATTAAAGAGACAAACTTGGACACTCGAGTTTTTGTGAAGTAACCGAGTGAAAATCTAGTGATATCTTGACTATCTACTAACTAAAATTTTGTACTATCCCAAAGGGTGTTGATTCCTCATGAGGCTCCTCTAGAGCTGACTCCTAAGCCTCCTCTTTTTTTCTAAAATTTCAAACATGTACGAAGGAATTTTCTTTCCTCCATCTTTGTCTCCTGGATGAGTAGTAGGTCTGGTTGGGAAATACAAATCAAGTCTTTCATAGCCTCTTCCTTATTCTTTCTACCCAGTCCCCTACAATTCCAGGAGAGTACCTTCATTACTTGCCTTTGATTGAGGTAGGGACCCCTTTAGAGGGTAGCCCTTGTTGTCTGGTATTTATAGAGTTTTGAAGAATCCTTTCTAGTGTTTGTTGGGATCCTTGGAGCTTGTCCTTGTAAGTGGATTTCTCCCTATGTCCTTTTGCTGATTTCCTTCGTCTTGTTGATTTTTTCTTAGCAGACGTTCTTTCCTATTTCTCCTTCTTCTTCTTCTTCAGACTCTTCGAGTTCAGATTCGTCTACGATTTCCTATTGAGCTTCAATTTCCTCTGCTCCTTCTGCTACTATCTCTTTTTTGGCTATAGAAGCAGTCTCCACTACTTCCTCTGAGGCCTCTTTACCATCGGTATCCTCAATATTCGCAAGAGGAAAAAAACTGTTCCCGCTAGATCTGGGAGGAGTTTGTTCAACTAATTTTTTTTTGAGAGGAAATATGAGTGGTCTTGGAGAGATCAATTTTTTTAGCTTCTTTCCTTGGCCCTTGTGCCTCTTTGGGATTTGTTTTGGACTTCTTAGAAGCTTCCCAACCTTGATTTTTTTCCTTTTTTGGATGGGCTTCTTGATTATGTGGACAATTCCTTTGGAAATGCTCGTATTCATGACATCCTTTGCATTTGAAAGGAAATTGCTCGTAGTCCAGTTTTTGGAAGTGTGACCAGGTTCCAACCGTTAGCTTTATTGCTTCTGGGTGGCCCGCTTCTAGATATACTTCCACTCATATGTGAGCACAAGCATACTGGTCCTTTGGGCTTTCCATGCTGATAAATAAACTTAGTGAATTTCCTATTGACTTCAAGGATTCAGGATTCCAACAATGCATTGGCAAGTTTGGAAAACGAACCCAGACTGGGACAACTTTAGGGATGTCTGCAGCAGGGTCAAAGTCCGGAGTCCACCTATTGAGATAAAGACCCCGTGGTCCCATGAAATATGGGCCATCCCTAAATATCAGATATCAATATGTTTTAGATTCAAAATCAAACAGAAGATAACCTCTTCCCACTGAGTAAGAGGCCACATTCTGTGAAATTAGCGGTCTATAGTTTCTTTGGACCCAACTTTCAGTGGTTTTCGGGGAGGGCCACATCCTGGTGAACATGCCGATCAGATCCCAATATTCCAAGGACAATGCTACCCTGATGGTGTCCTCAAAAGGAAGTGAAACAACAGGGATATCGTCCAATTTCTTAACGAACTTCGGCAGCATAGATATGAAGGATTTCTTACCTTGCAAAGAGACTAAACACGTGAATGCAACAACGTGTGATGGGGAAGAAGAAGAGGGCGACACCAATATGCCATCGTTGGATTCCATAGCTAGAGAAGAGCTATGGAGAAGCTTCTGCAAGCTCAACCTCGATTTTATGCTGGATTGAGTATCTAAGGTGGCCATAGCTTGAGCCTGAGCAAGCGTAATCCAGAAATTCAACATCGACTACCTATGATTAGGAGGCCAAAACAACTAACCTTTTCCATCAAGGAAATAGTTAATGAATGTTTTAAGAGCATTTAATTTTAATTGTAGTTCTGAAAATATAAAATTATGAAAAAATGAGTGTTTATAACTTTGAATAAGATTAAACTTTTCGAAATTCCATAAAGTCTAGTTACAAGTGATACCAATTAAGCACAAGATTTCCATATAAACACCAAGCAATTACAAGGCAATGTTTGAGTCAATGTTGTCTTCAAAATATTTACATGAGAAGGATGATTTGGATGGATTAATTGTGTTGGAGGTTTGATCAATGTAATTTGTATGGAATTTGTCGGGATTTTACCATTGAATGGAAGGAAAGAGGGATACATTAATGAAGGGAGTGGGTGATTATACTGAGATCGTTGTTGGAGTATTTGGCAAGGGAAAATGATTTGGAAAGGACAGAGAAGGGGATCAATGTTTTAGTGGTAAGTACACATGACAACATATATAGTGTAGAATATGGCTTGCAACACAATTCCAAGAATACTTTTCTAGAATACACAATTACCAATTCATCAACTTGTAGACACGATTTTCTATGATGGTAGTGCTGTATATTATTGAGCTTGAAGGATTTGTCTTTCTATTATAGGTAAAACCTCTTGTAGTTAGTTTTGTAGTGCATTGTTTGGGTCATTACTTGTGAAATGCAAAACAGATTGGAGTTTGTGTTTGGAAATATACAATGATTATGACAAGCATGTATTACAAATGAATATGTCGAGGTTAATAGTTTCTTCTATGGCCTTTCTTTGAGCATCAAGACAAGGTTTGTCTAATAAATCATTGTGGATAGTTTGATCTTGTTTAAGAATTTTTATTAATTCACTATTGAGCAAAATTTTGTTATGATTTAATTTTAGGGTTGTGATTGATAGTTCCATACGTGGAAATGCAACATTGTTGATGTTGAAGCTCGCATCTTTTTCTATCTTCCAAATTTATAAATTTCATAAATGTGGGGTTGTTTTTCACTAGACATTTGCCCTATCAAAGTAGCTTGTGGGCTTGCGTATGAAGTGGTTATTAAGTAAACTTGACTCGGTAAAAGACTTAAAGATGTGTTTATTGTTGAT
Source organism: Pseudotsuga menziesii (assembly GCA_001517045.1). Taxonomy (NCBI): domain Eukaryota; kingdom Viridiplantae; phylum Streptophyta; class Pinopsida; order Pinales; family Pinaceae; genus Pseudotsuga; species Pseudotsuga menziesii. Next base: position 478,821 of record LPNX011205973.1, on the reverse strand, counting down.
GTTTTATGAGCCCATGGTTTGGGGTGTCCCATGGTATTGCATGTGATGAAGCATACTTAAAGGATTAACTTGTTATACAACTTGACAAGAACCCTCTAAAGTTCTCATCTTTTATAAGATATATTGACTGACTATTTTTACCCTCGAATTGAAAAGTGGTGCTACTGGGAGCAACTTTTTTTTTGTGCTAAAATTACAACTTTTTGAAACTTCAAACTATGTGGTTGCGATCAAAACCCTAAATCAACGCTTGAATTGAAAAATGGTGCTCTCAGAATCATCATATATTTTAATTAATTAATTAATTAAATTATTTCGGGATTAAAATTACTCTTTGTTTGAAACCGTGGCCTTAGCAACTAACACCATTGCAACCCAAAACCTAAAATCAACCTCCATGGCCTCAAAAACTAGTACCGATGCAATAAAAATGCCAAAACTAACTCTTGAATAAAAAATATATTCTATAAGTGACAACTATTTATTCTCTTGAGTTAAAATTATAGACGTTTTCAAAAAAGTAAGTTTTAACAAACAATTTTTTTTTTTAAATAAAAAACCATATAAAAATAAAAATTTAACCAAAAAATATACATAAAATACAATATTTTTTTTTAATCCATTAAAAATAAATAACAAAAATAAAGGGTTCAGTAGCGTCATATACAGTAGACTCAACAAGAGTAATCGCAATTTGATGCCTTTTATCATGTAACAATTTGAAAGAGGGATGTGCAAGATATACAAGAATAATTCTTTATAGTCCTATGCTGACCATCCCCTTTCCTGCTAGAATCTTCTGCAGAGAGATTTTATTTGGAAAAAAGATATCGGTTTTTACTGTTGCTTGAGATATGTTCTGAGCTCCAAGATGGATATAAATTGAGAACAATGTATCCAATGGTATCTCAGGATCATAGGGTTTAGGATGCCATTGAGTTGTGTTTTTGGGTTGTTGATTTTGCAAACCCTAAAAGAAAGGTATCCTGGACCTTCACACGTGCAACAGTAAATTTCTCTATAGTGATAGCTAGCCTATTTATGGCTACTAGAAACCTTAAGAGAAGGTATCCTTTTCCTTCACACGTGCAACAATAAATTCCTCTATAGTGATAGCTAGCCTACTTAATGCTACTAGAACTTCAAGAGGATGATATTGAGTTGTATTTTTGGGTTGTTAATTTTGGTCTAACTTACAGGTACTATTTTAGTAGACGGTAGTTATATATAGTGAAAATCACCAAAAACTATGAAGTACTCTAGCTTTGGGTGTTTACTTTTAGTTGCTTTTGATAGGTTGGAAGTGTTGGAAATTTAATTAGCATCGAACAATTAATGAAAATTTGAAAATTCATCTTCTTCCAAGAAGGTTGCTTGGATCTTAAACCTAGAATTTTTATCCTTTAGGACTATTGTAAATTAATGTGTAAAATAAAAAAGGGACAATCACAATAATTCCCTTAGCCCCAAAATTCATGACAATTCAAGCAAAAAAGATACCAATCATTCCAATGAATTTGCAGCCTTCTAGGGCAACTTCACATGTATAAACTAGATGAAAAATATTTTTATACAACAGATATAACAATGCAACATCAAAACCAACAATAATATATGGTTATACTATTATATTCAATCTTAGTGTTAAGTCCCTTAATGGTTTTCCCCTAAGTGTGTCAAATCAACAACATAATTACGAGTTGGAAATAACCATCCCAAGAAGATACAATGCCGAAATCAAATCTGCAATATACCCAATATGTGGACAGTTGGAAATATTCTATTTATATATTCTCAATGAATGAAGTACATACACACCATAGCCTCCTCTCAAGACTAGGACAAAATACAATCACCGAAGGTGCCCTAGCTAGGGTTAGTCAACAAACCCTAGCTCCTCCAAGTACAAGAATCCATCCAATAATATCTTCAAGGCATGAAGTCCTCTTCTTCCCCAAATACATTTGATGGTTTTTGAACCCTAATATCTAGCCTCTAAGGGATGAAACCCTAACCCTAGAATCCAAGATGGTCCAAGAGACCAAGAAACCCTAGTACCCAAGATAGAGAGATCAAATGTATAAATAAGAATCTCAAGAGAGAAATTTTCCACCTCATCATATGCTCCATTAGAGTTTCCTCATTAACCCTAGTGTATCATAAGAGAGCACTCCAAATAAGAGATAAAAATGAATGCATGATGTGTTGTGTTGGTTGGAAATAGTCTCTTCTTTCCTCTATTTATATGAGAGGCAATGAAGGCCAACAACACATGTCGGCCTAAGCCTTATAAGAAAGAAGTAAGCCACAAACAAGTGAAGCACTCCACTCCTGCAGTACAAGTTTGAAACTTCAGTGATGATATCATGAACAATTGTGACCCAACGTGATGAAGCTATGCAAGGAAAGTCCACACCACTCCATATTGAGCCTCCATAGACTCCATCCATCTTCCAAAGTCAAGTACTCCACTGGGGAAACTACCCCTTGCAAGAATATTGTCAAATCCCTTGGCATCCCTGAGGTATCTGTAGTTCTAGTGGTATTCCTATACATTTCATTGCATATCAGTTTCATTCCATTGAAGTCTCCTTTGCTTACTATTGACTTTAACCATGTGATTACTAACAATGAAGCAAACCATTCTAAAGCTCTTTTAAGAGGATGAACCTCAAACAAATATTCATCTATAATATATTGAAATGTAGATTACTGTAAGCAAGTTTTTGGGATTTAATGAAGCCTTGGATTGAGGTGTTGTGCCAAGAATCAGACAATGCCATGCGTGTGATGTGACACCTAACTTGGTGAAAGGAGAAAACGAGATGTCTTATCAATCATGGATCCTAATGTTGGCTATGCACAAGATACTCATGTTATTACTTTGAATAGTTACTATTGGTTGCAAAGTTGAATGCATTGAGCGACACAGGTAGATTATGGACTGAAATGGGTGAGGCTCCTTAATTGCATTATTGCATTCATATTCTAGAGAAATGTCATTGCATTATTGCATTCATATTCATGAGATAGAAACCCTAATATTGAAACATTGAAAGATAAGTATGGAATGACCTCACCTAAAATTCACAATAGTAGTTATTGGAGGTATTTGGTATGAAGAGGATAGCGATGACAAGTCTCCAAGAGTGAAACTCAACCAATCATAAAACTGACTGGGTATGTTTGTTGGAATCTTAATGTAGATATTACAATGATCGAATCTTTTGTGTAGCCACTTGCAACCACTATGCATATTCAACAGTCCCTTTTGTTTTATGATTGGATTATGGTGCTTGAAAATGATATGATTTCATTTTGGAATGAACATAGATTTGTTATTTGAGGCCAATTTTATAGCCTAGCTACCTATACTTGTGAGAAGAGAGGTCTAGTTACTATTACAAAGTATGGATATTGAGGGTTTGCCGCTGCCCAGTTTTGTTCCTTATGTTACCAACCTATGTTCTCATCCACTATAGCGTGTTAGTGCCTTCACATGATCATTGCTGTATCCATGTCACTGTCAATTTGCTGTCACTGTCACTAATGTGTCACTGCTGTTGTCACTACCTTATCACTGTGATTGTTATTTTCTTTACTATTCACAATCTGTTGTTTAAACTCTTTGTCCCAATACTTCAAATTCTTCCCAACAACTTGATTTATTGTTCTTTAGACCTCGATATGTCTTAGGTACAGATTTAAGGAATAGTTTCAAACAATATAATATCATATATTCCCTAATCAAAATAACATACGACTATCCAAAACCTTTCAACACAGATACTTTTAGAGTTGTAACTTCATGCATTCAATCAAACATCAGATCAACGCTGATCTTGCATACCTTGAATATATACTTTTGTATCTCAACAATATGACTTTCATGTACTTGAACAAATCAGCATTCAAACTCCATTATCGTCCTGTCGCTGTCATCAGTTACTTCAGAAATAAGGTATGTTCTAATACTTCATATTTGCTTGGAGAGAGTGCCAATATAACCTTAGATTAGAAATGATTCTACCCCAAAAATGTGTTAATATGTCCCTCAAAACAACATAAAAGATTCTCTAAGGCAAGGCTGAAAGTATTCTTCAAAATACCCTAAAAACAGTCATCCATATAATTCATTCTCTAAAGTCTTCTTCAAAATACCCTAAAAACAGTCATCTATAGCCCTTCATTCTTCAAAACAATTTGTCGATCCTGCTTGCAAATCGCCTTATAATTTCAGACCTTGTCTTGCTTGCTTTCCACCACTAAAAAGGGTGCACTTTATGTTGTATTGATACATAAATTCCCTTCCCTTTTCTTAGTCAAAATATAATTATAATTTCAATTTATTTGGAGCTGATTTACAAAAATAATTCTTCATTATTCATCAACGATAAATCATATGAGCTGTTGTAATCTCACAGATCACATAAGGTTACCAATAATACACACTAAAACACATATAAATATAAAATAGAGACAAGAGATAAGAACAAATAGGTGAATAACAGATTATATTATAGAAATGAGTCCATACAATGCAAAGAACTGAACTGAGTTCTCATCTGGCTCAACAGCCTAATATATATGATTATAGAACGGTTACAAAATAACTACTTGTCGGTTCGGTGAACCGACATGACCTTAGGTGGTCGACCTAATCTCCAGCTTTAGTCGGCCGACCGACTTAGTCAGCTGATCGACTAAGTCGGCTATCATTCAAGTTGACTAATCGACTTTCTCCTCCTACATCTCCCCCACGAACAAAACGTTTCTTCGTCCTGAAGAAATAGGGAGGTACAAAATTCTTGCTGGCCTTTAATATATATTGGGGTGGGCTGTGAAGTCTGATGGTCGGTTGTTTTTGTACGCAAACTTCTACAATGGCTGGGGCTATGACGACGAGGTGATGTTGGAAATCTATCCAACTCTGCAAAATTTTCTGGATGTTGATGGTGAGTGTGGTCAAGCGTGATAAGATTGACATCTTTTCTAAGATGGAGACTTCGGCTATCCTCTCCATGTCGGGACCCATGAACTGGTCCTTCTCCTCTGCAGTTTCGATAAGTCGTTTCATTTGTGGATAGATGATGTCTACTTTCTCTAAGTTAGGGAGAGCTTGTTGTACCCATTGATGTGCTTCCCTTTCCAATTTCTGCAGTTTGGCAGTTTTAAGCACTATTTGTTCTTCTATTGTCGTTCTGAATGCTTCCTCAGTGGTCTTTCTGCTCTCCAGTGCCTGAATCCCTTACCGAGTCTGTCGTGTCTGTTGATAAACTTTCCCGTAGTGATTAGGCCAGTCTCTTAGTACTTCTTCAGTCATGACAGACTCCTCCATATGATCCTACAACACTTTATAGGCTTCAGAAAATGCAGTGTGCTGTGCCATCAGGAGTCAGGCAGTTTCCTCTTTTTGTTCCTCCTTAGTTTCCTGAATGTGAGCTTGGTGGGTCAACACCATGCTCTCAAATAGCTGATATGCTCTTTCCAGCAGTCTATCTGTGTCGATCTCTATGGGGCCCAGCATGACGGACTGGGCTAAATTCCTGCATTTGTCGAGAAACTTGACCTGTTCTGCGTTTTTGTCCTTGAGTTCTTTATTTCTTCGCTCACTCCTTGTCTTTGCTTCACGCGCTAGGGTTTTGAGGAGTTGGCCCATCTCTGTGTTGGTCAAGGAGCTTGCATCCTTCAAGCTAATTTGGAGTTTGGGAGGCTTTCCATGATGCTCCTTTTTCTGTTTCTCCATCCTCTTCTTATGCTTTTCTTTATCTGCTTCCGGTGTACCTGCAACAGTCGAGGCGGGGTCTTTGGTTTGTGGGTTAGAGGCCGATGCTTTGTCTGTTTGGGGAGGTGGGATGACTACCACCTCTAGTTGTGTGGATGTAGTTGGTTGTGGTGGGCCTGTCTCTGAGTCAGGGTGTGGTGGTGGTGGTGATGGAGTTGGAAAATGGTCGTGGGTAATTGGTTTGGGGGAGGTATGGTTGAGTGGTGGGTCGTCGGGTCGAGGGTGTGAGTTTAGGTCGGGTTCTCCCTCAGTAGGTGCGGTGGTTGGTAGGTCGGTTTGGGGTATGAGGTTGGTCGGTACAATAATGGAGGACCGATGTCCAATCACTTTACCTTCCTTGTCAGGATTTCTTTTGAAAGTTGACGTGATGGTTGCAACGATTGGGGGCTGTGTGCTCTGTCCTGTGAAGATAGGTGCCTGGGTAGAAATATTCTGAGCCAACTTAAACAATGCAGGCAGTGTCTCAAAGAAAGCTTGCAAGTCGCTATCTCTATCAAATTTTTCTTTTACCGTCTCTGGCATCGAACCTTTGTATAAGTCGAGGGGGTTGACTGACTGCTATGCCGGTGCTTGTTCCTCGATTATTTGCGTTGGTGATGGGGATGGAGGCGTCGACACAAGATCGACGACATTTTCAGGCGTTGTCGTAGTCCTTGCTTTTTTCGGTCGACCTGCTTGTGCCTCGGCGTCGACAAATCGTTGGAACTGGGTTTCAACCGGCACTTTATTTGCTACGACATCCTCTATGATGTCAAGAGCCATGGCTGCCAGTTCGTCTTCATCTTCTGAGGAGTCGGCAAGTATAAGCTTGCGCTTACCTTTACCTTGTTGTTGTTGTTGTGTTTTTATTTTCTTCCTGGCTACTGCTATTTATTTTGATAGTTTTTGAATAATGCCTTTTGTAATAGCATACTTAGGGTTGTCAGGTTCTGGCTCGGCCGTCGGTTCCTGAGTCGAGACGACACTTTCTTTAGCTGGAGGAGTTATCTGCTGCTGTGGCTGTGGCTTTGGCTATGCGGTCTGGGGTTCTATTCTTTTGGCAGTCGGAGGTTTGATAGTTATCTGCAGTCGACCGGTGTCTCCTCCGACACAAATGTGCTGATGTAGAGGTTGAGCTCATAGTCTTCCTCTTTTTCTTGGTCTGTGAGTGGCTCCTCGATCGAGAAGTCGATCTGTTTTGCTGCTACTGGTACTGGTATTTTTGTCTTGGCCTGTCGAGACAGTTCCTGGAAGATCTAGTCGACAGATAGATAGTAATTGAGGGCTTTGGCATTGGAATTGTCGCCCTGCATGTACTACACCGAGGTATGGTCGAGCCCCAGCTAAATGTGGGAGTTCGCTGGTAGATTTCGTCGGATGTTTTGAGGCACCCTCCATCTAGTCGTGCGGACTTTGAGCTGTTGGAACCAGTTCTCCAGAAATACTTTCCCGCATTCTAGTTCGTGCAAAGTTCCTCACTGGGAGAATGGTTTAAATCTCCACATGTCAAACTTCGACGGTTCCCAAAAGACTAGGCTCCCCTCTGGGCAGATGTGGTACATTACAATCCATAAGATGAGGGAGGGGAACTTGATGATTCCCCCGTTTCTTGACATATTTCACAGATGGTCTTCACCATGTTAGCGACATAATCACCCCATTTGTATATTCGTCCGTCGGTGGAAATAATGTCGAAACTTCTAGCATTTCTAACTTGAGGTCGTTTCCTCGACTTGCTAGAGTGAGTGTTATTGCAATGATTTTGGACACAATTTGCGGCGTTCAGGTTGTGATTTGGCTAATCATCAAGCCCTTGGAGTTTTTACCGAAAGGTGACCCAGTGAGCTCTTTGACCAGTCCGTCTTTGATACTGACTGGTATGGGGTCTCCTTTATTAGAGAGACCAGTTAGCTTGGAGATGACATCTCCAGAGATGTTGACTGGCTCGTCGAAGTAGAATCGGCCATTGTGATATCGACTGATGATGAATTTGACAGCAGCTTCCTTCGTGCCGCCAAAGCTAGCCATCAATGGTGCATTGGCATAGCCGAAGAGAGTGCTACATTTGATTTTTTCTGCTGCTTGAGTGGCCTTTTTGTCAACAAAGGCCCATTCTTGTATCTCGGTCCATAGCTTTTTCCATGGGCCTTCCTGTACTTTGGCGTTTTTGATGTTCTTCAGCCTGCGGACTAAAGGTGTATCCGCAGCCTATATATCCTTAGCTTTGGTCGAGGCTCTAGTTTGTTTAACGGCCATTGTGTCAATTTGGTGGTTGATTTCACTAGGGGGTTCTCGGCTTTTGGTCGACTGGATGCTCTGATGCTCTATCTGTATAGGTTGCGGTGAAATAACCTTCGACGATCCAGTATTTATAAGCGATGTTGTGGTTGTGTGTGGTGATGGGTGTATTAATGGCAGACATGATGTTCCAGTTGGAATATGTGAGTGTGTGTTAATGGCGAATTGCTTTCGGCGCTCGATGTCATGAATGCGTGATGGGACTATCGAAGTCGTCGGTTGATGTCGGTGATGAGAATGGTCGATGGGAGTGGTCGGTTGATGAAAATGGTCGATGGTGTTATGTCGATGGGCATGATGTCGGTTGTCGAAATGGTAAGTTCTTGTCATGGTTTTCTGTCTGTAGGGTATTATTTTATTTTTGGAAAAACGGTATATGCACTAGGTTCCTATGCATTGATCATAGGATACCTATTTGAGACAAGACCAACATTCATCTAATGCAATCATCAATTGGCATAATTGTATTAGCCTCCATGACCATAATTGGCTAATGGAGGCCAAGATCGAGCGTAATGTATGATTCTATCAGTTTATCAGCTTGTCAAGATGCAGGTCCCCAAATGTCCACTGGACCATTAAGGGACGAGATAACAAGCGGATTCCCCACTTTCCCTGAATCTAGTCAGTGCAGTTGTGTTTCACTAACACCTTCCAGTTGTGACTTGTAAGTCTACGTGTTTCCTGTTGTTGATGATGTGATTCATGTTATTTGACTAATGTTGTTGTTCTTCTATTTTGACAATATTCTATGAATCAGTGAAAGATTAGTCAGTTTTTACAATTTTTTATAATGAAGTTCAATATTCGCCAAGATTTTACAATATCTTATAACTTAGTGAAAGATTCACCAATATTTTACAACATTATATAATAAAATGAAATATTCGCCAACATTTTACAACATTATATAATACAATGAAAGATTCGCCAATTTTTTTATATATACATATTATATTATTGATGAAATCACCTTCAATTTTTCCTATATATCAGAGAGATTCACCCATTTTTTTATACATACAATTCTAGAGGGTTCTTAAAATCATCCATTGTCATCGTTATTCAAGAAGGCCAAGCTTAGACCTTACAATGAGAATAAGAATCAAGAAGGCCCAGCTGAAATCTTACAACGAGAATAAAAAAAACATAAATTTGAAACTAAACTATGAACTAATATACTCACAACGCAGCCTAAAACTCATCACAATACTCATGATATATAAGGATATACAATATAGCATACTTATTATATCAAATTCTCCCATGTCCTATCAGTTTCCTTTTCTTATACGAATTCCATTAATATTAAAGCTAAAATAAAAATAATAATAAAAGTTCTAAAAATAATCATAACATAAGTAATTATAATAATTTTGTAAGTAAATATTTCTCTCACATTGATAAAGGTTCTCTATTTATTGAAATTTAAATTTATAGGTCCTATTGTAAGCTAGTTATACTTGCTGGTGATGTGGGCTTTCTCTGTATATAATTTTCTCTTAGGTATTATAATGTATAATTGTCATGGCTAATGGTTAATGATTTTAAACTAATATCTAAAGCTTTTGTATTCCCGATCCCACTATCCTTACCCAAATAGTGGGTTTAACAGCACATCATTTTTTTTAGGCAATCTGCAATACTACATCATTATTTATGAAATTTTCGGAGAACTTCTCACCGGTTTGAACCACCATCAAAACTTATTATGAGGTACGAACTTAATTGCTCTACTAATTGCTAATTTGACTACGATAGCCATTACAGACAAAGAGAGAAGAAATCGAACCAACTGTAGCAGACAACTAATGTCCGGCCATGTATAAATCAAATTATCCCTCTGGAGAAGTTGCGGTACCCCCAAAGCTATATTCTCCTCGAGTTTCAAATTTTAACAATCTACCCTTTGCAATCAGACCAGATCCTTGTTCTATTTTTTTGAAATCTTGGATATTGACGTCCATAAGATTGCATTTGATGAAAAATCATCCGCATAGGAAGCTATTTAAACATTTGTTTGCTATTGGGTTAGAAGTGGATTTTGGAAATTTTTATTTTCTTATTAGTGGGCATGGTTTCGAATCTCGTGGAGTTGATTTCATATCTTGGCATACAAGATAGTCCTTAGTATCCAATGCAGTTACACAGGTCAGGTGTCAATCCTATCCCAATTGTTTTGGAGAATTTACACGTATTGATGTTTTACTTCATTGCTGTAGGTATTTTATGCTTTTGCTAATCAATATTGCTTTTTTTCTTGGTTGTGTTATTTGGTCTCATCGGGGTTTGATTTTAGACTGATTTTCTTAGCAGAGGTGGGATTCCTGTTAGTACAGATATCGTTTGCATGGCCGTTCGATGCCTTTTTTCAGTATTCAGGGTATTTTCCCTTTCTCCTTTGACTGGTGATTTTTTATATTTTATTTTAAAGAACAACTGGCATATAATTGTATTAATAACTACCTGAAAGAGGGAAGCAGGTAGAATATGACAAAATTGCTCCAGAAACAGCTGAAAGAGACGGCAGAGGAAACATGAAGAGAGTTTTCCCTCTAAATTTGATTGTTTTTCCTTCCCAAAAGAATTAAAAAATGATTGCTTGTAAACATCCAATTGCCAGTACAAATAGCGTTTGCATGGCCGATGATGTCTATTCTTCAGCATTGTTTCCTTTGTCTGGTGATTTTTTATCTTTTAGTTTAGACAGGAGCGGGTATATAATTGTATTAAAAATGGCCTGAAAGAGGAGGCAAGTAGAATATTACAAAATCACTCTAGAAATAGCTGGAAGAGACTGGGGAGGAAGCAAGAAGAAATATTTTTCATCTAAATTTGACTGTTTTTCCTTCGCAGAGGAATTCAAAAAGTGATTTTTGTATACATTCGAAATAAAACACCTAATATGCAGCCTGTTTTACAAAACATTGTCCACTATAAAATTTAGTCAACATGATTCATTGATTACGACCAAATTCATAGTGGCGTGCGTTGTGCATTGGCTATGCATTCTCGGTATCCTTGACGATGATGCCCTTGACAATTTCTTCATCTAGATTTCCCTTGATTGAGCCAACTGTATAGTGGTAATTTGAATCCAAAGGGAGGCTTCCCTTGTTCTAAATTAGCATTTTCCATTTGAGAACTTTGTTTTCTTCTTCCAGAGCCTGAATTTGTTGGGTTTGCTTGTGAATTTGATGCTGCTGCTAAATGACATTCTGAGTCATCCCTTGTTGGTTGCTGTTAATTTCATCATTTTCATGAACCTTAACTGTCACCGTGAAGATGGAAGTTTGATTAGAAGCAATGAGGTTTTTATGTCATCTTAAAACACTAACAGCTAAATTTCTTTTTCGCCACAAAGGAAGTATGTCATGGGCATCGAATGTTGATTTTTTGATTAGGTTAGGTTATTAAGCAGTTTTCCCTATCTACAGTGAGAACTCGAACTCGAAACCCCTTACACACGAAAAAGACCAAACCAGGGCCTTTCGCACGGTATCTACTATCATTAGCCTGTGCTACAATTTAACACGTTGACATGTTTTTCGGAATAGAGGAAGTTTGTAATATAATCCAGGGTTGCTCGCATTTTTTTGATTATTGGAATCTATTTCTCTGCCATTAGAACCTAGAGGATTGTCGCATTGCGGTCTTGGAATTTTAGAAGCATCATAGCAGAGTATGTGATATTGCCTATTATGTGCTACCGATGTCCTGGTAAGCTCTTATGGTGATGATTAAAGTTTGTGTTAGAATCTTGATTGCTTACTTTAAGCTTAAAGAGCCCAGAATGGCTGATCGATAGTTGAAATAACTCGGTAGTCTCTAGAGTCCAATATGGAGGTCCTTGAGGCTTGGACAATTATGAATATTGACGAACCATCCTATGGGCTATGGAGGGGTGACTGCCCTGGAATATATATGGGAAATGAACGTCCAATATTTATGGGGTTACGCCGCAAATTCAGCCTAGCAAAGGAAGATCCAAGAATCTGGTCTTTGGTCTGCTTCTTCAGTTTGGTGCTAATTTACATAAATGTTGTTGCAGGTTGAGTGTTGGTCAGGATATTGGAACTTTCCTTGTTTCATGTAGAATTCTGTGCAAAGGTTGGGAAGAGTTAAGTCATGCAAACAACTCAGAGAATTTTAGTCTGAAAGAGTATGAAGGCGTTGCATATTCCATACCATACCGTCCATCCGTCCATGTCGGGAACTTGAGGTGTGCCGTCCATTGCCATGTAATGTTAGTTCGATAGGCCAATTGGTGCCCCATCCATTCCAAGCCTTGGACTACCGCTTAACGAATGTGTAGAGCCAAGGGTTATCACTCTGGTGCCGTGATATCCTACATATGGTCAAGAGCTCTATGCCATTGTACAATAAGTGAATAAATGTAAGCATTATCTTGCGGGTAAGGGCACAATTATAAGCATCTGGTATATTCCGTTATAGTTATAAGCATGTAGCTAGGGTTGCCTATATAAAGTTCTTTCTGTGAGGCAGATTGTCTTTCTTTCCAGGGTAATGTATAATTCCCCAATTCTTAGTGACGTAATAACATCTGATCTCGCATAAAGCTCTTCTAGCATTTCGTTGTAAGCATTGTATATTTAAATTGAAAAATAAATTTTTAACATAATTTGATTTTTTATAAACCTTAGTAGAAGAGGATTTAATTAATGTGTTAATAAATACTTCAATTTTAATATATAGTGTATACAACTTTTGAAGAAATCTAGTTAATGTGCTAATAAATACTTTTTGAAAAAAATATTATTGATGGAATGAATTCATGATCCATTCACCCACACTTATCTTCACACTTATCTTCTGAAACATTTAGTTTCCTATATATATATAATGGGTTAAATAATTAAATTTTCATTAAAATCTAATATCAAACTTCATTTTATTAAATTCTTTAAAAAATAAAATTTTATTTTTTAACACTTGTTATATATATATATATATATATAAAGTGTTAAAAACCACTTGTCTTTTAATTGTTATGTTTTAGCTAGTAATTAACTAGCTTTAACAAAAACTTAGATATAAATTAATTTGTAACCAAAGTTTTATATATATCTATTAGTAATTATTAATGAGCAAAATTAAAAACTAAAATTTATTTTATGTTCATATATTTATTTTGCATTAAAAATTTTCCTCACAAGTTTTGCATGGCATGTGCCCTAGTATTTAGATTTTCAATATTTGGAAATTCAACTTTTTTTTTTCATTCAAAAGAGTAAACAATATATACTCTTCCATTTAATATTAATATTTCTTTTTTCTTTTTTCAGATGGAAAGATCCACGGGAAACCCAACAATACTAGCAGAAGTCCTAACCCCAGAGGACTCAAGGCTCGAACCCGTGACCTTCGGGACCTCCCCCCGAACCGAGAGAGTGTGCGCACGTCTTACCAATTGAGCTAACCCTTGGGGGTATTAATATTTATTTTTTCAAATTATATATATTCACAAATTTCAAAACACCCAAAGCTCTCTTTATTAAATAATTTAGATTTATCATCTTGTATAACTAACCAACTTCTCTTATAATATGTCCCAACAAAATGAATAATTTTTTCTTAACTTTTGAATTCACCTCTTCCAAGTTGGTAAATAAATATCATATTATTTTTATTAATAATATGTGTATTCCATTTTTACAGTTATTGGGTTTCTAAAATGTATAAGCCATGCCAAAATTAATTGAATAAAATAAGTATAGGTTAATTGTTTAGTTTTTCTCTTTTTATGTTTTATTCTTTAGTTGTTTAGTTTATTTGTATAGATTAGTTGTTTAGTTTTTTTCTTTCTAAGTTTTATTCCCTTAGTTGTTTAGCTTATTTGTTTTTTTCAAAGTTTTTATTATTATTTAGCTTATTTACTTTAAAGGACATTACCACCTCGTAAGTCTTGTTATAAACTAATCCGTTTATTACAATACATACTATAAAATCCTTTATTTTAAGGGGATTGGATTATAAAAGGGAGGGATTATTAGAATTGGTCCACCACCTACTTGCCGCTCCCAAGTGCATGTTGGGCCTATTTTCAAAATCACTTCTTCCTTTATACGCTTAAAATAAAGTATTTTATAAAATGTATTATAATAAAGGGGTTAGTTTACATTACATTATAATAAACATCATGTTGGTTTATGCTTAGTTTTATAATAAGTATTTTATAATATATATTGTATTTTAATTTTTATGTATTTATTTTTGAATTGGTTATATATATATGAAGGGGGTGATGGATCTTTGCGGCGGCGTAAGCTTATGCGAGAGTCCGAGGAACAGGGTCCAAGTGGAGGATGTTATTTATCTTTCTTTTTATGCTTTTTACGGTTATTATGACAATGCAGAGGTACTCAGGCAAAGAGTCTTACCGGAGGTACAGAAGCGAGGGGAATTTAATAACAAAAAAATTACCATGTGTATTGATGAAATGGACTATGATGGAGATACATGAGAAGGATTGATTTTTTGCTCACATCAGGAGGTTCCTCATACGCAAGTGGATGTACAAGAGGACATCATGGCTCAGGAGGTGGTACAGGAGCCTGAAACAATGACTTCCATACGAGCATCCAACGATGGTGCAACGATGATAGGAAGGAATCCAACAAGATCCAAACACAACAGGAAAAACCACGGAAGAACAAGGGAATTCAGGTGAAAAAGGATACCGCAAAATTAACAATGCGTAAGGAAATACATATTGATCAAATCCCGGAGTATCTGAAACTGGCCCTGGTAGGGAGATTTTGTGGAAAGGTGACAAATGGAGAGCCCTTGACAAGGTGGATAGAGAAAACCTGGAGTAGCTTCCTAGGCTATAAACCTGAATTTCATTTACTCCCAAGAGGTTGGTTTTTGATAAAGATGAAAAACAAGGAGGACGACGAAAAACTGGCAATGGGGGTCATCGAGACTGATACTGAAGAAATGGAAGGTGGATTTCAATGCTAGAAAGGAACCATACAACCTTCAGAAGATATGGGTGATCCTGTCTAGACTTCCAATGGTTTTCTGGCAAGAGAAAATATTGGAAGCAATTGGGAACATACTTGGAAAATTTGTAGCCTTAGAGGAAGATTGAGAAACGAAAATTGTCCGCATATGTGCTAAAATTTTAGTAGAAATGGACATGAGAGAAGGTCTACATGAAGAAATGATAATTGTAATGAACGACAGTATATGGACGTAGAGGATAGATTACTGGAAGCTACCGTTCTGGTGTTATAATTGCAAAAAGGTTGGGCATCTGTAAAAGGATTGCTCAACACATTTTCCAAAGACATGATATAGGAAGGTATGGGTCAGAAAAGAATGCATAGCCCTGGATGCAGAAACAAAAGGGAACCAAGTGTATTATGGAAGGTGGCGAAGGAGCGAAAATGGCAAAGAACGTAGAAGGAACATGCATGACAGAAGGAGAGGACCGATCGCTGGACATCGCAATAGTTGGAACAAAGAACCAACAAAAGTGAAATCTGGACAAAAGAGTCAGAAGTGGAATGCCAACTGACAACATTACTACTCAACATAATACAGGTACAATCATTGTCACCTCGACAAACTTTCCTATTTTAATTAAAACAATCGAAGAAAAAAGTCGGGAATAAACATTGCCAGAAAGTTTTGAATTAGAAAATCCAAAAATTCTCAAAAAGGTAGTAATTAGGAAGAAATATGAGTTAATATCAAAGAATACACAAACAAAGGAGGATGAATGTGTTTCTACATGGGGAATAGCTCTCAACCCGGCTCTCAAAGCATAGTTGGGCAGAAAATCCATGCTCCCGAAGGCCCAAAAACAAGCGACATTGGATATAAAACAAGGGAAGCAAACAACTATCAAACAAGCTCTTAGAGTGGAGAAGGCCCCCGGGAAGGAAGCCTAATGAAAATAATCCCTTTGAATGCAAGGGGGATAGGGGGGGCCTCCAAAAAAAATGCCCTCAAAAGGATGATAAGCACTATAAAACCATTAGTTCTGCTAATCCAAGAAATTATGTTGGAAGGAAAAAAAAACAGAAGAAACGATCAATGAATGCATCAAAGACTAGAAAATGGTAAGCATAAGCATAGAAGGACACTCCGAGGGTATTCTGACGTCTTGGAGTCCTATGATGGAATTGCTAATAGTTGAGAAATATGACTCAGTTCTAGAAACCAAACTAAAAGATGGGGAAACATGGTTGGATTACATAATTTTGAATGTATATGGACCCTTCTACAACATGAAGGTTTTCTAGAAGACCTTCGAGAAAACATGTGCAATGAAGAAATCAAATGTGATCCTGGGAGGGGATTTAAACCTAACCCTCACACTAAGTGAAGTTTGGGGGGGAAATGCAAGACATGACTCCATGATTAATTTCTTCACCTCACTTTTTGAAAATCATCAAGTCATTGATATTGTGCCACTAAAAATGGAACCAACATGATGAAACAGGAGGGGAGGAGATCAGGCGATATCAAAATGGTTGGACTGCTTCCTAGTGAATGAGGATTTAGTCAATGACCATTTGATTCTCCAATCTACGATAGAAACTGGAGGAATATCGAATCACATGCCAATAGCCTTAACAATAAACATGCAGAAATAAAAATTTCCCACACATTTCAAATTTAACCCGATGTGGCTAGAAGAGGATGGATACAAAAGAAATAAATTTAGAACTCGTGTCAATCGTTGAGGGAGTCTCAAAGCCTTTCCTATATGGAACAATTCATAGACAATCTAGTTCAAACATAGAAGATCTCTAAGGCATGGGACAATAAGCATAAAAGCTTCTCTCAAGAAGACCTAAAGAAGGTGGAAAAAGAATTAGAGGAGCTCTATGGAGGAAACAACAAGGGAGTATTCACAACATAGGAGGTGGAGACTCTTAAAAATTTGGAAGGGAGGAAAGAGGCTCTACTGAAAAAAGAAGAATAAATGTGGAGATTGAAGAGCAGAGATTTATGGATAGCAGAAGAAGATATGAACACCAAGTATTTCCATAGATGCACGACACATAGACGGAATATAAATACAATTTTTGGAATCAGGAACAACCAGGGAAATATGGTAAGGATATTCTAAGAAAAAGATGACGTCGGGGTAGAATTCTATCACAACGTATTTACATAAACAAAGGGATGTCTTATAAAAAAGATCCTGGAGGTATTAAGGATTTTCCAAAGGATGATCACAGAAGAAATGAATGGAGACCTTATGAACAAAATATATGAGGAAGAGATTAACCAAGTCCTACACTCATTCAAAAAAGGGAAAAGCCTGGGACAAGAGGGTTCACATAGGAATTTTTTCATGGATTCTATGAGGTAATAAAGGAAGGCATCCTGAAAGTGGTAGGGGACAGAAATCAGGAAAGGTTTTGGGGATGATAAACACTACATTCTTGACTCTAATCCCAAAAAATAAAAAATATGAATCCTTCAATGATTTTAGACCAATCTCTTGTGTAATGTCCCAAAAAATTGAATTTATTTTTATTTTTATTAGTCTGGTCAAAACTACCCATGTTGAACATTATTGGACTTGCGGAACAGTATTGTACTCTATTTGTACTCCCGTTTTGTCGTAAGTTGTTCTTACGTCCTGCTTCCTTACTTTCAGTTATGTTTATTACTGTTTTTTCTTATGATGTCGTAATGCTGATTACTAAGCTATTATTATGGTTATACATTGTTGTGTATGTGTAGTTACTTGATTATGTACCTCCTTAATTTCAGCATGTGTTTACTTGTTATATACATGGTTCTAACTTAACTTTGTTCTTGGAACCAAAGTGGGTGGAATGGCAGGACTAGTTCTCCCATGTACTTCCTGAGAGGTAAAGTTTCTACTTATCTAGCGGGCTTACTTAGTTCTATTGAACTAAAGCACTTCTTCTATTTTACGTGCAGATTATACTTAGCGACGAAAACTTGTTACGAAGTAGTTGGACATTTGATTATTAGTAGCCGTACTTGCAGCTAGTGCCAAGTACTGGTTTATCATTATTGTTCTTAACAGTTTTCGCGTGAAAGGCAAGGTCACTAACATACCTATTGTTTGTATGACACAGATTTGTTTCTAAGTGACACTTATTATTCATCATGTAATACTTATCAACTGTTCATATCCTAATATATTTGTATTACATGTTTATTTTATTAAAGTAATAACATATATTTTTATTATGTGCTTAACAGGTTCATAACTCTTTTGTTACAAGCAAATCTTGGCATTATAATTAACAACATACCATGGCATAATGATTATGCCATGGTATTATACTTAGGGCCTAAAGAAATCGATGAACATAGTTCTAAGGCTTATAGCCTATGGTATTCGAAACATGTGATGGCTTATGTCTTGTATTAAACTTGGGGATGACGAATTAAACCTTTGCACATTGTGGTTTATGAAATTTGTAAGGAAGTGGAGGCATTCGATATTGTAACGTATGAGAACTATAAAGAAGTGGGTTTTAGATGTCGATAATGGGCAACAGGCTGGTGCCATTAATACGCATTGGAGTGTGTGGTAGCCCAAACTTAGGGCTTGTCTCACGATGGGGTTTGGTCATTTTGCAGCTCAATGCTTACCCTTTGCTACTGCGCAGTATGGTGAATATGACTTCCATTTGGATGAAAGGTATGATAACGTTATGGTTTTCACAACATTCGTTGTTTGTTGTAGTTTATTCAATGAATTCATACTTCTTATTATCGTTATCATGCTGTGGTTGCAGGGTACAGGGATGCCGAGGAGAGGCATGGTTCATAGCTTTGCAAGTAAGCTACGGGAAAGACCATTCCTTTACGGTAAGCCTGTTAACAGGTCTACACTTGTCCTCTCTTGGCTTGTATGGTTGAGACTGAGTTTTAACTCGTCGCTGGTTGGGGTTTTCTTGAGTTTTGGTTCCAATGGATGCGTCTTGGTTTGGGCTTTGACTGTGTCTGGAAGAACTCTACCTTTTGTGCAGTGACAGACTTGGGGTTTGCTGTAGGGTTTTCGATAGCCTTTGAGCCTGAGTTTATAAATGTAATGGAATGTATTTTGAAAGACAATTTTAGCAGTGAAGAGAAACTTGGTGCCTTTGACAGGCTCTACGCGTATTTTGTAAATTAGTGTTTGATTTATGTTATGTAAACAGAGGCAACACCATTGCTTGCAATGGTGCAATGGCCAGAAGAATGACAGTGTAACTTGATTATGGATTTATAATTAATGTGTGTATAATTTTATGTTGCGTGGATGTTTTTATAATGCTGCGTATCGTTCCATGGTTAAAATACCTGCGCTTTATAAGACATTTTCCCTTCGTGGGTTGTAAGGGTTAAAAGGATGGCTATACTATCAGCGAGATGGATTTGGGGCCAAGGTGGCAATGGCATAGGTACTCACCATCGTGGCTGCGATAGAGTAGAAGGTTCAAAATTTATAGTCTATTTTAAATGTGTAAATTAGAATGTTTAATGAAGACCGTGGGTGTAAACCCTGTGTGGGAAAACGTTGATGTAGGTTGATTCATTGACAGGGCATGTCATAGTTATTTAATTTACTGTGTGATTATTTATGGGCCGTGGCCATGTATTTACAACTTAGAAGAATGATAAGGGTCTTACGACCTCTGTGTTAAGAGATTAGTTCCTACGTGGCTTTGTATAATGATTAAGACCCTTTAGGATTCGATCCTGGGTCGTTTACTGTAATGGGGGTTTATTTAATATGGATGTGATTTGGGCATTTGAGTGTCCACAAGATTTGATCCTGTGACCTCTGTGCAAAAACGTTGGTTATTTAAATGATTACTGCATATGTATTATTGTCGTGGTTTGTATTATTGCATGCGATTTGGGCTTGGACGCCCATAGGGGTCGATAGTGCGACCTCTGTGTATCTTAGGAGTTTAGGTTATTATGGTAACGATTTTATAGTTGTGTTTTAAATGGTATCTATTGATAGTATTATGTTGGGCCTTTACATTATGTCATACGATTTCTGTTATAAAGTTTTGTTATGTGGATTTTAATACGTAGATGGTTCGATTTATGGTTTAATGTCATGGATTTATATTGTTGGTAATTTTAATATTCTTGTTATACTTGGAGATATAGATAGTATAGTGGTTATAAATCGTGGACCATTTATAGGGCCTCGATTACTTGGATTGTTTAAAGGAATAGGATAACATTTGTTTTAATGGGAATGATTTGATTATTAGACTATGGTTATTTATACAAACCTTGAAAGGTCTTTGTCGTTTCCAAATCTTAGCTCTAGTATGTGGTGTGTATAATTTATTCTTAGATATAAATTAGTGTTGATAGATTAGAATTAGAATTTCTATNTAGGTGTAATATATTTACTAGGTTCTAATTATTAGTTTTGTATAATTACTCCAGATCAAAAACCTAAAGCTGAATTGGTCTTTTTAATTATAACATGCCTCTGCTAACAATATGAAATCTATTAGTAGAGTATATAGGTCAACGACCAGCTACGTAATTATTCTAAAATAATACCTAGTTTGTAGAAAAACACAGTTTAAGAACCAAAGAAAATATAGAATTAAAACTAAGGAGCAAAACCCTTGGTAAATATTTATATATGAATTAAATTACAGAAGTAAACTAAATGAACAAACCTTGGATAAATCTAGCATAGGAAATAAATTACAGCCTAGGGTTTATAATTTGAAATGTAAACCCTAAAAGAATTAGACAGAACCAAGGCACATAGGGTTAGAAAATTATAATGTAAACATTTTCCTAGTATAGCTAGCAATTGTTCTATAAAATGAAATAGGCAGTCCAAAACCTCATACCTGTAAATTGAAGATTCTTTAATGGCTGAAACTTGCACACTTAAATAACCAACATTAACAAATCATAAGTAGATCTGATCTCTGTATTAGATGACTGAATCACTTGGTAACTACCAGGTTCCACCCAACCATGACCCAGAACCATTCTTAGTTTAAATACGAATCCCCCTGAGCTGGTTCCAACATGCAAGTAGCTTAGAGCTCCTAAGGCAGGGTTTCCCTAACTGGTATATCAGGGCTGGATCAGTTCTCCTTCTTCCTCTTAGGGAAATGTTCTCCAAGAACTCTCTCTTGAGAAATTTTCAGGCAGAATAATGACTCCAAAAAGATAGATCAGGTCCCCAAGCCTTTCCTTGGCTTGAGACTTTATAGACAGACTTTTCAGTCAAAGGGGTAGTTAAATCAAGAAACCTTGATTTTTGGATTGAACCCTTTTTATTTAATTTGGGGTATTTTTAGTATTTTAACTTAGGAGCTTTTAACTAGTTCCTAATTAGACTTTTGTAGGCATTATACTATTTATTATCTTTTAGTAATAAATAATAATAAATGGAGCTTCTCCTTCCTTCTTACATTAATAATATTATTACTATATTTATTATTTATACATAGCATGTATAAAATATATTAATATAAGATTTGTTAACATTTGTCTTTGGGCATCATATACTATGATCCCTAGACTTATGACACTTCTTCATTAAGGTCATTAGGTAGATGGTTAGTGTTATCCCTAAAGTTGAACCTAGACTACTGGGGTTCAAGCTCATAGAAATATTTAAAGATAATTTAATATTATAAAATCAAAACCAAAATAGAATTGGTTTGTAATCAAAAGATATTGGGAAATCATATAACCATCATAGAATTGTATGACATGAAATAAAATACAAAATTCAATAACAGGTGGAGTACGAGCATGAATTTATGAAATGAACTTGGTTCTGTCACTAAATATTAAATAATAACTGCATTTTATCATAAGAATCATGTAATGGATTTCAAGATGACCATACACAAGATAAATTCACAATAAAAGTACAATTCATAAAGAAGAAAAAATAAGCTCATAACCATAATCATATCAAAGTAAGTCCTGTATTAAAGATGCAAAGAGTACTTTATGTCTTACAGTTCATATTCAAAACCGGATTCCCATTCCGATCTCCCCCACCACATCTAACTGCTAGTCCTTATATACAAAAACTTCTGAGTTTTTGAAACAATTATTAGATCCTATTTTCATGGATTGGATTTCTTCAAAAATAGAAAAGTTGATCTTCTAAAATAGAGTTAATACAAGTATAATCAAAATAGAATAGAAATAGACATATGTCAAAACCCTAATTACTTTCAAAGCTAACTATCACCCTAAGTATTTGTTATCTAAAGACTCTTAGAAGCTTCTGCTAAAACAATTAGATCACTTAAAACCTGGGATCTCTTTTGCAACTTGGAAAATTCAGCATCCTTATTCTCCATTTGATTATACGCCTCTTTACTCTGGGTCTTCATGTGTTCATATTGCTTCTGGATAGCTCTTTTTTCTTTCAATATGTCTTTAGATATTGAAAGTAGCTTTTGGTAATTGGTTTCTTTTTCCTCCAAGTCTTCTCATAACCTTTTATTTGTAATCATTAATGTTTCATTGATATTCTGCAAAAACTTGGTTTGCTCCTTATATGTTTGTAGAGATTTTTTAATCTGGTTCAACTCTGGAACTATTTCAATAGCCTTTTCATTCATAAGAACTTAATCTTCTTGTGGAGATTTTGAGACTGAACAGTCTTCAGAATACACCTTTTTACTTGTGCAAAATATTTCAAGTATAGATCCTGTAATACCCTGAAGATCAATGAAATTTTCATTTTCTAAACAGTATTGATCCTTGGATGCATGTGTAGTTTCCTCACTGAAAGAATCATTTACAATTAAAAGTTCTCCACAGTATTCATTTCTATCCCTTGGAATATGCATTAATTCCGTTTCTGCCTGCATCTTGCTCCTTAGCCTAGTCCTAGGATTTAAACTAATGCCTTTTGGATTCAAAACCTTAATTCGTTCTTCTTTCTTTCAGGTTAGATTTTTCATAACCATACTCAACGTTTCAGGCTTTTTATGCTCTTCTTTTAGTTATTTATTTGATGTTTTATCTGTAACTGAAACTTCAAGAAACAAGTTATTCATTTGCTTTGGCTCTTCTACAAGACCCTTTTCTTCTGATGCAATATGTTCAGTCTGTTCTTCATGATTTTTCGTTTTCTGATTCAAATTTTCGGCTATCCTTTTTCCTTTTTCTTTGATCTTTTCTTCAAACCCTAACTCTGACAAAAAACTCTCCCAACTTCATCCTTCTTTATTCAATTGTGAAATCAGCCACAATTTTATCAAACCCTGGTGATATATAGAACGAGCAGTGTGTTCTGGATGGGTTTGAACCCATGTGACCATATTTTGCAGGATTTTTAACAGATAAAATGGAACATTAATTTTTAAACTTACATTGAGATGCATTAACAACCTCAAATGATAGTTGAGGATTCTATCATAACGAACTTCACATGTGATATAATTTTGAACCATTTCCAAAGGAATTTGCCAATTGGGTTTTATTTTACTTACATGAATACCATTCTTCCAGTCCAATTTCTCAAACCCTAGCAACAAGAACTCGCCATAATTGCCCTGAAAATCCTGCCGCTTAAACCACCTTTCTCCTTGTGATGGAACCCCTATTGCTTCTGCAATAGATTTTTCATTCATCGTAGCCTTCAAATTCTTGAACTGAACCACTCCCTCTTTGTAATTTTTAATGAAAGCCCGAGTCACCTGTGTATTATAACCCTGCAACTTCTCACAGAAGGAAAACCAACCCACATTTCTCATTAACTGAGGTGATCTTGGAAATTGCATTATCCATTGTGTATTATCCGGTTCCAGTCTACAAATCAAACCTCCTGGTCTTGTTTTCACCAAAATATTTGCATCTTCCTCCATTGCTACCTTCAGAATTTTACAATTTTTTCACAATACAAACTACACAGACCCAATGAAACTCGATATAGTAGCATTAAACATGTTTAATGTAATATTGATTATGTCACTGTCAATATTGGTACCATTGTCCATGATTTTAAATAATATCCAATGCCTCGACTTCATACAAAACACTTGTGAAAGCACAGAGCATGCCACGATCAAGAAGTTCATTCATCATTTAGACATGCCTTCAAAAAATAATGATAATGCTTTAAACCATAGTGCCATCCTTGCCATGTGTACAATCTTCGCCATGTGTTTAATATATGCATATACTTTCATTCCATTATCAAACTTTAAAATAATATCATGAATAAAACCATCTAGCAGCGATGCAATGTTTTTATTTCTAAGATATGCTACCAGATTATATAACCCATTTTATACTTAATTTTTCATAAAATCTTTTGATCTAATACACGCCCATAACTTTAAACAATAAATGATTTGAGCTTTCAAAAAAGAAATCATAATAAAAAATAGAAATCATGACACACAAGGGTATAGAAAAAGAATAAGGTAATACTAAAGTTATGAACTCAAATAAAAACATAAAAATATAAAACCCTAGGATAAAAAATGAAAAAAACCATAGAGATAACATCTGGCTCTAACTGGGGATAAAGCTCTCCTTGTGAGGCTTTAAGAACATCTTGACCTGTGCCTTCTGAAACCTACTAATGTCATAAATTCTGTCTTATTGGGCTGGAGTCTTATTCATGAAACTAAAATGATATATACAGTGAATATGTACAATGACCTTCTGCCACTCAACATGTGTGGAAATACTTTAGAAAATGTCCATTTACTGGACCTGCAATCTCTTCACCACTCAAATTCTGTAAAACAAAAGTATTATTTCCCAGAATCTTGATTACTGTAAAAGGCCCTATCCAGAAATTATCAAACTTTCCATGTTTACCTTTTTCATTCTTTTGTGCATCCCACCTGAGAACAAGGTCACCCACTGCAAAAAAATATTTTTTAACTTTTTTATCAAAACTTTCTTTCACCTTTTTTCTGTGCATCTTAGTTGTATTTTCAATGGTTTCTCTCTCCTATTGCAATTGGATTATCTGAAGCATTCTTCTTCTTATATCATCAGGTTCTTCTTTTATTTCCTACAAGAATTTAATTACTGGGGAAGCTAATTGAACAGTAAACAAAGCATCAACTCCATATACCAACTGAAAAGGGGATGTCCCAATTGACTTCTTTATAGTTACTCTATCAGCCCAAAGAGCAAATTTTAATTTGGTATCCCAACTCCTTTTATTTTCAAATAACATTTTCTTGATACTGTTCACAATTTTTTTATTACTAGATTCTGTTAACCCATTACCCTATGGGTAATATGGTGTGGACTATTTCAAGCTAATATTATTTCCTTCACAAAATTTCACCATCTTTTTTTATTTAAAAGCAGGAGCATTATTAGTAATTAATTTCCTAGGGCATCCAAATCTGCTAAGAATATTTTCCTGAAGGAAATTAATTATGACTTGTTTAGTTGCTCTCCTTGAGGGGATTGCCTCCACCCACTTAGTGAAAAAATCAGTAGCAATTAAAATCCATTTGTGCTGACCACTAGAAGGAGGATGAATTTCTCCTATGAAATCTAAACCCCACTGTTGAAATGGGCAGTCTACTGTTATAGGCTTCAAGGGTAATGATTGAAGTTTATGCTTACCTGCAAACTTTTGACACTCCACACATGATATGACCTGATGATACACATCTGAGAAGAGATTAGGCCAATAATATCCTGCTCTTAGGATTTTAAATGCAGTTTCCTTCCAGTACTTGTGCCCACCACATACTCCACTATGCAATTCAATAGTAACAACATCAACGTCTGATTTTTCCAAACATTTCAACAATATTCCTCCAGGATCTTTTCAGTACAAGACTTGATCTATTAAAACGTATTTCATTGCTTTAAGTTTTAATGATCTGCATTCATTTCTATTCAATTCTAGAGGGAATTGTAAGTATAAAAGGAAATATACAATGTATATATACCAAGCAGAATCACCATACTTGCTATAAATCTACTGCTTACTGTATTTTGTTGCCATATCTTGTTCTGAATTTTCTGCCATCAAATGAAGATTTAATACCTAACAATTTGATTCCGTTAGAAGCTTAACTAAGCTCCGGCCTTTTACCAATTTTGTTGGTTTAATATCCACATCATATTCTATAACCTTTGCTATCCATCTACCTCATTTTCCCTCACTGTCAGGTTGTGCTAAAATATCCTTGACTGTTGAACTTGGAACACATGCCAAAATCTTGGAATGTAAAACATATATTCTGAAAAATTTGAGAGCTTTAACTAATGCATATGCTTGCTTTTCCATTGTATTATATTTAAGCTCTGAATCTCTTAATGTTTTATTGAAAAAATAAATTGGTTGTTCCAAGCCATTTGAATTCTTTTGCAATAACACAACAGCTATGGTATCTTTAGATGCAAATGAAAAAATTGCAAAATCCTTTGTATAATCTATAGCTATCAATACTGGTGCTTATATCAATGCATGCTTTATTGCTTCAAATGACCGTGGAGCCTGATCTGACCATTTAACTTCCCTATCCTTCTTGAGCATCTCAGTGATATGTTTGATAATTTCTACGAAATTAGGAATAAACCATCTTAAAAATTGATTTTTCCAATGAAAGATTGAATCTCCTTTTTATTTCTAAGAATAGTAATTTTTAAGATGGATTTTACTCTCTCTAGATCTATTTTGATTCCTTCAACAGAAACAATGCGCCCTAACAACTTACCTTCTGTCATAGCAAAGTGAGACTTCTTTGGGTTTAATGGCAAACCAAATTTTTGGCACTTAGAAAAAACCTGTCTTAAATGTTTCAGATGATCTTCATCAGACTTGGAGAACACTGTGATATCATCTTGGTATATTACTACAATTTTTTCATTCTCCCCTACGAAGGCTATGTCTATAGCCCTCTGAAAAGTAGCACCTGCGTTCATAAGCCCAAAAGGAATTTTATCATACATAAAAGTCTCGCATGGAGTTGTGAATGTTGTTTTTTCTCTGTCTTCAGGCTGTACTGCAAGCTGGTTATAACCAAAAAAACCATCAATCATTGAAATTCTATGAGATCCTACAACTCTTTGCAAAATCTGATCAATTTTAGGTAATGAATAATTATCTTTTAAACAAGATCTGTTCAAGTTGCGGAAGTCAACACAAAGCCTTATTTCTCCATTTTTCTTACGTAAAGGCACCAAATTTGCAATCCATGATGAATATCTTAGAGGTACAATAATTTTTGCATCTAATAATTTCTTTACCTCCTTTTCAATTACTGGCAGCAATGCTGGGTTAAGCCTTTTAAGTTTCTGTTTAAAAGGCTTAGTATTTGGTTTCAAAGGAATTTTATGCTAAATTATGCTAGTGTCATAAGTTCTTAAATCTTGATATGACCAAGCAAAAATGTCCACAAATTCTTTCAGCAAACTAATATATTTTTTCTGTTCCTTTTCTGACAGTGATTTTGACATTCTGATCATTTTAGGTTAAGCTTTAGAACCAATGTTATAATCTATAATATTTTCTTCAGTGGTCTACAAGGTGGGCTTCAACAAAGTATCATCCTTTGAAAACAACCTCTCAAGTGGAACAAGTCCCTTAGGAATGAAATTTCCTTTTAATTCAACAATCTTATGATCAACTATTGAATCATTTATACAAGGTTCATTTTCTATTAATTCAAAATCCTCTTCTTGATCAACTAAGTCATTTGAGAATTCCCCTACTAACTCCAAAAATTATTTTATCTCCTGATCATCATGAAAAACTTGTTGGAGACATTTACCACCATACACACTCATTTTGGTCAATTTGGCCTAGTTAAATCACTATCCTAAGTATTATTGACTTAATTGACATCAAAGGAGCACTAGATGACATCTTCTAGATCACACCCACGCCTACCTTCAGCCAAGGAGGCTAACTTAGCCTTCTCCAAAATTCAGGGAGACTAACTAGAGCACTCCGGGGGTGATATGAGTGTCATTAATGTCCCATATTGATAACTGATGGTTACAACCAGTTAAATAGAGCAGTGAAGGCGCCCTCCTTCATTAACTTGATTATTTATTGATTATTTAATGAACTGGAGTCAACAGAGGCGCCTCCAACCACTTTTGATGTTCAGTTACACTTCAGTTAACCTCATCGGGGTTCATTGGAGTCATTGATGTGCTACCACTTGTTGGTTGGCTTGTTGTGACATGTGTGTGACCTAATTTCAGTTAGACTCAGTCATTTATTGCACTCTGACTTCAGTTAGGGATCAGTTGAGTCAATTAGGCTTTTGGTCAGTGGTTAACTTGAGTGTTGACTGTGGCTTACATTCAGTTAAGCTAGACTCACTCATTCAATTCGAATGACCTCCTTGGGAATTTGAATTGCTTTGTCATTCATGATCTTGTATTGTATTACTCATTCTTTGTGTGAATATACAGAGCGGCTACTCATTTTGTAGCACAATTACACCATTTTCATGCCTTGTTGTTATTAATATTTGATGAGACTAGTGTTTAGTCCCTAGATTAGTGTGACAGATTAATATGGTATCAGAGCACATGGCGGAATGAAGCTCAAATCTCTCAAAAACAAGGTTTTTGACAGATCTTGCATGAAAATTGAGTAATAGCTCAAAAATCTAGCACTGCACCAAAAGCCAAGCCTTACCACTTAATACCCCAAGTAAAGAACTTGTTGATCAAGCTTGATTGATTGACTATGCTGGGTGTGATGAAAGCCTAAAATGTGCAGGCTGTCCGACCTTACATTTCCCTTTTTGTTGTGATTTTCAGGTTTTTGACAGGTGATAGCATTCGCTCTAGCAGATTTAGATGGCTTCTTATGTAGATCTTTTGACTCCGTTCAATTTCTACTCATGGAAAGGAGACATGGAGATCCAAATACATTCCAGAGGAATCTATAGGGTCACCATGGACACTAAAGAAGAGCCTGGTTCTGCAATAGACAAATCTAAATTCTTGAACAAGAAGGATGAAGCATTTGGATTCTTGTGCCTCTCTGTTTCTCGGGATCTTCTTTTCCATCTTTCAGGATTGAAGACTCCAAAGAAATTTGGGACAAATTGGGAGCCCTGTATGGAAAGTAGGATGATTTGAGAGTTTACCAACTCAAAAATGAATTGATGTTTCTCCAACCTTCCAATTTCGAGACCTTGAATGATTTTTTCACAAAGTTCAAGCACATTGTCTTACTGTTGAAGCAATGCAAAGTGGAGAAGGAGGATGACCAGCTCATCCTTTCCATACTCTCCAAACTTGAAGCTGATTATTTAGTTTTTGTCTCTACATTCCGTGTGGGGAATCTCACAACCCCTGGATGGAAGATTCCTACACTCAATGCCTTCATTGAGCCCCTAACAAGTGAACATGATAAGCTTTTCCAGATGCAGATCATCAGATCCTCCCGTGATCAAGCCCTCCATGTCACAAGGCCCAAATATCTGAAGGGTAAAGGAAAGCAACAAAAGAACCCAAAACTAAATTCAAAGCTCCTAAGCCTAAAGTTGAAAACTGGCATCATGATGAGTCTTCCGGCTCAAAGAAGAACAAAGGGAAAGGGCATCATGGAAAGGAAAAAGTCAAATGTTCATATTGCAGGAAGGGCTTCCACCCTGAACATGCCTGCATGAAGAAGAATATTGATGAAGCTACCTCTCTCCTTGAGAGAAATCACATCAATCTTCTGGAAATATTTCAGAGGAGAGATTAGCAATATCGGGAACCACAACATGAAAAAGGTCATGCCCTCATGGCAAACACTTCGAAGTCCAAAGCACTCTTGATTGATTCTGGAGCTTCAAACCACATGATGGCTGAAAGAGACTCCTTTTCATCCTTGGAGACTGACAAATCCATCCCCATCCACATGGGAGCTGACTCCACCATCATTTCAGAAGGACAAGGTACAATTGATCTTGAGAATGGCTATTTTTCAAATGTTTTGTATGTACCGTCTCTGGCATAAAATATCCTTAGTGTCTATTAGATGACACATATAGGAGTGCCTAAGAGAGTATCTTTTAGCCTGAATGATGTTGAGATAACGGAATTTGCACCCGAGAAACTCATTGTTAAAGGCCTTGCAAACCATCATGCAAAAGCCTATGAATTATCCCACTTTGTGGCGGATGCAAAGCCCATCGCACTGCTAACTCATGGAAATGAAGTTAGTAGGCTATGGCATGAAAGGTTTGGCCATCTAAATTTCAAATATTTGCAACAATTATATAAAAACTCTATGGTTGAAGGCCTCCCGATCATCAAGGTAACCACTAGAACTTGCAAGGGCTGTGTGATTGGAAAACACCCTGAGCACCAGTTCGATTGGGGGAAGGAAAGCCGAGCTACATGCATATTGGGGATGATATATTCTGATATCAGCAGTCCAATTCCTGTCACATCCATGAATGGATCAAGGTATCTTCTGACATTTACTGATTATTTTTCAAGGTACAAATGGGTCTTCTTTCTAAAAAAGAAGTCTGAAGTATGTGAAAAATTCTCTGAACTGAAGGCCTTGATCAAGAATGCCTCTGGGCTTAAGATCAAGATCTTGAGATCTGATAATGGCAGGGAGTATGTCAGTAATGAGTTGCTGCACATATGCTCCCAAATTGGTATTCAGGTCCAACATTCAATTCCCTACACTCCTCAGCAGAACGGTGTAGCGGAAAGGAAGAATCGGTCTCTCAAGGAGATGACCACCTGTATGTTGGAATCAAAGAAGTTGGCTGCAAATTTGTGGGCTGAAGCCATGCATGCTATAGCATACATTCAAAATAGAGTTCCACACTCATCCATGAAAGGGAATACCCCTTTCGAAGCATACTTCGGACACAAGCTGGATGTGTCGAACCTGGGGGTGTTTGGGTCCACTGCATGGGCCCGAATTCCACTTGATAAAAGGAGGGATTTGCAACCGCAAAGCATAGAATGTCTATTTATTCGGTATCTTGATGAATCAAAAGGTTTCAAGCTCCTGGATATCAAAACAAAATATATCATCATCGAGAGAAGTGTCAAGTTTGATGAGCCTCTTCAGGAGGTGGAACTAGTGAAGGAGAAAACTGCTGAATTTCCTTCCTATTCTACTGAATATTTGGATGATGAAATTGGGGGTGATGACCCTGATTTGGATCCTCTAATTTCTAATATCATTGTATAGCAAACATCAGATGCTAAATCAGAACCTAAAGTACAAAATCATTTTCCCACATGGGCCTGACAGACACTCTCATTCGCAGGAGAGAACATTGGAAATCCGGATGATCCAAGGAGAACCCAGTCTGATTTCCAAAGAGCAGGTATTGTGCTCTCTTGCACTGATAATTTGCTGTCCGAAACTTGTTATTTAATGATTAGTTTAGACCCAAAATCCTACTCCATGGTAGGTATTCATCTCGAAACTTGTTATTTGATGATTAGTTCAGACCCAAAATCCTACTCCATGGAAATTTGGGTCCGAAACACCCACTTGCATTGAACCAATTTGGGTTTCTCATGTCCAAGGTGTGGATTACCATGAGACCTTTGCACTGGTTTCAAAAATGGACTCCATCCGCCTAGTTTTGGCAATTTCGGCATCTAAGCACTGGGAAGTGCATCATATGGATGTTAAGTCAGCCTTTTTGCATGGAGATATTCATGAGGAGATACACATGAAGCATCTTGAGGGATACATCTTTGATCCATCTTTGGTTTGCAAGCTAAAGAAGTCAATATACGGGTTAAAACGGTCCCTAAGAGAGTGGTCTTCCAAGATGGATGCCTTCCTTCTCTCGCAAAACTTCCAAAGGTGTAGATCAGATCCAAATGTGTATATTTAGTAGTATGATGGTAATGTGATTATTGTTGTTTTATATGTTGATGACTTACTAATCACAGGTAGCACATTTGCTTCCATTTCATCCATCAAAACTGCTCTCCACAATGCCTTTGAAATGAGTGATTTGGGGCTCGAAATTGAACAAAATTCTGATGGGATAGTGGTCACTCAGTCCAAATACATATCAGACCTATTATTCAAGTTTAACATGGCTGGATGTAGGCCTGCACCACTCCCTTTCCTTTCAGGGATCAACCTTGAAGAAGGAAAAAGCACACCTCCCATGGACTGCACTATCTATCGACAGCTGATTGGTAGCTTGTTGTACTTGACACATTCTCAGCCTGATATATGTTATTCCATGAATGCTGTATCAAGATACATGCATCAAACTCATGATATTCATTGGAAGGTAGCCAAGAGGATCCTCCAATATATTCAGGGAACCAAGACCTACAACATTCACTATGCTGCAGACTCCGA
Source organism: Pseudotsuga menziesii (assembly GCA_001517045.1). NCBI lineage: Eukaryota > Viridiplantae > Streptophyta > Pinopsida > Pinales > Pinaceae > Pseudotsuga > Pseudotsuga menziesii. Next base: position 446,488 of record LPNX011205973.1, on the reverse strand, counting down.
GCTAGAGCTGGTTGGATACATCGACTCCGATTGGGTGGGTGATTCTATTGATTGGAAGTCTACTCTTGGATATGTATTCATGTTTGGTGGTGGACCCATTTTCTGGTCTATCAAAAAGCAGGATTCCATAGCATTATCTTCAGCAGGGGCCGAGTATCGAGGAGTGGTGAATGCTTGCATCCAAGCGGTTTGGTTGCAAGGAATTCTTTCAGAGTTTGATCTTGGTATTACTTTGTCCACTATCCTCTTTTGTGACAATCAAAGTGCTATTAAGATATCCACAGATCCAGTTATCGGGCAGAGGACCAAGCATGTAGAGATCCACATGCACTATATCAGGGAGCTAGTGCATGACAGGACCATCATTTTGTAATACTTCCCGACTGATGAGTAGATTGTAGACATCTTCACTAAGAGCTTTTCAGAAATTTTTTTTCACTTACCTCCGTTCACTATTGGGGGTGAGTCCATTAGGGTGATTAGACTACTTTCAGTGTTCTGCTTGAGGGGGGGGTTTTCCCACTGGGTTTTCCCTCTTTTCCTCACTTAGTTTGTTTTTGAGGATTGTTTCAGTTTCAACATTGTACAGGGTGACCTATGGCCTTAGTTGCTGGGGCCCTAGCATTTTTATGCATTTTATGTTTTCTACTCCTCCTGAGTATAGCTTAAGGGGGGGTGTTGGAGACATTTACCACCATACATACTCACTTTGGTCAATTTGGCCTAGTTAAATCACTATCCTAAGTATTATTGACTTAATTGACATCAGAGGAGCACTAGATGACATCAACTAGATCACACCCATGCCTACCTTTAGTCAAGGAGGCTAACTTAGCCTTCTCCTACATTTGGGGAGGCTAACTGGAGCACTCCCAGGGTGATATGAGTGTCATTAATGCCCTATATTGATAACTGATGGTTACAATCAGTTAAACAGAGCAGTGAAGGCACCCTCCTTCATTAAATTGATTATTTATTGATTATTTAATGAACTGGAGTTAATAGAGGGGCCTCCAACCACTTCTGATGTTCAGTTACACTTCAGTTAACCTCATCGGGGTTCATTAGAGTCATTGATGCACTACCACTTATTGGTTGGCTTGTTATGACATGTGTCTAACATAATTTTAGTTAGACTCAGTCATTTATTGCACTCTGACTTCAGTTAGGGCTCAGTTGAGTCAAATAGGGTTTTGATCAGTGGTTAACTTGAGTGTTGACTGTGGCTTACATTCAGTTAAGCTAGACTCACTCATTCAATTCGAATGACCTCCTTGGGAATTCAAATTGCTTTGTCATTCTGTTGAGGCCTGGAAATTCGCAGGTGGCAACAGTAAGGGATTCTCCCCAATCAGCGTTCCCAACTAGCTCGCTGACTGTTTGGTATAGGGAATCCGTCCGGTTTACGGTCCGGCTACCGTAGGTCAAAGTAAAACACAGGCTTTACCGGTTGCGGCCCGGCCCACCAAGTTTTTGTATTTTGACTTAAATGAATGATATGCACGTGCCTAATTAAATGCAGGCTGGTCTAAATGCAGGGAGCGGTCACAAAGTGATGCGCAGGTTCTTACCTCTCGTCTTATGCTCACAAGCAACCAAACCAGATACGAACAGAAATAACTAACCACCTAAACTATCCCTAGGGAGCGAGGTTATCATCTTGACTGAGCAATATATTATCACACACAGTAAGAAAAATCACAGATAGCTGATACTTCTCTCACAGCACATGAAAACTTACAGATATTTAAATAACCAGATAGCCGATCATTCTATAACAACATTTATTGCTCTTAGTGAAAATGCATCCCAGAAAAATACTGAAGAATAGTTAACAAGAACTTAGGTCCAAAACATCAAATATCCTTACAGCAAATGAAATACAGCTGAAAAAAGAAATAGTTCTTCTTCAACATTATTCATTGAATTGCATTGGTACATTTCACTTCTTTACTCTTTCCAGCAGACAAAATTGCAGTTCACTTAGCAAAACGAAGTAGTTCCTCTTACAAGCCAACATTTACAAAATTTTCTAAGGGAAAAAGGCCCTTTTTTTCAGTCTTCATTCCCACTATTTAAATTACAACTCTGTCCTCTCGGTTCCCCTCAGCGCATGACCTTTCAGCGCCCTTGACGATTCAGTTTCTGCTCTGGTCGCTGCGTTTTCTTCAATCATTTCAGTAGGCGTTTTACCCTCTGACAGTAACTGCTGAAAACGCCTCATCGGCGCCTCTGTCATCCGCTTGGGTTGTCCTTTTCCTCGCCGTAGGCCGCTCTAGCGATCCATGGAATTCTTCCTGCATTCAACTTTAGTGCATTATCCACTCATATGAGACATTAGGTAGAATCGAAACTTTTAACTATGATGAAAAATCCACAAGAATTGGCTTGGTTCACCCGGGCGAGAACTCCCAAAAAAGAATCGGCGGTCGGGCGAGACTTGAATCGGATGGGCTGAGAATACGGAATCGGGTGGGCAAGGGATTCAGGGGCCGCAACGGCGAGGGAGCACCAGAAGTGGGTAAGTGAAAACAGGAGCGTCATAGGCAATCGGGCGGCGGAGAAAAGTGGATCGGAAGCTAGATTACTCTTCCAGCCGCGACGGCGGAGGGGACACATGCTAAAGACATGCGACAGAGGCTAAACAAGGCAAAGTTCGGGCGTCGGATGAAACTCATGTTGGCCACTGACTTCATCCTCCCGGCTGCAACGGCGGGTAGGTAGGAACTCAGGAACAAGCGATTTGGGCCGTCGAATCGGGCGTCGGATGAAACTTCAAACGGGGGGCAGTTTTCTCTGGGAGCCGCAATGGCGGGTAAATTAAGACTCAAAAACTTCCGAAAGAGGCCCGATCCAAAGAGAAAACTAACAGCGCTAAGGCCCAATTGCGGTGAAAACATCAATTTTCTTCATTAAGGCAAAAAATTCATGTTCTACGGGTACTAAAATAGACCACGCGACTTGAGCTGACTGAACGAAGCAAACACAAAGGTGGGCAATCAACCTCAGGCGCAAAGATATGCTCAAAGGCGCCAAGCTCTCAACAATCGATCCAAGTAAACAATGAAGAGGAGGGGTCCCCGAATTTAAGTGAAAACTAAAATCGGGGAAAAAAGGTTGCGGCAGCAACACATTCATGCTTGCATCATGATCTTATATTGTATTACTCATTCTTTGTGTGAATATACAGAGCGTCTACTCATTTTGTAGCACAATCACACCATTTTCATGCCTTATTGGTATTAATCTTTGATGAGACTTGTGTTTAGTCCCTGGATTACTATGATAGATTAATAAAACTTTCTAGTGTTTAATGTCATCTAGAACAGATGGTCTGTATCTCACATCAATTGGATACTTCAAATGTGTCACTTTTGGAACCTTAAAATAGGCTGATGCTAAGGCTAGGGAATCAACTGTTTCATTATATTCTCTTGGAACAAAAGTTATATTGAAAGCTATAAAGAAATTTTCTATTAAATCCCAGGCCTCATTTCTATAAACTTTCAATAAATGTTGCTTTACCTGGTAAACTTTCTTTACTTGCTGAATTACTAATTTGGAGTCGCCAAACACAGCAAGCTCTTAAATACCCAAGTCTTTTGCTGCTCTTAATCCAAGAATCAAAGCCTCATACTCAACATTATTATTGGTTGTTTTAAATTCCAACTTGTACATAATAGAAATGACCTCAACTCTAGCTGAAATCAATAACACTCCTGCTCCTACTCCATCCTTATTTGATGAACCATCAAAATACATATGCCATAAGCCATCTGGTTCTTCTTTCTTTATTTGAATTGGAATATCTTTATGTACTTGTAAAACTCCTTCAACCTCATCAATTAATTGCAACATACAAGAACCAAGGTTCTCATCAATTGAATAAATTGGATGATTATTAGGGTGTTTACTATCACTTACCAAATATGCCATCTGTACTTCTTTGTAAAGTCTTCTGAATTCTCCTCCAAATACTAGAATTGTAGCATATGAAAGATCCATTTGCAGAGTTCCTCCCACTCTCTTTGCCCAAGATCTAGATAATAGCATACCAAATTTAGGAGAAATATTTTCTACAACTATATCCATCAATACACTCTTCATAGGTACTTGAGTCAAATTCACCACCAGATCTTTAATACCCCAATACACTTCACTGCCCTAGAATCAAATGCATACAAATCATGATATTGTCTAGTAACACTCATCCCTAAAGCTTCCATGACTGTTTTTGGCATGAGGTTATGTGAAGCTCCTGAATCTAGAAGACAATTGTGTACTAACTGCTCATGCACTGAAAGAGTCACATAAAAAGGAGGAGGATGTTCTAAATTATCATTAGGCTGATCAAAAGTTTTAGAACCCATAGTGATAGTAGGTTTTTCATCTTGCAAATTGATTTCATCAGATGGGATAGGAATCACTGCATTTTTAAAAGTTTTAAAAGTTGCTTCCCTGTAAACCTTGTTTTTAATCAACTCTGTTAAAGGAACAAGGATCTTAACCTTATTAAGTTCATGCTCCAAATTAAACCCACCTACAACTTTATTCGCTTCCTCTAGACTTACCACTTCATCTCTTTTCTCTTTTACAATTTGTTTATGATTTGAAGGCATATTTTGTTTAGGAGGGTAAACTTTCACAATTGTTTTAGCCTGTGTTGCATGTTTTACCACTGATTTAAGACCATATAAATTTTTGTGGAATTTCGTGACAAATTTCAGGCATGGACATTTGATAATCATTTTCTTCATAATGATCTAGTACTGTAGCATAATGATAATCAACTTTAGTTAAAAAATGAGAAGAAGAATGATCATCAAACTGACTAATGTTATGTTCCTATTCTTCCAAATCATCTAACTCTCTTTCATCTATCTCATATGACTCATCATCTCTCACATTATTATTTTGAAAAGGAGGTTGAATCCTCTGTTCTTCATTTTCTCTCCTCTCCCTCTAAATATCATTATTTCGTCTTTCTCTTGGAAAAAACCTAGGGACAAAAGGTCTTTTGAACTGGTTTTGATTTCTTTCTCCTTCAGGTATAGGCTTGTTTTGATTTTTATTGCCCAACTCCAACCTATCAATCTTAACAGATAAATTTTTAATGATTTTATTCATTTCATCCATTTTACTCTCTGAAGCTCTTCCTATAGGATTGGATGGAATGATTTATTTTTTACCTTTTTTATCTACAGTTTGATACTCTGTTTTCTCTTTGAGTTTGTTTGAAGCCAAAATATTAGACTCTACTTCCAATGCTGCATCTTGCATATTTAGAAGTGAAACAGACTTTATTTCCCTCAATAACAAAGAAACCCCATGATCGAAAGAGTTTTCATAAGTTAACTTTGCTGATGTCTCTAAGGGTTTTATTTTAGCTGGTATTCTACTATACATTTTATTGAACCTTTTAGAAAAATCTCCCAGAAATTCATCTTTCTTTCTTTTCAATGATCCAAACTCTGTAATGCAGTATAAATAATCTTAAGTATCTCCCATTGTCTCATGAACACCTCTTATAAAGCATCTATACCATCTATAGAGTTTGGTGGTAATTCTCTAAACCATTTTCTCACTTCACCATCTAAACTTTGAACAAAAACCCTCATCCAAACATCTTCATTTTCAAAATTCTGATTGTCTGCATAACTCAAGTATGTATTCGAGTGCTCTTCTGCTGTAATATCTCCTTGACCATTAAATCTTGGAAGATATTTCTGGTAATCTCCTATTGGAAGAGCATTGAGAGGCTGGGGCAAAACTAGTGGGGCATATCTTGCTGCTACCATAGCAGCCATCCTATTTTTAGGTTGAGCCATTCTAGGGTTGGAAATATTTGAACTTGAATTAGACTGATTTGTGCTTGACTGTTGTGATGAAAGAGAAAAATTACTAGGATTTGGTTGATTCACTGGGATGGTTTTTACAAAAGGTATGTGGGTTGAAAACAAAGAAGAAGCTCCTGTCTGCAATGCTTCAAGTTTAACCTCCTCAGATAACAAAGGGTTTGTGAATATTTGGAAATTATCTACTTGAGAAGGGGTAAATAGTAGATCTAATTCTTCCTTTTCTTTCTCAAAATGTGGATCAAAAGAAGGAGCAGGGAAAAATGAAGATTCAGGAATCTCCAAGGCTGAAGGATGTTTAATTTTTTCTAATGAGGTAGAGCTTAACCTTTGCCTAGCTTCTTTTAATATCTGTTCAGGATCTGAGACTCCTGGATTTAAAGGTGATGAGGGATTTCCTCGAGTTCCTATCCTTTTTGAAGCCACTATCACTTTCTGTAGGCGACTGATGTAGTCTATAACAAGTCTCACTGATCTTGTTCACCTTCCAAAATTAGATACATAAAGATGTCGAATACCCAGGGAAAATGTGCTTTCGTTTCTCCGTCCCTGGTAGCGGCGCCAGAAGATGTTATCCCTAAAGTTGAACCTATACTACTGGGGTTCAAGCTCAGAGAGATATTTAAAGATAATTCAATATTATAAAATAAAAATCAAAACAGATTTGGTTTGTAATCAAAAGATACTCGGAAATCAAATAACCATCATAAAACTGTATGACATGAAATAAACTACAAAATTCAATAATAGGAGGAGTACGAGCATGAATTTATGAAATGAACTTGGTTCTATCACTAAATATTAAATAATAACTGCATTTTATCATAAGAATCATGTAATGGATTTCAAGATGACCATACATAGGATAAATTCACAATAAAAATACAATTCATAAAGAAGAACAAAATAAGCTCATAACCATAATCACATCAAAGTAAGTCCTGTATTAAAGATGCAAAGAGTGTTTTATGTCTTACAGTTCATATTCAAAAATGGATTCCCATCTTCGATCTCCCCTACCACATCTAACTGCTAGTCCTTATATACAAAAACTTCCGAGTTTTTGGAACAATTATCAGATCTTATTTTCATGGATAAGATTTCTTCAAAAATAGAAAAGTCAATCTTCTAAAACAAACTTAATACAAGTGTAATAAAAATAGAATAGAAATAGACATCTGTCAAAACCCTAATTACTTTCAAAGCTAACTATCACCCTAAGTATTTGTTATCTAAAGACTCTTAGAAGCTTCTGCTAAAACAGTTAGATCACTTAAAACCTGGGATCTCTTTTGCAACATGGCAAATTCAGCATCCTTATTCTCCATTTGATTATGCGCCTCTTTACTCTGGGTCTTCATGTGTTCATATTGCTTCTGGATAACTCTCTTTTCTTTCAAGATGTATTTAGATATTGAAAGTAGATTTTGGTAATCGGTTTCTTTTTCCTCCAAGTCTTCTCATAACCTTTTATTTGCAGTCATTAATTTTTCATTGATATTCTGCAAAAACTTGGTTTTCTCCTCATATGTCTGTAGATATTTTTTAATCTGGTTCAACTCTGGAACTATTTCAATAGCCTTTTCTTTCATAAGAACTTCATCTTCTTGTGGAGATTTTGAGATTGAACAGTCTTCAGAATACACCTGTTTACGTGTGCAAAATATTTCAGGTATAGATCTTGCAATACCCTGAAGATCAATGAAATTTTCATTTTCTAAGCAATATTGATCCTTGGATGCATGTGTAGTTTCCTCACTAAAAGAATCATTTACAATTACAAGTTGTCCACAGTCTTCATTTCTATCCCTTGGAATATGCATTAATTCAATTTCTACCTGCATCTTGCTCCTTAGCCTAGTCCTAGGCTTTAAACTAATGCCTTATGGATTCAAAACCTTAATTCGTTCTTCTTTATTTGAAGTTATATCTTTCATAACCATACTCAATGTTTTAGGATTTTTATGCTCTTATTTTAGTTGTTTATTTGATGTTTCATCTGTAACTGAAACTTCAGGAAACAAGTTATTCATTTGCTTTGGCTCTTCTGCAAAACAATTTTCTTCTGATGCAATATGTTTAGCCTGTTCTTCATGATTTTCTGTTTACTGATTCAAATTTTCTGCTATCCTTTTTCCTTTTTCTTTGATCTTTTCTTCAAACCCTAACTCTGACAAAAAACTCTCCGAACTTCGTCCTTCTTTATTCAATTGTGAAATCAGCAACAATTTGATCAAACCCTGGTGATATATAGAACGGGCAGTGTGTTCAAGATGGGTTTGAACCCATCTAACCATCTTTTGCAGGATTTTTAACAGATAAAATGGAAGGTTAAGTTTTAAACTTCCATTGAGATGCATTAACAACCTCAAATGACAGTTGAGGATTTTATCATAGAGACCTTCACATGTGATATAATTTTGAACCATTTCCAAAGGAATTTTCCAATTGGGTTTTATTTTACTTACATGAATACCATTCTTCCAATCCAATTTCTCAAACCCTAGCAACAAAAACTCACCATAATTGCCCTGAAAATCCTACTGCTTAAACCACCTTTCTCCTTGTGCTAGAGCCCCTATTGCTTCTGCAATAGATTCTTCATCCACTGTAGCCTTCAAATTCTTGAATTGAACCACTCCCTCTTTGTAATTTTTAATGAAGGGTTGAGTCACCTATGTATTATAACCCTGCAAATTCTCACAGAAGGAAAACCAACCCGCATTTCTCATTAACTGAGGTGATCTTGGAAATTGCACTATCCATTGTGTATTATCTGGTTCTAGTCCACAAATCAAACCTCCTGGGCTTCTTTTCACCAAAATATCTGCATCTTCCTCCATTTCTACCTTCGACATTTTGCAAATTTTTCATAATACAAACTACACAGACCTAATGAAACTCGATACATCAGCATAAAACAGGTTCAATGTAATATTGATTATGTCACTGTCAACACTGTCAATATTGGTACCATTGTCCATCATTTTAAGTAATATCCAATTCCTTGACTTCATACAAAACACTTGTGAAAACACAGAGCGCGCCATGATCAACAAGTTCATTCATCATTTAGACATGCCTTCAAAAAATAATGATAATGCTTTAAACCATAGTACCATCCTTGCCATGTGTACAATCTTCGCCATGTGTTTAATATATGCATATACTTTCATTCCATTATCAAACTTTAAAATAATATCATGAATAAAACCAACTGGCAGCGATGCAATGTTTTTCTTTCTAAGATATGCTGCCAGTTTATATAACCCATTTTATACTTAATTTTTCATAAAGTCTCTTGCTCTAATACAAGCCCATAACTTTAAACAATAAATGATTTGAGCTTTCAAAAAAGAAATCATAATAAAAAATAGAAATCATGACACACAAGGGTATAGAAAAAGAATAAGGTAATATTAAACTTATGAACTCAAATAAAAACATAAAAATATAAAACCCTAGGATAAAAAATGAGAAACAACCATAGAGATAACAGTTAGGTTTACTAGGCTAGGAAACTCTAAACATCATTGCATGTTGGATTCCCTCATATAACATGGTAGTTCTTCAGTACTTGATGAGAATACAGAAATTCAAAATTTCATTTAATCACATATAAATAAGTGTGATGACATCAATATTTTTCTCGAGTCGTTTTCACTCGGGAATCATTAATTCTTTTCAGTAACTCCGAGCTCTTACCAGAGCCCATACTCAACGCTAAAAACAAGGAGTTACAAACTTAGTGCAATTCTAGAGCTCTTCGCTCAACACTAATGTTAGGATGTACTTGTACGATACACCTAGGGATACAATGGCCAAGGATCCAATGTTCCAGAGCTTATGCTCAACATCAACATGGAATGCTCCAGGGCTTATGCCCAACACTCCCTACTTATCTTTTCATGTGTTCCAGAACTTCACGCTCAACACAATATAAATACTCATGTGCTCCAGAGCTTCTTTCTCAACATAACATTAATTACTCATGTGCTCCAGAGCAGCTTGCTCAACACAAAACATCTCATCAATCATGTGCTTCAGGGTCCACGCCCAACACAAACAAGCACATATATATATATCATCAACCATTGGCTTACGCCTAGTATATAAAACAAATCATCATGTTCATATGCAGTGGGGTCTTCGACCCCATATATCAAAATAAACCATCAAGATAACATCGTAATCAATAGGCTCATGCCTATAAGTGTTAGTTGCAAAATTTAGGATATTACATCCCTCCCCGCTTAAGACAACACCATCCCTGGTGTTCTAGGGACTCAGAATGACATCATGAAACAAGGCAGGGTAAGCCTTTCTCATGGTATGTTCATTCTCCTAAGTAGCCTCGTCGGATTCGAAGTGCTTCCATTGCACTTTCATCTGGACAATGGTGCACTTCCTGAGCTGCAACTCTCTCTTGTCCAATATATGAATAGGTTCAGGGGAAAAATCCCCTTCAGGTTCCACTTGTAATTAGGACCAATCAACTACATGTTTAGTATCACAAACATACTTCTTTAATAATAATGCATGGAAAACATTGTGGACTCTTATGAGTGCGGGTAATGCTAGTTCATATGCCAATGGCCTTCTCTTGGCCAGTATTTCAAAAGGTCCAAAAAACCTAGGTACTAACTTATCTCACCTCCCCAAGCTCAATGAGCTCTGCTTTACTTTTACTTTCGAGTAGACATGGTCGCCTATTTGATAATATTTATCTTTTCTTTTCTGATCCGCGTAACTTTTCTGGCGGTCTTGTGCTTCTTTGAGGTTCACCTGGACCTTGGTAACCAACTGTTCTAAGTCCATTAATAGATCAGGCCCTAACATGAGCCAATCCATTGGGCTATCCCAAGTAACCAGTGTTCTACACTTCCGTCCGTAGAGTACCTGAAAGGGACTCATCTTGGCAGAAGTATGATAACCGTTGTTACATGCAAACTCTACAAGATGCAAGTAGTATTCCCACTTAGTGGGGTTGTTCATGACATACATCCTAAGCATGTTCTCAACATTCTGGTTTAACCTTTCTGTCTTCCCGTCTGTCTGCGGGTGATAAGCAATGCTAAAGTTCAATTGCGTCTCCAAAAGTTTCTGGTAAACTTTGTATCTCAATCCGATATGATTTCCTTGGGTATCCCGTGCAATCTAAATATATCCTTCATGAAGATATCAACAATGTGTACTTCCTTGTAGGTTGACTTCATTGGAATGAAGTGTGCTGCTTTTGACAATTTGTCAACTACTACAAAGATAGAATCATTTTGCTTCTTACTTTTTGGTAGACCGGTGATAAAATCCATACTAATGACCTCCCACTTCCATTCCGGAATGGGTAATGGCTGTAGCAATCTCGAAGGATGCTGATGCTCAGCTTTGACTAGCTGACATTCTTGACATTTTGTGATAAACATTGCAATGTCAGCCTTTAAATTAGTCTAGAAAAGTGTCTCTTGATGGTGGATATCATATTTTGATATCCCGGATGCCCCAAGTAGGGTGCCCGATGAAATTCCGTGAGGATCATGCTCGAATGAATGTCCCCTCCTTCTGGAACGTACAATCTCTCTTTAGACCATAACAATCCTGATTCATCTACCTTGTATTATTTTTGCTGTTGAAACAACCTATCCTCTTGAACCTTCTTGAGGATTTATACATAGAAAGGGTCAACTCTGTTGGTCGTTCTAATCTTCTCGAGCAAATTTGCATCAGTTTGACTTAAATTCACCTCATATATCATATGAGTTCGTCAGCTCAAAGCATCATCAACCTTGTTTTCTTTTCCCTTAATATGATTTAGATCGAAATGGTACTCACTAAGGAAAGACAACCATTTGGTTTGCCTTGCATTCAAATCTGGTTGTTCGAATAAATAATTCAGACTCATATTGTTTGTCTTTAGAAGGAATTTCCTTCCCATGAGGTAGTGCCTCCACATCTTCAAAGCATGGATGATGGATGCTAAATCAAGATCGTGTGTGGGGTAGTTCTGTTCATGATCCTTTAACTTTCGCGATTCATAATAGATCACATGGTCATTCTACAAGAGGAATCCTCCAAGTCCTTCCTTGCTTGCATCCATGCAAACAATGAAATCCCCATCGGGATCCGCAATTCGTAGTATTGGTGTGGTCATCAAAAGCTGCTTAAGCTTTTGAAAAATTTCCTCGCACTTGGTCGTCCATAAGAACTTATTTGCTTTCTTTTGCAAAGCGGTCATGGGACAAGCGATTCTCGAGAAGTTCTCAATGAACTTTCGATAATATTTGTCTAATCCCAAAAAGGACCTAATGTCAGTGACACTTGTAGCGGTAGGCCAATCTTCTATGGCTCTAATATTTTCCGGGTCCACAACTATCCCTGTCTCGGAGATAATGCGACCTAAGTACTATATTTGTGGTTTGTAAAAATCACATTTACTAAACTTGGTGTAAAGCTAGTGTTTTCGTAACACTCGTAGTACTATGCGAAGGTGTTCTTCATGTTCCTCTTTATTCTTAGAATAAAATAGGATGTCGTCTATAAATACAAAACAAACTTATCCAGATATTTACTGAATATGTTGTTCATCATACACATGAAGTTTGTGGGTGCATTAGTCAACCCGAATGACATCACTACAAAATCGTAGTGCCCATACCTTGTACGAAAGGCGGTTTTGTGAATATCCTCATCGTGAATCTGTACGTAATGGTAACTGGATTGTAGGTCAATGTTTGAAAAGATTTTGGCCCCTCCTACCTAATCGAACAAGTCATCGATCATAGGGAGTGGGTATCGGTTCTTAATAGTCATCTGATTAAGCTGACGATAATTGATGCACATCCACATCGTACCATCCTTTTTCTTTACAAACAATATTGGTGTTGCCCAAGGGGACACACTTGGTCGGATATACCCTTTTTCTATCAACTCCTGCAATTGCAGTTTGAGTTCAACCAACTCTGGTGCACTCATGCGGTAAGGGGCTTTGGAAGCTGGAATTGATCCTGGTGTCAGTTCGATGGAAAATTCTAAGTATCATTTCAGAGGTAATCCTGGGATTTCCTTGGGAAACACATCCTTGAATTCTACAAGAACTGGAAAGTCCTCTATGCACTATTCTCTCTCAGACTCTATGTATCGGATGTTTATTGCAAACAGTTTGTAGCCTTTCCTAACGCGTTTCTTTGCTTGTAAAACATATATTTGCCTTACAAAAACTTTCTTTGGGATACCCTGAATCTTTACTTGTTTCCCTTGGTTATCTGTACACAAGATTGACTTGTGTAAGCAATCGAGCATGACATGGTGCTGTTCCAACTAGTCCATGCCAATAATTATATCATACGATCCTAAGGGTAGGATGTTCAGTTTTAATTTCATTGGAAAACCATTCAGGTTTACGATTTTAGCAGTGAAGAGAAACTTGGTGCCTTTGATAGGCTTTGCGTGTATTTTGTAAATTAGTGTTTGATTTATGTTATGTAAACAGAGGCAATACCATTGCTTGCAATGGTGCAATGGCTAGAGGAACAACTGTGTAACTTGATTATGGATTTATAATTAATGTGTGTATAATTTTATGCTGCGTGGATGTTGTTATAATGTTGCGTATCGTTCCATGGTTAAAATGCCTCCGTTTTATAATACATTTTTCCGTTGTGGGTTGTAAGGGTTAAAAGGATGGCTATACTGTTAGCGAGATGGATTTGGGGCCACGCCATAAATGGCATCGGTACTCACCATCGTGGCTACGATAGCGTAGAAGGTTCAGAATTTATAGTTTATTTTAAATGTGTAAATTAGAATGTTTAACGAAGACAGTGGGTGTAAACCTTGTGTGGGAAAATGTTGTTGTAGGTTGATTTGTTGACAGGGCATGTAATAGTTATTTAATTTACTGTGTGGTTATTTATGGGCCGTGGCCATGGATTTACAACTTATAAGAATTATAAGGGTCTTACGACCTCTGTGTTAAGAGATTAGTTCTTACGTGGCTTTGTATAATGATTAAGACCCTTTAGGATTTGATCCTGGGTCATTTACTGTAATGGGGGTTTATTTAATATGGATGTGATTTGGGCATTTGAGTGTCCACAGGATTTGATCCTGCGACCTCTGTGAAAATACCTTGGTTATTTAGATCATTACTGCATATGTATTATTGTCATGGTTTGTATTATGGCATGCAATTTGGGCTTGGGCACCCATAGGGGTTGATACTGCGATCTATGTGTATAAGAGGGGTTTAAGTTATTATGGTAACGATTTTATAGTTGTGTTTTAAATGGTAGATGTAGATAGTATTATGTTGGGCCTTTACATTATGTCATACGATTTCTGTTATAAAGTTTTGTTATGTGGATTTTAATACTTAGATGGTTCGATTTATGGTTTAATGTCATGGATTTATATTGTTGGTAATTTTAATATTATTGTTATACTTGGAGATATAGATAATATAGTGGTTATAAATTGTGGACCATTTATAGGGCCTCAATTACTTAGATTGTTTAAAGGATTAGGATAATATTTGTTTTAATGGGAATGATTTGATTATTAGACTATGGTTATTTATACAGACCTTGAAAGGTCTTTGTTGGTTCCAAATCTTAGCTCTGGTATGTGGCGTGTATAATTTATTCTTAGATATAAATTTAGTGTTGATAGATTAGAATTATAATTTCTATTTTATAATTGTTAATATATATATAGGTGTAATATATTTACTAGGTTCTAATTATTAGATTTGTATAATTACTCTAGATCAAAAACCTAAAGTTGAACTGGTCTTTTTAATTATAACATGCCTCTGCTGACAATATGAAATATGTTAGTATAGTATATAGGCTAATGACCAACTACGTAATTATTATAAAATAATACGTAATTTGTAGAAAAACACAGTTTAAGCAACAAAGATAATACAGAAGTAAAACTAAGGTGCAAAACCCTTGGTAAATATTTATACAGGAATTAAATTACATAAGTAAACTAATTGAACAAACCCTGGATAAATCTAACATAGGAAATAAATTACAGCCTAGGGTTTATAATTTGAAATGTAAACCCTAAAATAATTAGACAAAACCAAGGCACATAGGGTTAGAAAAGTATAATGTAAACATTTGCCTAGTCTAGCTAGCACTTGTTCTATAAAATGAAATAGGCAGTCCATAACCTTATACCTTTAAATTGAAGCTTCTTTAATGGATGAAACCCGCACACTCAAATAACCATCATTAACAAATCATAGGTAGATCTGACCTCTGTATTAGATGACTGAATCACTTGGGAACTACCACGTTCCACCCAACCATGACCCGTAACCGTTTCTGGTTTAAATCCGGATCCCCCTGAGCTGGTTTCAACATGGAAGTAGCTTAGAGCTCCTAAGGTAGGGTTTCCCTAATTGGTATATCAGATCCGGATCAATTCTCCTTATTCCTATTAGGGAAATGTTCTCCAAGAACTCTCTCTTGAGAAATTTGTAGGCAGAATAATGACTCCAAAAAGATTGATCAGGTCCCCAAGCCTTTCCTTGGCTTGATACTTTATAGACAGACTTTTCAGTCAAAGGGTGTTGAGCCACAAAAAGACCACATTTTATTCATCATTTATATATCATTTGTCACCTTATTCCTATTTTATCCTTCCATAAAACCATTAATATACACCATTTTCATGAATAAACATGGGTTACCTTGTTATTTTCCAAATCATTTATTTTTGAGTATTTTGAGTGAATTTGTGGTTAATTATTGAGAAAAATAACATATTTTCTTTATACTTTAAAGTTGGATGAGTTTGGTGATGCTTACAGGTGTATTTGAAGACTTTAACAAGCTCAAAAGTGACCACCCAGCCTCAGAATCGAATTTCATCATCAATATGTGGGCTAATTTCGAGGAGAAGATCATGGAAATGTGGAGAGAATATCTCATCCAATATTTGTTGGAGTATTTTTAGGGTTAAGTTGAGAGAAAAGTGGGTGTGTTGGAGGATTTTGAGGGATAAGTTGAGAGAATAGTGGATCTGTAATTATGATTAGCTATCTTGAATTCATGTATAAATAGGAGGGCTCTCTCCTCATTTTGTTAGAGATCTCTCTAGTGGTTTGGAAGTAGAGAATAGTTTAGAGTTAGTCATAGAATGGATTATTGATTGTTATGTAATGGAGATGATTCTTAATGCACGCCCTTTGATTCTCTTATGTTAATTTCAGTTTCTCTCTTATGAATTGTTAGTATAGAAGTTTAGCGATTTCTTTCTTATGAATTGATAGTATAGATTTATCGTGAGCTAACAAGATATTGTTAATTGCTTTATACCAGTTTATTTCATGCAATCTTATGATTTCTTAGATCGGGTTTATTTTCTGCAATTTTCTGCTTTTCTAGATTAGATTTATTTTCATGTCATTTCCTGCTTTTGCAAGCTTAATTCAATTTCAGTTGTAGAATAAGTTAGCAATACTCTGCCCCTGCATATATTTTGTCTATACCTCACAAGTTTACACTCTCTCTGGGTTGACAATTAAATCATTGGATATATGTTATAATTTGTTTAATGTTTTTCCCCAACAAAGGGGCAGTTAAATCAAGAAACCTTGATTTCTTGATTTAACCCTTTTTATTTAATTTGGGGTTTTTTTTTATATTTTAACTTAGGAACTTTTAACTAGTTCCTAATTAGAATTTTGTAGGAATTATACTATTTATTATCTTTTAGTAATAAATAATAATAACTGAAGCTTTTCCTTCCTTATTACATTAATTATATTATTACTATATTTATTCTTTATACATAGCATGTATAAAATATAATAATATAACATCTGTTAACATTTGTCTTTGGGTATCATATACTATGATCCCTAGATTTATGACACTTCTTCATTAAGGTCATTAGGTAGATGGTCAAGTTTACTAGGCTAGGAAACTCTAAACATCCTTGCATGTTGGATTCCCTCGTGTAACATGGTAGTTCTTCAGTACTTGATGAGAATACAGAAATTCAAATTTTCATTTAATCACTTATAAATAAGTCTGATGAGATCAATATTTTTCTCGAGTCGTTTTCACTCAGGAATCATTAATTCTTTTCAGTAACTCCTAACGCTTATTAGAGCCCATACGCAACACTAAAAATAGGGAGTTACAAACTTAGTGCAATTCCAGAGCTCTTCGCTCAACACTAATTCTAGGATGTACTTGTACAATACACCTAGGGATACAATGGCCAAGGATCCGATGTTCCAGAGCTTATGCTCAACATCAACATGGAAGGATCCAGGGTTTATGCCCAACACTCCCAACTTATCTTTTCATGTGTTCTAGAACTTCACGCTCAACACAATTTAAATACTCATGTGCTCTAGAGCTTCTCGTTAAACACAACATTAATTACTCATGTGCTCTAGAGCTCCTTGCTCAACACAAAACATCTCATCAATCACGTGCTTCAGGGTCCACTCCCAACACAAACAAGCATATATATATATATCATCAACCATTGGCTTATGCCCAGTATATAAAACAAATCATCATGTTCATATGCAATGGGGTCTTCAACCCCATATATCAAAATAAACCATCAATATAACATCATAATCAATAGGCTCATGCCTATAAGCGTTTGGTCCAAATTTAGGGATATTACATCTTGTTGCAACATGATATACAAAGTGACAACAAAGATTATATCCCTTAGACCGAAACCCATTCTGAGTGAGATTGTGTCATAAGAACAGTTTGGTTTTTTATTTGATAGACAGATCCACGATGCAATCTCCTTGGCTCAAGATACAATACATACCATCAAGAAAGAAAAAAAATGTGCATTTGCACTGAAATTGGATCTATCCAAAGCCTATGATAAGGTAAGTTGGACATTTGTAAGACTACTACTGATTCAAATTAGGATGTCACTAGATATGGTGGAATTGATAATGGGATGTATACAGTCAACCTCCTTCGTGGTAATGATAAATGGATCTCCATCCAGGTCTTTCCATCCATCCAGAGGACCGAGACAGGGTTTCCCCCTATCTCTCTTCCTGTTTCTACTGGTAGCATATGCTCTGAGTAGAATAATCCATAATTCCAGAGAAACTAGAAAGATTGAAGGAATCAAGGTATCAAGCTTAGAAGTGATCACTCACACAGTCTTTGTCGACGATGCTTTGGTATTCGGTAAAGGCACACGCTTGAACCTAAGGGCATTTGCCTCTCTACTAGAGAATTATACGAAGGCAACATGGATGGTGATTAACTTTGAAAAATCAATCCTGGTCCACAACAAATTTATAGAGGATCTAACACAAAATGCATTAGAGTTTTTACCCTTTTCGGCTACCCCTATGTCAAACGACTTCAAGTATTTAGGTTTTTTCTTAAAACCTAATAGTTATTCCTTCCAGGATTGGTTATTGATGTACACAAAAATCAAGACAGGGACATCAGTTTGGACTAATTGTTTCCTATCTAGAGGAGGCATAATAGTTATGTTAAAGGAAGTCTTACAAAGTATTCCAGTATTCTGGGCATATATAAAATATATTCCCAAAGGAATATTAACAAAAATAAGGAAGAAAAACGTATGTTTCCTTTGGACAACAAGCAAGCAATCAGAAGGGATACCTATGAAAAAATGGACCCCCCTAGAACTCCCAAAATAACTGGGCGGATGGGGAATAAAAAACACAACCTTATTCTACAAAGCATTAGTAGCAAAGACATTATGGAGGTTAGAAAAAAACCCAGACTCATTATGGGGAAGGGACATGATCTTGAAATACTGTCCAAACTCAAGAATAGTTGAATGGTTCAAAACTCCCAACAAAACCCATAAAAATGGTTCAATAGGATGGAAGACACTAGTATAGGCATTACCTTTAGTTGGCAACTGGATTGCTTGGAAAATAGGGAACGAGACCAGAGTAAGACTGGGAGAGGACCCATGGGTAGGGCCAAATGAATAATTTAGACTGTCAAAAATAGTAATATCACAGTTGAGGTCCTAGAGGATCACAGTACTAGCTGATGCTCAAGAACAAAAACCACAAAATAGAGGGAGGACAGGATGGAAAACATCACATGAGCTTGGACTAACGAGCGTAAGAGCAGAAGAATTGAATAGGTACATGAACAAATTGGTTTCGAACTTTGTGCATCTGGAGGAAGAAACGCAGGATGAGTTAGCCTGGACTAAGAACACCAAAAAAGGTGAATTCTCAGCCAAACAGGGATATGAGGAAGCGTGTAAATAATCTGCAGTAAGTGAATAAAAGTGACAGTGGAAGAAAATATGGGGAATTCACTGTCCTATGAAAACATGATTATAACTATGTGGTTGGCTTTGAGAAATAAGCTTCTCACATGGGAAATATTAAGGAAAAGAGGTTTTGATGGTCTAGGTATATGCTTGCTATGTAAAACAAATAAGGAACGTACCTCTCACTTGTTTAGTATCTATCCATATCCAGGGGAAGTATGGAACAAAACAATAAAGACCATTTCAAAGAATAGTACCCACACTGGAGAAGCGCACTATTAAAATGGTGGCAAGATGACGGAGTGCGTTGCTATGAAACTTTCCTTGCTCTCTTTGTTTTTATCATATAGGAATCCCAGAACAAAGAAATCTTCCATGATAAATGGATTCCTCTTGACGTCATATGTGCGCTGATGATGAAAAAATTACATGAACATATCATCAGTCCAACACTAGGCAAAAGATGAATAATGGTATCTCTAGACATAAAGAAGAACATTCCTAAGGCATTTTTTTACGGCTCCAGCTAGGGAGAACCCCCTCTTGGATGATCCAGAGGGGTCATCAACTTTCCATCAAATATAAAACTGTGTGTGAAATATGGAGCATGGCGAGCATCAAATAGTAAAGCAGAACTACCCGTGCTTTGGGCAGTCCTAAAAACAACCAAAGATACGAAAATACACATACTTCAGATCTATGGAGATTCCAAAATGGCAATCGAATTGGCCAATGGAAACATCAATATAACAATGCCAAATCTACAACACTTGTTAAACGAAATTCAAATGCTAAGGTCCCATTTTGAACAGATTTGCTTTGCACATATTTATAGAGAGCTGAACACAGAGGTGAATTTTCAGTAAAAAATGGCATTAGCCATCCAACTTGGGATTATTGAGGCAGAAGAGCATGGAAATGGACGGGTCACACAACCTATCATAATAACATGAGAGTACAAATGATCACAATTATGCAGATTTCGAAAGAAGCTTTTTGATGTAATTTATTGTAAGATTAAAAGAAAAGACATGATACAAAAATTTTGGACAAGATTTTTGGATAAGGAATGTAAAAAGAGAATCCTATAAGGCAAAACATGATGTAAGATCATTTGAGCATCCCATGTTTATTCAATGAATAAAAGGATTTTTTTCTAAGGAATATATATATATACTTGTTTGATTGTAATTTTGTTTTTAAATTCTTATTATTGGATTATTTTTAATGGTTTTTTTTTGTTTTTTAAAACTTTTATTATTATTTTTAGGTTAAATTTTTGTTTATATGTTTTATTTTTGAGTTTTTATAGTGTTTTTTATTCCAAAAAACTATTTTTTTTGTTAAACCTAATTTTTATTTTTTCTTTTAAAGTCATTTTTGAAAATGATTTAAAAATGGTTCTAGGTCATATTTCAAAAAAGTCCACAATTTTAACCTTAGAGAATAAAGGGTTGCTATTGGTAGCACGTTTTTTAGATTCGCGGGTTGGTTTTTGAATTTTCATTGCATCAACACTAGCTGTTAAGGCCACAACTTCAAATAAGTTGTAATTTTGACCTTGAAAATAAAAATGGGGGTGTCACGATAGCATTAGTTTTTTATTCCAGGGATGGTTTTAGGGTTTTGGTTGGAACACTGTTGGTTGTTAAGGCTACAATTTCAAACAATGCATAGTTTTAATCTTGAAAAAAAGAGGGTGACTCTAGAAGCACCACTTTTTTATTTGAGGGTTGATTTAGGGTTTCGATCGTAGCCACACTAACCAAGGTTTCAAAAAAACTTGTAATTTTAGCCTTGAAAAAAAAGGTGCTACCTGTAGCACCATTTTTTGATTCGAGGATTATTTTTTAACGCAAAAATATGATTTTTTTTTTTTAATATCTAGAGTTCTTGTTTTGAGTATAAAGTTATTGTCAAGTTGTATAATGTGTTGCTTGAGGATCTGCATTGTAAAGTGGCCTAATTTTCCCATGTTGGGATGATAATGATTGGTGATGGTTGAATTGGCCATACCTTGGACATAGTGTTAAAGGGTAATATATCTATTGTTGATGGTTTTCCCGGTTTTGGGTTTCCAGAGTAAATTTTTTATTTTTCAATGTGCGTTCTTTCTTATTACATTTTTTTTTTGTATTTTATTTGCTAACAATTTGTATCATAGTGAGGTTGACGGAAAATGTAAATGGTTGCTTGCATTGAACCCAAGCTACTCATACATTGGTTCATGGATCATTAAATGATGTGGTAAATCTCACAAATTAAAATGCTGGTCCATGTGTATGTGAACCATGGTAAATTGCAACTACAAAGGCATGGTAAAAATTGAGGATGAGCACACAGAAGATGCAAAATGAAGAAGTGATCGACTTAATGTATTGAAAAAATTTACGGAGTTGGAATTTGATTGTAATGTAAATGGAAATATGAGTGTAAGACTTGGTTAGACATGGCTTGGTGAGTCACTTATAAAAAGTATATAGGTAGATTTAGTTAGATTGAAGAAGAGGGGATACCTAATTAAAAATTTGAGGGGGGTTGGTGAATACCTAGATTCGAGTTTGAAGGCATTTTTTCTGTAAGCTAGTTTCTTATGTTATATCACATAAAATTTACTTATACAATTATGTTTGGCCATGGAGATTCAAAAAAGAGAGGTCATCCATGCCAGATACTAAGGAGTAATTGCAGACTTTCCATGACCACTTTCCTATGACCAGTCATGGATTTTATGCTGACAAACACTGACCCAAATTGTCCCTTATTCATGTCCAAAATTAATAAAATCAGTTCTTATAAAACTTTTCAAACGCTATAGACACTACATATTCTATGAATAACATAATACAAAAAGGAGAAGTCAGGTATGCTGATCAAATCTCCAGGAAAACTTGCATTTCATAACCAGAAAAAGATAGACACTGATGACAAAAGATAAAAGGAGGAAAAACTGATTAACATAACCCATCAAAGAGACCTGAGCATTTGTCATCCTTAGCATGCATGTTGAGTGTTGGAATCCAAGTGTTTGGTGTCGAGGTGGCTCCTATTCCTGCTTATCATTAGGTTCGTCTTTCACTTTTCCCATAGGGAGGCTTATCTAGACACCTAGGTTCACAAACATCATAGTCATCTCGTCCACTCCCTCCACATTCGATATGGAACCAGCGCTAGGACCAATGTCCAATGATGCCGCACCAGTGACCACTGTTGTCTCTACGAGATCATCCTTGGGTCACGTGGGAAGGGACACTTTATTCTCTGACAAATCCATTTTGCAGTAATATAGGGGAATGTGCATCACTTCTACCATATCCTCACACTATTATTACCGTATGAACCTTTCGATATAAATCTTGAGTTTTGGCTTGGATATCTTCCCCTTGGTTACAAATCTCGCTCCTAATATCATAAAGAACATCAATAGTGGAGGATAAACATTTTGAAATTGTACTACCCGAAGCCATAGTGGGATTCCCAGGTTGATGACCTCCTCGATGACTAGAACCTCTCAGGCACTCCCTCACCATGACTCTGAGCACCTGACTAATAGATTGTCCAAACCACTTACTCTTTGCACAAGATGAATTTCTAGGGATGTGGAGTGGCTTCCGGGGTATGTGAATGAACCTGCACCCATGCATATTAATTCCATGGAGCCTCAATATGGATGCTTCCTTGTACCATCTTAAGACTCCATTAATGCCATGGGGAGGTGTATCATTATGCGTCTTATTTAGCTTCATAAGTGGATGACCAAAGATGACACCAAAACCACGAGAACCTCCTTGATCCTCCTGTTCATCACCTCGTTATTAATGTCACATTGATTTCCATCCATCACCACATCCAGGAGTGAGGGGGGAATGTTAGGTTAAAATTGACTCAGTAAAAGATTCAAATATGGGTTTACTGTTGGTGCTTTAGGATCCCATGTATTCGAGTGTCCCTTGGTATTTCCCCATGGTATTGCATGTGATGAAATCTACTTAAGGAATTTATGAACTCCATTGTAAAGTGCCTAAATTGGATGATATTGGGCTGAGAGTGGTTGGCGATGGCCACATTGGCTATTCCCTCATTAGAGAAAATTTGAGGTCTAAAATGGGACTCCTGAGTAAAAAAAAAAAAAAATAGTATAATTTTTTTAAGGAAAAGAGACAAAAACTATTTTATTTTTCGTATTTTTAACTTTAACATGTTTTTTAATGTATTTCTCATTTTTCATGGGGTGGGTTCCATAAAAAATATGCAATTTGGGTAATCATTGGATGCATAATTGAATTCCACATCCAACGAGTTCTTCTGCTCGAAATTTGAGTAAACCATACAGAGATAAGTTGAATATACAAATTAAAAAAGTAGTTTTTTATGACAAATGTGCCAAGTCAACCATTACAGTTGAACCATTTTCTTGAAATTCTATTGGTTCTCGAATTCCAATGCATCAATGGTTAATTTTCTTAAAAGGCCCATTTTAAACCCCAAATTCTCTCTAATGGGCCAGAGTGGTCAAGGGTAATATCTCTACTGTTGTTGGGTTTCCTGGTTTTGTGTTTCTAGGGTAAAAGTAATCTTCTTTAATTCATGTGATTACATATTATATGCATTTTGTTTTATTATTTCTTAACAATGGCCCTTTGATATTTGTGTCAAATACTTATTCCATGTTGTCATGATGTAGATTTAAGTTGGAAATTGATTTAAGGGTTTTATTCTAGGTGGACAATGAAAACGAGCATGTTATTTTGTTAAAGGTTATTCAAGCAATTATTCAAGTGAAGAACAAGACAAAGTGAAGACATTCATTTTAATTCCATGCCATGTCCATTTTTAGAGGAAGGATTTTCCCCATGCGGTTTTTCCTTTTTTCCTCAGTTTACATGGACAAATAACTTTTACATTTAGATTATAATGGGCGACCTTTGGTCTTAGTTACCAGGGCCCACGTTGTCCAAAGTTAGGATTAAAGGGGGGTTTTAGGATTATTATTAATCCTCCCTTTGACCACATAGGTCTATTTGCTTATTTTCTTAGCTTAGGAGTTATTCATCACTTCACAAGTGCTTGGGGGACACATCTAGTGGACATCTACCACTTACTGCACCTGTCTGCATGAATTGTGGTGCTCCAGGAATCAATCCCTATAATTCAGGAACCCGCTCGGAGGTCCACCAGCAGTGTCCAACAGTTGAATCTAGTAGGTATTCAATAATGTCCAGTTATGCTCTGATTCCCATTAGTTAGTTCACTCTTAGTCTCTGTAGCGCCAATTTGCATCATTTAAGGGAGGCATGGAAAATTTACTCACCTACCCTTTTTATTTAACTGTTTGTGAACTGTTTTAGTGATATGGACTTGCATTAGTGAGATCTAGTGGTGATTTTTCCACACTGAGTTAGCTCCTGAGTCAGTCTAGGTTGGTAGATCCGATTACCACTTTATGTATTCGAATTATTACTTGATGTTGTGTTATATATTCACCCATAATGATGAATACTACTGTATGGAATATTCCTTATATTGTTCTTCAACTTATTGTGTAATAGCAATTATTCTTCCCTATATTTTTCTTATGCAATCTATGTGAAGACTATTTATGTCCCAATATCTGCCTGTAAGAATCTAATAATTATATATGACTCTATCACAATCAATAAATATACACTCCAAACTGTCATTAATCAAATGCAGAATTTGAAAGACAAAGATGAAGATGCACAACATAGGAATAAGCATTCTAAACTAGTGCTTGTTCAGAATAACCCTTTGTTTGAAGATGATTCCTATCAGGTAACATAAACTAGTGAACTACCTTTTCAAATTCCTAGATTCCAACAGTGTGACTGAGTTGGCTATATGAAAGATTGATGGTTCGATCTTCATCTTTGTCAGCATTGCAGGAACCATAACCATTCTTCAGATCGGTGTGTGAATCTGAAGAAAACTGCAAGAGTGAAAATTGCAACATAATATTGTACTACTTCTTACTTTGTATCTAACAGGGGCGAACATGATGTCATGCTTCAAGTTTCGAAGCCTCGTCCCTTGGACAATAAACACTCACAATCTTCCTCAAGTAAGTCACACCAAGCGAGCCTAAGCCACAATGAGTTTGGGAGGCCACCAGATTCAGAGATGTCAGATCCTAAGATGCATGCATTTTTAAGACAAAAGAGAAGCATGCCACATAGTACTCATGTGTTTTGTGTCTAGTTGTGACACCTTGAGACTCTCCTCTCCTCACATTGTACTTAATAGGGGGAAATTAAGATTGTCGGTAATAAGTAAGAGAGATCAAGTGATCCAAAATAATCGAGCCTATGAAAATCTATGTTCAACTAAGCTCTAGAGTTGGTGGTCATCCTAAAACCACCAGTATCGAGAGCATCTTCATTTACTAGAAGCCAATTCAAGTTTCTAGCTAACTTACTTGGAAAAAATATTGTCAAGCTAGTGGTAGTTTCTCACTTCCTATTTCAACTCTCCAGATGGTTCGTGCTTAGCCTAAAACCAACCAATTCAGTAAAAGACTTCAACATCATTTTCCTTCTGCTAGAGAACCTCTAAGCATTTGTGCCAAGTTCCATACATAACCTCTGAGCCTCCACACCAAGTTAGAGAGTTGGTGGTTATCCTTAAAACACCCACATAGTAGAATATCTCAACTTATACTAGCACAATTGGTTGGTGTTCAGCCAAAACCACCCCTTCAAAGAGATCTTGTATTTAGTAGAAGATAGTGCAATCTTTTGATAACATTCTTAGCATAATGGTTTGTCAATCCTTTTATTCAACTCTCTTATTTTTCTTGGACTCATATACACCCTTCAGATTAAGGGGGTGACATTGTTTGAATATAATACTCGGTGTGAGGAAGATTATTTTAAGGAGAATACCAAAGTTCTATTAGAAGTCCAAGATAAAAACAAAAAATGGTTTTTTTTTTACATTTGTACCTTTATAAGGTTTAGATGGTCATGTGATTTCAAACCCAACAAATGTTTGTCTATAGTGAAGTAGCACCGTAGAGTAGACCCATATAAAGAAGGCACCTTCACACCCAATATAACTTCCTTTCACAAAGAAATATAATCTTTCTTCAAAACCCATGGGACATCACCTTCTTTAAATGACTAAGAGGGGCCAACCTATCCTCTATTTTCTTGTCTTGGCCAATGATTCTTTTTAGTATTTGAAGAAATAAGACCTCTCCTTACAACCATTGTGTCACTTTGTTTCAATGATATGTTCCTCCATAAATAATATGGAACATTTTTAAATATATGTATGGGATATAGTAAGTGGGCAATCTTAAGATGCTCTCAATATGGGAGCTTATAAAATACCGATTTCCTTTTCATCCCGATGGGAATTTCTCAAAAAGGGTGTTGAAGAATTCAAGATCATCAAACATAGGTTCTCCATTTGAATAGAACATTTATGCAATTTCCTTCTACTTCTCTCTGTTATATGCCCTAAGTTAGTGAGGCAATGTCAATTTTCAAGCTTGTGGGTTCTATCCAGTTTACCATTGAAAGTGGATGTTGATCTTCTATAAGGGTAGTTTTCTGAGAGGAACACCCTCGAGAAGTCATACACTATATTTCATAGGTGGTTGGACCATATAGACTTCATAGAAGGTCCACAACATTTACATACATGATACCCTTTTGTTCCAAGACTTGCGCTATTATGATATACATAAGATACTAGTGTTGAAGATTAATAGAGTTGCACCGAATTAAACATGCCAAAAAATATTTCTACGAATATAAACAAATTAAACAACATGTTTACTATAGAAAAATCCTAATATCAGATAATCATGTTTAGTGTATGCAGATATGACATACAACACAAAACTCCTCTCTATTGGGATGGGTCTTAATACATTGTATACATGTATACCTTCCCATTATTCCTTCAATTATTCTATTAATGGTTGTATGTAAACATTCATATTCTTCACTTGTCATCTTCCATGTACTATAAGAGCCAACATAGCATGTTCATTCTTCATAGACAACTATGGGGAATGTTGTTATTGATCACTACTACATGACACACATAATAGTTGGTGTTTTGGAGGGAATATGGGTTGATGCCATCCATGTCTATGATCAATCGAAGGCTCCGTACTTCATCATTGTATTTTCGGGCCATGTGTCCTGTATATGCTTCATAGCTATTGAATTTATCGGGATTCACATAAATCCTGACTCACTTCAGTGCAAGGATTTCCATCCCTGCAACATAGATAATTCTTAGCAACAAAAGAGCCTTTGAATACTTGGGATTATAGGCACATGCCTCAATATATTATGAGCAAGACCATGTGCTTTATCCTTGTTTCTTAATTTATGGCACCTATCATGCCCACATTTTGGACATATATCTTTGTCTACATATTCACCTCTATGTAGAATAAAATCATTCGTATACGCATGATATGATATGTACTCAACTCCCAACATTTTCAACATTTTCTATGTCTAGTCTTTGCAGCTACCAGAAAAGATGTAATCACTTGAAAGTATGCTATCTTTGAATAACCTTGTTAGTGGCAATATAAACATACAATGTCATTTAACATTCATAAAATAAACCATTTTCAATGTTGATTATGTGACAATATTCCTCAAAATAAAAAGGAGTCGATGGTTAGTTACCTCAAAAGTGCAGAGGAACACGTGTCCGATATTCCATACATGGATTTCAATTTGTATAGTAACCATGTCATCCCCAACTAGGTAGGATTTGACCGGCTAGGTCCAAAGAGATGGGTGGTGGAATACAATTTAAGGCTTTGGAAGAAGGTATCAGTGATATGAGCATCATTCCTACCTCATTGTCATGGAATGCATTTAACAACATTGCATCCATGGCACTCATATGTCGTAAAAAATAATCCATACCAACCTCTATTTCATTGCCTCCATTGTCATAATGTGAATAACTACTATTATTGTAAGCATTCCCAATTGATGAGTTTGGACATAGTGGGAATTGAATAGGTGTTTGATTAAACTATGCTTGGTATGCTTCCTCTTCAATTTGTGTCCTTTTTGCGGCCTTCTCTCTATTTGACATTGTCGTAGGGTGCAAGAGAATATGGTACAAAGGTCACTCATCGTCATAATCATAATTTCAAAAATGTTGAACATTACATCAATGACATTAGTAAGAATAATGAAATTGGTTTGTTCCAACATTATACCTAAAAATTATTATAGAGGCATGAGAGCTTTTTCCAATAGTAAATGTTCACTCGCAAACCATTTATAAAACAAAAGTTCAAATTGAGCAATACATTAACATCAATCCCATTGAAAACTAAAAAATACAATTAATCATGTTTTTGTTCTTACGCTCCAAGGGGATGTCTAAAAGTTTTCCCAATACAAGGCGTCTTTGATGAGCGATTGTCAGTCTACAGAAGTTATAGTTTATTAAAAACTCATCACCATGGGACAAACTACATATTGCATGTAGAACAACAAATCCGGATGCTTTCATTTTTATAAATAACTCCTTGTCATTGAAGTTGTAACATGCCTCCTTGCTCCTATTTTATGTAACGAAAATACAAATGTAAGTGTTTCTTGACAAATATATCAAGACCAAGTCCTTTCCAGAAGACTTTGTAAGTATTATAATTTATTTCCTAAGTTGTAACTTTAATGTGTAGACTTAGGGGGATGAATGTGCACACCAATGGAATCGAAAAGGGAAACATTTCCACTAAGGGGGTGAGGAAGAGGCCAAAGGATACAAGAATCCTTGAGAACCCAACATAGGATGACTATGGTCATAATCACACCTTCATATGAAGAAATAAAAATGAGTTAGAATTACTCATTGTTTAGACAATAAGTGCAATTTATTGTCCACCTTTGAACATTATGAAAACACATCATGAGTGTAAAGAAAGCCATTAAAATCCTTTCCTTAGCTTAAACTAATTAGTATGATTATAAGCTAAGTAGAAATGGTTGTGGAATGAGAGAGAGAAAATTTCACATAGCTCCTTAGAAAGTTATTATTATTATTATTATTATCATCATCCCATTAACATTTCCATTCTAATTTTAAGTAACACGATGTGTATGTAATACAAGTAGCTATGCTTTCCTTTGAGATTGTTCCCCTATGTCTCCATAAAAGATTTTCAAAAATTTAAGTGCCTTATAAGGTATATAGATATATTCTAGGTAGTTGGCATGAGATCNTGGCATGAGATCACTTTAGAAGGTATATATATATATATATATATATATATATATATATATATATATGGGGCTGGATATGGTCCTCTTCCAAGAACGACATACTTAATTTTATATGTTAGTAGTAAGCTAGGGTCGCTTTGGTAAGGGACCATGCCCTATTTCTATGGTATATGCTTTAACTTCTTCCTAGAGGAATCGACGGGAGGGAGGTTTACATTTTTTCTTTCAATGGTTGTTTGTGGCCTCTTTTAAAGTGAGCCCAAATGCGAAGGTTAGGAGGCCTCTCTTAAAGAGAGTTGATCCCATGTTCCTTTTGAAGGGACACATTTCTTGATAACAGTGGGATCATTTTGGAATTCAGATGAGTGTTTTTTTTGAAGTACTAGTATATCTTTGGAGTGGTGGAAGTTAAGAAGGGGCATCTCTGTTGGGTTGGGAGATCTCCCTTTTGGGCAGAATGACCCATGCCTCATTTATTTATTCTTGACAGCGTATTTTAAATACTGCACAGAGAGGAAATCTCTGTTGGGATGGGCTATTTCCCTTTTGAGCAGAATGACCCATGCCACCCTTTTTTATTTGTTTGATTATATGTTAATATTTTCTAAGAGATCGCGTCTCCATTGGGCCAGACGATCCTGACATCTCCATTGGGTTGTTTGATTGTGTTAGTATTTGCTGCTAGATCACATCTCCATTGGGATGGGCGATATCCCTGTTGGGAGGATCGTCCCATGCCTCTCATGTAATTTTAACAGTTGCAGATGGTAGACTTATCCATTGAGGAGATCGATCCCGTGTCCTAATTTTGTTTAATAGGGATCTTATTTTTAAGACAAAAGAAACGAGGGATATTCTATTGAAAAATTTGTCCCATGGAAAGCTTGTTTAACGGTTGTGTGTTATTCTCCACATCATACCATGCAACTTGGTATTTACTGTATTTTTGTTCCTTTAGGGGCCATATTTTATTGCATGTGGTTAGATTTTTTATACGAGGGAAAGCTCACAGTTTTTATCCTATGTCTTGGTTACTTAAGAGATGGAAAAGATCACAGTTCCTAACCTTCCCAATATTATTATTATGGTGGATTTAGTGAACTACTAGTTAGCTGTTGTACCTTTAGATCATGTTGAAATATCTTGAGAGAATATTTCTGGTTATACTTCCATCCTAGTGGATTTGTTTCCCAACTCAAGGGTGGTAGTTGTGTTAAAAGGTTTATGTGGTTGGGTGGAACATTGCCGCTACACATTCACTTGCTAGGTCATCTAATGAGCTAAGTATTATCTCTATGTTGATTATTTTATTTATCATATGCAAATGTGAAAAAGGTCATTTACGTTATGATAATGTGAGTTATAGTTAAATGAATGTTGAATATCTGATTTGTGATTCTTTTAGATGGTGGTCGACGTTCATAGAAAGGTTTTATGTATGACTAGGTATGCATAAGCATTTCATGTTAGAGGTTTAGTAGTAGAAAATGATATGGACTTACTGTGTAAAGAATGTTACATTCTTGTAAGATTGTAAAATGTGATCAAAGTGTCGTGTTAGATTTCATGTTAACATGTGTTGGGATGTGCTTATGTTTTTATTATAAAAATTCAATGCTTTACTAACCTTCACATGATGACCATGAATAATGATTTTGAAATAAAATAACTTTGATGAGAAGAGTATGTTGAATAACCCTTACATTAGTGATTGCTACATACACTTGTGATATAGTCTTTGAAATTGATAACATAAGTGTATGTGAACACAAGAAATCAATCGTGTTATTGTCTCTTATATGAGTGAATATACTATTGGATGAATAACACTAAAGAAGATTTTAAGTATCCTTGTGATTTCATGCTAGATAAATAAATGGTCAATCTTGTATTTTAAATGACAAATTAAGGGCTTGAATTGAAGAAAAATGTTACACAAAATAGGATTTATGCTAGTGAAACTTTTATCATATTTTTGTTTACCAAAAATGATGTAGTGGTTCTTACACACTAGATATCATATGTTAAGCATACCTTATATGAGCAAAGATTCAATGCTAGAATAATGTTACCTAGTTGAATAAACATTTATGAATTTGATTTATGTCTAGTAGTTTAGAAGTCCATGTATCAAATATATGTGAGACGAAAGTATGGTGCTCTGCGTATTATGATTTATGAAATACTACATCAGGTTATAATAATGGTTGTCAATATCTAAGTTAGAGGTGACCATTATGCATGAGGTTAGTTGAAAGATATTCATGGTGGAATACACCTTGTTTTATTGAGTACATAGCGTGAAAACACAAAGGCAAAAGAAAAAAGTTATACCTGATATCCCCATATGGTGATTGTCGGTAAGGGAGGTATGTTACAAGTGGTATTAGAGCTTATGTTGCAACACTTGGACCTATTTGGGCTCAACATTAAACAAAATATTTCAACAATTGAGTTAGTGGTTGCAAATAAAGGAACCAACAAGTTTGCGATAGAAAGCAATTGAATCCAAAGTCCCTTCGAGAAACCTATGGATGGGAAGTGATTATGATCAAACTAGATTGACGGTTTAGTCAACTTAAATGAGATAAGTATCATTTTCCTATTTTGAGTAGAGCTCAATTTTTGTTAAAAAAATTATTGTTGTAATGATAATTAGTTTGTAAGCATTGAGGGAAGAGGGTCTTAGAATATCGATATAAACATTAGACATAGATTCCTTACAATACATGTTTACAAACTAAATAGTGTGCATGTATTTTGGAACTTGGAAGGAATAGTTTAAATACCAATTAAACTAATGCAAGTAAAACCCTTAGAAGAAGGATGTAGATGTTATACACACAGTAAATTGTGTAAAGTATATGATTGGTGAAAAAGAAAATTTTTGATACGACTAAGATTCTTCATTAGTTATATGGCGTATCTATTGTGTTCCAAAATAACTAGTAACAATATTTCTTGACAAAATTTGAGGTGTCATATTAAAGGGAAATTGTGTCTCATTAAAGAAAGCAATTTTGTCATAATGCATGTTTATACATTAGCATGGAAGAATTGTGTTAATATAGGGGTGTATATTTACTAGAGATATTAACATACATTGAACATTGATTAATAGGATTGTGGTTACAATTCCAAGTATCTTTAATGTTTTATTATGAAAAATGTGCCTCCTTAACTTTGAATGCTAAGCAAGAACACTTTGCTAAGTGATTGTAGGTAAAATTATTCGATTGATAGGTACCATAGTATTATAATTTTTTTATGTTAGAAGTATGCAAATGGAATGAATATGAATGATATGCATGCACACAACATGTTGAATGGATATTAGTTCATTACAGGATATGCAAGGAATATGATGATTAGAAATCACAATATTGAAAATATTTGAATTATGATCAAAGTTTAAGAATGGACATATAAGTGATGATATGGTTAAATGCCAAAGCATATGAAATACAATAACTGTTGGTATATAGTGGATTTGAAGTTGATCAAAAGTTGATTTAGTTAGTAAGTGGACTTATTGTTGGATATGGTAACAATATGATGTTGTGACTAACTATTTGTGAGTTGTGACAAAATTAGAGGACTTGGTGATGACAAATAAATAATGGAGCCATGATGAGAACCAAGTCTATGTGTTGCAAGTAGTTGAATGTTGTGATTGTTAGTGGATACTAAATAGTATGGTATTTATTATTGATCCATGAAAGGGGAAATGAAATATCAAGATGGAAAAAAACAAAGTGTCAAAATTGATGATTCAACCCAATTATGCTAAAGTAATTTTTGTAATATCCTGAATTTTGGACCTAACACTTATAGGCATGTGCCTATTGATTATGATGATTATCTTGATGTTTTATTTTTATATTGGGTTGAAGACCCCACTGCATATGAACATGATGATTTGTTTTATATATTGGGTGTAAGCCAATTATTGATGATATATATATATATATATATATATATATATAGATATATATATGCTTGTTTGTGTTGGGCGTGGACCCTGGAGCACATGATTGATGAAATGTTTTGTGTTGAGCAGGAAGCTCTGGAGCGCTTGAGTGATTGATGATTTGTGTTGAGAGAGGAGCTCTAGAGCACATGAGTACTTACCTCTGTGTTGAGCGAGAAGCTCTAGAACACATGAAAAGATAATTGGAAATGTTGGGAATAAGCCCTGGAGCCTTCCATGTTGATGTTGAGCATAATCTCTGGAGCATCGGATCCTTGGACATTGTATCCCTAGGTGTATCGTACAAGTACATCCTAGCATTAGTGTTGAGCGAAGAGCTCTGGAATTGCACTGAATTGTAACTCCCCATTAAAGAATTGAGTATGGGAGAATTGTTACTATTGATCAGCTTGATTTCTGTAAGCCGGATGTTACTTCTTCCACGACTAATAACATCCCCATGTTAGGCCAGTCCCCTCCTCCTTACCAGTCGATTGGGGTATGCATGTTGAAGGATTCATCCCTTATGGGGATCTTTCCATCCACTCCTCCTAGCATGGATACCGCAACAGTCCATATGATCGCCTCATTTGATTACGAGCCTAAGGGAAAAAATGTTGTTGAGTCCACACAAAGCTATGTATGATGCCATTAAAACCTCTTCTGATGATCACACTGATGACCTTCATCTAGTGGCTTCGGATCCTTACCATTTACTGTATTGGTTAGAACCTTCTCTTCCCACTCTAGATTATCTCTCTGAGACTTTTCCTTCTGACAAGTACATTATTGAGATCACGAGCACGGATGAGTCCATTTGGGAGGATCACCATCATAGATCCATGTTCCTCCCCAACACCAGTTCGGTTAGCCATGATTTTGCATCCTTGTTTCCTACTGATATTGTCAACATTCTGCAAAGTCCTATATTGTTGCAAGATACAGATTCTGAAGGAAGCCTTTGCAACATTACTCAGACGAACCTGATTAAAATATTAGCCAAGCCTGATGTTATCGAGCATGTTCATGTTGGGAAGAACTGCTCGACAGATGAATCTGAAGCATATAAGGCACTTTTTAAGGAATTTCGTGATATTTTTGCCCGGTCTTATGAAGAGATGCCAAGGATCGACCCTTCCATTGTGGTCCATGAGATTAAAACCTATCCCTTGGCTAAACCTGTCAGGAAAAAACTTAGGCAAGTCCATCCTCGGAAGGCCGCAGCTATTAAAGCTGAAATTGAGAAGCTTATGAAAGATGGGTTTATTTATCCTGTACCCTTGACAGAATGGGTATCGAATCTTTTCCCTGTCAATAAAAAGCAGGGCACCATTAGAGTCTGTATCGACTTTAGGGATCTGAATAAATCTTGTCCCAAGGACAACTTTCCTACCCCGCACATCAATCAGATTATCGACAACTTTGTTGGAAGTGTCATCTTCTCATTCATGGATGGCTTCTTCGGCTATAATTAGATTGAGATATTACCCTCCGATCAGCATAAGACGGAATTCATTTGCCCATGGGGAACCCTTGCATATAAGAAGTTACCTTTTGGCTTGAAAAATGCTGGAGCCACATTCCAACGTGCAATGTCCTATGTGTTTCATGATGTCAAACACATTGTTGAATCGTACCTTGATGACCTCCTTGCTCATTCATAGTGACAGGAGGACCACCCTGGTCATCGTAGAGACATATTCCTGAGGTGTCGTCATTATAATATATGGCTCAATCCACATAAATGTGTTTTTTTTGTTGAGATGAGACGTTGGCTAGGTTTTGTGGTATCCAAAGATGGCATATGGATAGATCCTTAAAAAATTGCCACCATTCTTGATCTACCAGCCCCAACCAACCTCCTTGAACTCCAAATTTTGCAGGGGCAGGAAAAATTTCTCCACCATTTCATGTGCAATTTCGCAGAGAAAACGCACGGTTATATGCATCTCCTCAAGAAGAACACACCATTCTTCTGGGATGACTAGGCCCAACGCGCCTTTGATAATCTTAAGCACGCTCTGACTCATTCACCCATGATACACCGCTCGGATTATTCAAAGGACTTTCTCTTGTATATTGCTGCCTCCGCTACTGCCATCACCATGGTTTTAGCACAGGACAATCTCCACGGTTAGGAACACATGATTTATTACGCTAGTAAGAATCTTATGGATTCTGAAACTCGTTATTCACGTGTGGAAAAGTTAGCATTGGCCAAAGTCATTGCTGTACAAAATTTTCATCATTACATTCTGCTCTGCACTACCACCGTATTGGTAGACCAAAACCCGATGTACTACATCCTGACTCATCAGGTGCTCGGGGGAAAATACTCCCGTTGGATTGTTATCCTCCAGGAGTTCGATCTAGAGTTTTCCAAGGCTACATCAAAGAAATCCATGGTCTTTGTGGAGCTTATGTGTGATCTTCCCTGTGATTTGATGGAATCTGAGCCCAGTGATTCATTTCCGGATGAATTCATGTTCTTGATAAGCACTACTGATCCTTGGTATGGGGATTTACTTATATATCTCCAGACACAATGTTTTCAACTGCATTTATCCCACGATGATCACCGCCGTATCCGTCACCACGCGAAATACTACCTCATCCTGAATGATACTTTGTATAGATGTGGGATTGACTCTATTCTCCAGCGATGCCTCACCCATGAGGAGGATGAACATGTGTTGAATGATTGCCACTCTAGAGCATGTGGTGGTCATTTATCTGGGATAGCTACAACCCAAAAATCCTTCGCGATGGCTATTTATGGCCTTCTGTCTTCAAAGACTGTCATGAGGTTGTTAAGAAATGCCCACCTTGTCAACATTTTTATCCTAAAAAGCGCACCCATCCTGCTCCGCTACAGCCCATCATTGTCGTTGGCCCATTCGCCAAATGGGGGATTGACTTCATGCATTGTAAGCCTACCTCAGTTGGGGGGCATGGTTACATCATCGTAGCCATTGATTATTTCACTAAATGGGCTGAGGCCATGCCTACATATGCGGAAGATGGTAAGACTGTCATTCTCTTCTTGTTCAATCATATCATAACTAGATTTGGAGTTCCGTAGTCCATCGTTACTGATCACGGATCCCGTTTCTGTAATCAAATGATGGAGGAAATGAAAACTCTACGCTTTATTATCCACAAGATAATGGTCAGGTAGAGGCCATTAACAAAGTTTTGAAAACTATGCCTCGTCGGATGATTGGAGATCATAAATCCAACTGGCACCACGTTCTTTTCTTTGCTCTGCGGGCTTATTGGACTTCTATGAAAATAGCTATTGGTTTCACACCATTTCAGCTTGTCTATGGACTTGAAACTGTCTTACCCATCCAATGTCAGATTCCATATTTACAACTTGAACTTCTCCCAGACACTTTCGTAGAGGAAGAAAGGTTTTTATACTTGAATAACCTTAACAAGACTCGTAGAGATGCCGCCTTGGCTAATGAGGCACATAAGAAACGTGTAAAGGCACATTATGATAAATTCGTCTAGCCTCGTGTCTTTAACGAGGGTGACCTAGTCATGAATTATGACCAGAGATATGACAAAATAGGGAAGGGTAAGTTTGAGTCCATGTGGTACAAACCTTTCATTATTTCTAAGGTGTTAGAGAAAGGAGCTTACGAGCTCGTTGATTATGATGGAATCCCTTTGGGGCAACCTCGCAATGGGTTGTACCTGAAAAGGTACCATGCCTAGGTTTTCTTGGATAGTATCTTGTATATATGTATATTGATTGAATTTCAGTGTGCTTTTAGTATTTTCAAGATGGTTTTGAGTTTTAGTGTTCACATCTATTTATACCATGTTTTGGTCATGTAGATGGCTTTCTACGGCTTCGTTGATGGTGCTTGCCGCTACACCTTGAATCTTACCTTGGCTGCTTGGGTCCTCTATTCCCGAGCTGAATATTTGGTTAGTTTAGGAGTGGTTTGCATAGGTCCCGCTACTAATAACATCGCTGAGTATGAAGTGGTCATCAGTCTTTTGACTAAAGCTGCCTCCCAAGATGTTCACGATCTAGTAGTCTTGATGGACTCACAGCTCGTGGTTTGTCATTTGAACCATGTCTATACCATTAGGAACCCGATACTCCTCCACCTATTTCGGAGAGTGCATTTGTTAGAAAGATCATTCGAAACTATTACTTATAGGCATATCGCTAGGGAACATAATGTAGTCACTGACTCATTGGCTAACTACATCCTAGACTGGCATATTGCCCATTCATCACGGTAAATCAAACATGGTCCATTGTAAATAAACATTGAGAGACACGTAAAACTCATAGAAAACACATTTTCCATTTGAAACATATAAACACCGTGCAAAAATCTGTATATATATATATATATGAAAAAGTTTACAAAAATAGGTTCGGAGACCTCCTCTGAAGCATGTAGGCTTTCAGGAAAAATCATCATACAAAATCCTGAAGCTATAAGATTTCAGTACATATCTCATACACTAGTGGTGCTCGTGATAGCACATCACTGCTTAAGCTACCCTACGTAGCAGCCTACTGAATTGGCTCGGTACTCCCGCTGTAGATCTCTGATATCTCATCGGGAGGTCATCTATGTCAGCATATGGGATGTCCAAAGTCAACCTCTCCAGGTTCTCCTCCAGCTCCCTGGTGATATCATCACCCTATGGTACAAAGCGGGCTCCAGCTCGCCTATCCAATGGAGATGCTCCTCCAAGTCTCGCTACTCCAACATATGCATTAGGATATATAGGTCTCGTCACTTAACATAAAAAATTTAAAAATTTAAAAAACATAAAAAAATTTCATCCATTTTAGGGTTTCTTGCTTCTCACCAATGTCACCCCACTGTCCACCAAGTGGGCAGGATCTCCGGTGAAGTCCATGCCTATGTAAGCATAGTCCTCAACAATGAGGATATGATCCCGTAGCCATGACCTGGACCCACCTTAGCATATGGGGGTCCCGTGCTCTCAGACTCCGGAAGGTCACATGTGGCCTCATCTGTGGAACCCGCTCGAAGAAGAAGCAGGCTAAGATGGAACCAAAGCCGAACTGCTTCAGCTCTCCTTGTCGACACTTAGTCAGCTGATCCTTGAAGATTGGAAGCATTGCTTCTGCCCAGTTGAACACCGTGGGTGTCATAGCCTCTATGGTATACAACATGTGTGCCTTGGAAGCTTGGTGCACACCCTGACTCCCGACCACCCTCTGCATGGTAAACAGGACAATCCATAGAGCCCTATCCGTCACTGCCTTGATGGGGATCTTCTTCCACGATGTACCTGTCCCTGGTGCACAGTGTCGATCTATAAGCTCTCTAGTAGTAATGTCCCTGCCACAGGAAACTGTCAATGAGATGGGGGCACCCTGTCTCGATAAGACCAGTCAGGAAGTAGATATCCTCTACCTCCACTATAAGTATGTGAGTCCCCACCTCGAAGTACTGCTACTCTGGATTCCACATTTTCAGTATGTGTTCCAGTAGCCGTTTGTGCGACACCATGCTTGGTTTCCGGAAGAACTTCAAGATCCCACAGTCCTGTAATGCGGCAATACAACCCACATTTCTCTCGGCAGTAGCATCCTCATTGTCATGAGTTCTTTCTTTCCATATCACCATGTTTTGAGCAACCTAGACCTGCCAAAAACAATAATGGTATGCATTAGAATCATCCTTAAATCATTGGAAATCAAAAGAATGAAGTTATATTGCCCATACTATTAGTTTAAGTTATCCACGGTCGGCACCGCCTGTGCACTGTTGGAGATAGGTGGTGGCACCACTTGTCTACTATGTTATTGGCACGGTTCTCAAGTGGTACCACATATCCCGTAAGGGGTAGCTGTGGTGCCCACATTTTGGGTTTTAGGGCTTGCCATATGGGCCCAAAACCCCACCAAATCTCAAAATAAATGCTATGAAATGAAATATAGGGGTCTTAACTATTACCTGCAACTGACGATGCTAAAAATAGACGGTGGGAACTCCCGGTATCAGTTGTGGAAGATATGGCTAAGAAAATGCTCCAAGTGCTCTTTGCTAGAGGTAAATAGTGAAATGATTTGATTTTTTACTATTTACTTGACTTATATAGTCATTTTTGGGTCTAACTTGCTATAGTTTTGATGTAAAATCATGTTTTAGTCAAAATTTATTTGTCATAATCCCTAATGCTAGTTTTGAGTGCATTTAATACTTGTTTCTGAGTCGTTTGTAGGATAAGAGAACTTTAGAAAGAAGCTTTGAAAGTTTGTTTATGGCTTTTTCGCACTTTCACAAAACAGAAAAGGTAGTTGAGAATTTATTACGACACTTTGTCACGCTCGTTAAAATCTAGTATCAAAGGTCCGAGTCCATTTCAAGTTTCTTTCCAGGCTCGTAAAAATGAACATTGTGTAAAGAAGCATCACGGAGTCCTCTTTTCACCTCTTTTTCAGGCTCCTTAAATACAAAAAGGCCGTCAAGTCCATTTTCGATTCTTTCCAGGCTCATAAAATATAACATTGTGTAAAGAAACCTTATGGAGTTCTCTTTAAACTCTTTTCAGGATCCCTAAATTCGAAAAGATCATCGATTGATCTTGTCTTCTTCATGCTCGTTAAAGTATTTGAAGAGTCGTCCGTCTGACGGTAGGTTATCTCTTTTTCGGTTCGGATAGGACTATTTACGAAAAAGGAACACTCCAGCCAATCATGATTGGAAGAGTTCCCTAAGGTATGATTTTATACTTTTTTGGGCCTTAGAGACTAAATCATACGAAAAAGGACCCTTTGGAGTCTTCTTCCGTATTCGTTTAGACTCTCTAAACATGAACGATATTGAGTTTTCTTTCAGTGGACTCGTTAAAATTAAACATTGAGAGACCCATTTTGGGAACGAACCCCTCCTCTCTCAGGTTCGTAAAACATATGAGTTTGGACTTGTCTTTCGACAAGCTAAATTGAGTGTTTGTTACCCTCTTTGAACTCGTAAAACCAAATCAGGCACTCATTAATCATGATGGGGGAAATGGGAAGGGAATCATTTTGCAAATAATGGCAGTTGCTTGTCGTTACCTTTGAACATAACACTTGTCTGCACATCATGGCAGTCAATTGGGTATTCAGCTGATCTCCGTGATGATCCACTTTCATGAGTCATGCCACTCCTTTGAGTCTTTCAAAAGAATGCATTGTCCACTGTCGCATTGTGTGTCTGTCCCATTCTAGTCATGCTACCAAGTCTTTTGTTGTGCCGCCCGATGTTCAAAGGGGATTTGAAGAAGTTTAACCTCTGCAATCTACACAATCTTTGTGTCAGTATCTTTGAGTTAGTCATATGGTTACTACATTCACATAATTTTAGAACTATGTTCCGAGTTTCGTGTCGTCGATGTGGGACTCTTCATGGCCCTCCTTCGACGAGACTATTCCCTTCGACATCAGCTCATCATCCGGGAAATAGTCTTAGAGACAATATTTAGTACCTTGAGATCTGCATGCCTTAATGACATATTCTCTCGCTCTTGAAATAGGTTCACATCATAGACCTTTGATCTATAGAATCGACTGGGTGTTCGACATCAGGACATCTATTCGCACTCAGTAGATTGTACTAGAGTACCTTGGGAATCATTGACATTAATGGTGATCTCCCTTGCATTTGTTAACGGTTCACATCATTGGCCGATAATCAAGTGGTTTCTACCATGTTGGACTTCAGATCATTGTAATCACATGGATAGAATCATACTTTGTGGAAGACGAGATGAAGACCCTGGGTATTTATTTAAAAGCGCTCATTGCTTTTCCCCAGGTTGCGATGGAGTTTTGTATATCTAGCATGGATCCACATTTGTATGGTCGTGGCTATGCTCAAATTTGCGTCTGTATGACATAGATCTACATTGTATGTCTGGTAGCTATGTCCAAGTTTGAGTCCTCTATCACATGGATATACGTTGTATTCTAGTAGCCATGCTTGTTTATTCCTCTCATGGATCTTCCTTGTATTGGTCTGCAGCCATGAGTTTGGTTACTTGTGTCTATGAGTCAATATATTGATGTACTACAGATGCCTACTTGACGACATGCTCCATTCGAGCTGACATTTTCACCTCGTGGCAACGAATTGTTCTCTCAAAGCTCTCGTTTATCGTATCCCTCTAAGACTCATGCTTTGGGGGGCATCCTGTTATACCAAAATCCTGTCACCATCATGTGATAAGACATTTGACATACCTACTTGCCTTGAATCCCAGCTTTTGGAGTGGAAACTCATATCATTTGTCAATCTTTTCATACAAATTCCCAGCACCGCGCTTGACCCTTTATCCAAAAGCGGTACCCTTGTTTGCATCGCCCATCCCTTGTGTTCCACAAGCGGTGCCACCACTTATGGACCTTGGTCCATAAACGATTATTACCAGAACCGCTCTGTCATTGAAGGAGAAACGTGGTACCCTGGGTGAAAAGGGAAAAAGAGAAGTTTCTCGAGGCTTCTAGATGATAAGCCTTTTGTCCTCCCTTATCCCTACTGTTGTGGGTCAGTTGAGCTCGAGGTCCCTCATCTTAGGATCTTGGAGGCCACCTCACCCACTAATCTCTCAATCATCCCTATCCATTAAGCTGTATAAATACAAGCTTATGGCCATGGTTGAGGGGGAGAACTCTTAAGGTATTGTTATGCTGTTGGATTTATCACTTGCCCAAGATCATTTGGGAGATTATAGAGACCTAGAGTCGGAGCTTTTGGGGATGAGAATGCTTGGTTTCATGGAGATGCATGTCAACACTAAGGCTTGGTTGTAAAATTCTTCATATTTCTTTAATGCAAGTTGATTTATGTCCCACATATATTGTTGTTGTATGATTTCACATGTATGTTGTTAGATTCCATAGTCACTAACATAGATTAGTAGATTATATTCTGGTGGTTTCGATATGTTTGCATGTTGAAGCTTATTGCAGGTACACAAGGTAACAATTGAAGCATTACATTCCAGGTATCTACGACGTCTAGGGAGAGTCTTCAACCTCTGTCCTCTATTTGTTCTGGATCTGAACCATTCAGACCAGTGGAACACCTTGCTGTCCGCAGGAAGTGAAATATTCCAACTAACAATAGATTAATCTTAGAAGTAAGATTTAAATACATATATGTATAAACTTACAACCTAGATAAACCAAGCCCTTATCTATAAACTAAACTACTACACACACACACACACACACACACACACATATATATATATATACATCAAACATACTCAAATCAAAATACTATCTATAAGTCTACATTATCAGTTATAGAATGGATTTATGAAGCTAATCAATTAAATACAAACTATAAATTAATTCAAGACAAATACTATAGTAAAGACATTTCAAGGTCTGTATATTAAATACAAGCTAAATACTAATTCATTTCATTTAAAATAACATCATCTTAAGCAAATGAACAGAGAAGTATCATGATCATTCATTGGGTCTGAGATCGATTCTCTTTTCATAATTAAAATCCAGAGTTCTAATAATTAAAATAAACAACATCATAATCACAGGTTTAAATCATTAAGTCCTACCTAATACTACTCACAGCCATCAGATAATGATTATCCAATTAACATTCCAACCATTAAAATTAAAATGCTATGTTATCCATAGGTCACAATATCGACCCCTGTGGGTTACAAAATACAAGTCGCGGGCTTGATAAATAACCACAACATAAAATACATAAACAATAAACAATTACATAACTTTGTGGTCTTTCCATATAAATAATTAAATACCATTTAATTCACACACAGAAAACGCTTTCATTTATAAACCATATCAAAATCTCTACACAATTCCAAATAATTACAATGGTGAACAAGAATCGAATCCTGTGGGCATACAAGCCCAACTCTCGTCTAAATAAAAATACAACTCGTTACATCAACCGTGATAGGATTGAACCATGTGGGTATTATTTACCAAGGCCACACTATACATACACCGTATGTGGGCTACATTAATAAATTCAATACTTTTAAATAACAAACAATTATGCTACAAGATGGTGGAGATATTTAAAACACACCAACAAGATGGCGGTGATATTTAAAACACACCAAGAAAGATGAACTAATAGAAATATGTTGGGATACCTTCCGAAAACTTTTCCAAGAGAAATATATGTCGAAAAGGTTCTTCGACAGAAAAGTGAAAGAGTTTCATGAACTACGCATGGGGTCCATGACTATGGAC
The DNA here is from genome assembly GCA_001517045.1 of Pseudotsuga menziesii. Classification (NCBI taxonomy): domain Eukaryota; kingdom Viridiplantae; phylum Streptophyta; class Pinopsida; order Pinales; family Pinaceae; genus Pseudotsuga; species Pseudotsuga menziesii. The sequence goes on along the minus strand of LPNX011205973.1, from coordinate 402,916 downwards.
GTCTTTATTAACATATTTCTAGATCTATTGCATTATGTACAATACATCAAAGAAAAAAAGGTAAAGATCCAGTAGTTCCTAGGATGTCTTCCTTCCAGTTTTCAGGACAGGATTGAATTCGACATGCCTAGGACTTTGAATACCACACTGCACAAAGCTAGGCTTTGTTATGAGCATTGACAGCTAAGGCAGGAGAACATGAACTGAAACAAAGACAAGTCTAAGAACTTCTCTGATAACCACAAACCTGGGTCTAACCCACAACCATACAGGAAGCAAAATAACAGCTTTCAAGCGAACAAGAACTTCAATAAATATGGTACGAAGCCTTATGTACCAGCCTCTAATGTTAACAAGCCACTAGCAAGTGGAGCCAATGCTACCCCGCTACAGATCAAGTGCTGGAAATGCAGTGGGCCTCATTATGCCCAAGACTGTAAGAACAAGACCAATGGATTCTTGCATAACTTATAGGAAGAACCAACCATTGAGGACATAGAGGAACACCGCGGATTTATGCAGCATTGGATGGAAAACAGGCAGACCATCAAGCTACAATGGTTGATATAGATGGTAAGATATTGAAAACTTCTATTTCAATACTTACTGATCCTGGTGCTTGCCGGAGCTATGTTTCTCCTAAAATTGTTGATGTATGCAAACTAGGAAAAGTAAAGCATGACAAAACTTGGCTGGTACAGTTAGCCACCGGTATGAAACGAAAAGTTTCAAAAATTGTTAAAGAGTGTGAAGTAAACCTGAACATCCTACCCTTAGGATCGTATGATATCCTTATCGGCATGGACTGGTTGGAACAACACCATGCCATGCTCGATTGTTTACAGAAGTCAATCTTGTGTACTGATAGCCAAGGGAACCAAGTGAAGGTTCAGGGCATTCCAAAGAAAGTTTCTGTAAGACAAATATCTACGTTACAAGCAAAGAAATGAGTTAGGAAAGGCTGCAAGTTGTTTGAAGTGAACATTCGAGACATAAATTCTGATAGAGAACAACGCATAGAAGACTTCCCCGTTCTTGAAGAATTCAAGGATGTGTTTCCTGAAGAAATCCATGGATTACCTACGAAATGAGACCTAGACTTTTCCATTGAACTGACCTCAGGATCAGTTTCGACTTCCATAGCCCCTTACCGCATGAGTGCACCAGAATTGGTGGAACTCAAACTGTAGTTGCAGGAGTTGATAGAGAAAGGGTATATCCGACCCTGTGTGTCCCCTTATGGAGCACCGATATTGTTCGTAAAGAAGAAGGATGGTATGATGCAGATGTGCATCGATTACCGTCAATTGAACAAAATGACTATCAAGAACCGTTACCCACTCCCCAGGATCGATGACTTGTTTGATCAGGTGAGAGGAGCCAAAATATTTTCAAAGATTGTCCTTCGATCCGGGTACCATCAGGTGTGGATTCGCGATGAGGATATTCACAAAACTACCTTTTGTACAAGGTACGGGCACTACGAGTTTGTAGTGATTCCGTTCGGGTTAACCAATGCACCCGCGAACTTTATGTGTATGATGAAAAACATATTCAGTACGTATCTGGATAATTTCATCTTGGTCTTTATAGACGACATACTGGTTTATTCGAAGAATAAATAAGAACACAAAGAACACCTTCGCATAGTACTACAAGTGTTGAGAGAACACCAACTTTATGCTAAGTTTAGTAAATATGATTTTTACAAACCACAGATACAGTATTTAGGTCACATTATCTCCAAGACAGGGATAGTTGTGGACCAGGAAAATATTAAAGCCATAAAGGATTGGCCTACCCCTACTAGTGTCACTGACATTAGATCCTTTTTGGGATTAGTCAGATATTATCGAAAATTTATTGAGAACTTCTAGAGAATCTCTTGCCCCATGACCGCTTTGGAGAAGAAAGCAAGTAAGTTCTTATGGACCGCTAAGTGTGAAAAAAGTTTTCAAAACTTAAGCAGCTTTTGATTACCGCACTGGTGTTACGAATTGTGGATCCCGATGGGGATTTTGTTGTTTGCACAGATGGAAGTAAGCAAGGACTTGGAGGAGTCCTCTTGCAAAACGATCATGCGATCTGTTATGAATCGTAGAAGTTAAAAGAGCATGAGTAGAATTACCCTACGCATGATATTGAGTTAGCTACCATCATCCATGCTTTGAGGATGTGGAATCCGTACCTCATGGGAAGGAAGTTCCTTCTGAAGGCAGACAACATGGGTCTGAAATATTTATTCGATCAACCGGATCTGAATGCAAGGCAAGCTAGGTGGCTGGATTTCCTTAGTGAGTACCAATATGAGCTAAAGCACATTAAGGGCAAAGAGAATAAGGTTGCTTATTCTTTGAGATGACGAACTAATATGATATATGAGGTGAATTTGAGTCAAATCGATGCAGACTTGCATGAGAGGATTAGGGCGGCCAATGGAGTTGACCCCTTCTATGTGGAAATCCTCAAGAAATTCTAGGAGGACAGGTTGTTTCAACAACAAAAAGAATACAAGGTAGATGGATCCATACTGCTATGGTCCAAGGATCATTTGTATGTTCTAGAAGGAGGGGACCTTCGGTCCAGCATCCTCACGGAATTTCATCGGGCACCCTACTTGGGGCACCCAAGATATCAAAAGATGATATCCACTATTAAGAGACACTTTTTCTATCCTAAGTTAAAGGCCGACATTGCAATGTTTATTACAAAATGTCAAGAATGTCAGCTAGTCAAAGTTGAGCATCAACATCCCGTGAGATTGCTACAGTCGTTACCCATTACGAAATGGAAGTGGGAGGTCATTAGTATGGATTTCATCATCGGTTTATCGAAAAGTAAGAAGCAACATGATTCTATTTTTTTGTTTGTTGACAAGTTGTTGAAAGCAGCACACTTCATTCCTGTGAAGTCGACCTACAAAGAAGTGAACATTGCTGATATCTTCTTGAAGGAGATATTTAGATTGCATGAGATACCCAAGGAAATCATCTCAGATCGAGATGTTAAGTTTACATGAAATTTTTAGAGATATTTATTCTTCGGATTGGAGATTCAGTTGAACTTTAGCACTGCATATCACCCACATACAGAAAAATTAAACTAGATTGTTGAGGATATGCTTATGATGTATGTCATGAACAACCCGACGCGGTGGGAGGATTACTTGCATCTCGCAGAGTTTGTGTATAACAATGGTTATCAGACTTCCGCCAAGATGAGTCCCTTTGAGGTACTCTATGGTCGAAAGTGTAGAACACCGGTTACTTGGGATAACCCAGTGGATCGGCTTATGTTAGGGCCTGATTTATTGATGGACTTGGAATAGTTGGTTACCAAGGTCCAGGTGAACCTTAAAAAAGCACAAGACCGCTAGAAAAGTTACGCAGATCAAAAAAGAAAAGATAAATATTTTCAAGTAGATGATCATGTTTACTTGAAAGTAAGAGCCAAACAAAGCTCATTGAGCTTGGGTAGGTGCGGTAAGTTAGCACCTAGATTTTGTGGACCTTTTGAAATACTGGCCAAGAAAGGGCCAGTGGCATATGAACTAGCGTTACCCACGCATGTAAAAGTCCATAATGTTTTACATTCATCTTTATTAAAGAAATATGTTTATGATACTAAATATGTTGTTGATTGGTCCCTATTATAGGTGGAACCTGAAGGGGAGTTTTCCCTTGAGCTTGTTCATATATTGGATAAGAGAGAGGTGCAGATTCAGAAGCGCACCGTAGTCTAGTTGAAAGTGCAATGGAAGCACTTTGAGGTTGATGAAGCTACTTGGGAGAACCACTATGAGAAAGGCGTATCCCTCCTTGTTTCATGATGTCATTTCGAGTCCCTAGAACACCAGGGACGGTGTTGTTCTAAGCGGGGAGGGATGTAATATCATGAATTTTGGACCTAACACTTATAGGCATGTGCCTATTGATTATGATGATTATCTTGATGTTTTATTTTTATATTGGGTCGAAGACCCCACTGCATATGAACATGATGATTTTTTATATATATTGGAAATAAGATAATTATTGATGATATATATATATATATATATATATATATGCTTGTTTGTGTTGGGTGTGGACCCTGAAGCACATGATTGATGAGATGTTTTGTGTTGAGCGGAAAGCTCTGAAGCACTTGAGCGATTGATGATTTTTGTTGAGTGAGGAGCTCTAGAGCACATGAGTACTTACCTTTGTGTTGAGCGAGAAGCTCTGGAACACATGAAAAGACAATTGGAAGTGTTGGAAATAATCCCTAGAGCCTTCCATGTTGATGTTGAGCATAAGATTTGGAGCATCGGATCCTTGGCCATTGTATCCCTAGGTCTATCGTACAAGTACATCCTAGTATTAGTGTTGATCGAAGAGCTTTGGAATTGCACTGAATTGTAACTCCCTGTTAAAGCGTTGAGTATGGGCTACGGTAAGCGCTAGGGTTTACTGAAAAGAATTTAATAACTTCCGAGTGAAAACAACTCAAGAAAAATATTGATCTCATCATACTTATTTATAAGTGATTATATGAAATTTTGAATTTTTGTATTCTCATCAAGTACTAAAGAACTACCACGTTATACGATGGAAATCCAACATGCAAGGATGTTTAGAGTTTCCTAGCCCGGTAGACCTAAACCATCTACATACTTGACCTTAATGAAGAAATTTCATTAAGTCTAGGGATCATGGTATATGATTCCCAAAGACAAATGTTAACAAGTGTTATATTATTATGTACTTTATACATGGTATGTATAAAGAGTTAAATATAATTATAATATTAATGATGAAAGAAAGAAAGCTAAGCTTCATCCATTATTACTTATTATGTAAAGACAATAAATAGTCCAAAACCTATAAAGTCTAATTAGGAACTAGTAGAAAGTTACTAAGTTAAAATATTAATAATTACTCAAAGTAATTGAAAATGGTTAATCAAGAAACCAAGCTTTCTTGATTTAAGTGTCCCTTTGAATGAAAAGTATGTCTATAACGACTCAATACAAGGAAAGGCTAGGGGTTCTGATCTATCATTTGGAGGAGTCATTTTCTACATGTTTTTCTCTCAAGTAAATTCTTGGAGAACATTTTCCTGGAAGGAAAAAGGAGAACTGATCTAGACTTAATATACCAGATAGGAAACCCTACCTTAGGAGCTCTAATCTACTTGCATATTGAAGTCCAGCTTGGGGGGATCTAGATTTAAACCAGGAATGGTTCCGGGTCATGGTTGCGTAGAACATGGTAGTTCCCAAGTGATTTGGCCATCAAAAACAGAGGTCAAATCTACCTTTGAATTGTTAATGCTAGTTATTTAAAGTGTGCAGGTTCAACCATTAAAGGAGTTTCAGAAAATTACAGGTATGAAATCCTAGTATGACTAATTCATTTTCTAGCATAGATGTTGACTATTTTAGTTAAAGGTTCATATTATATTTTCTAACCCTATAAATGGTTGTTCTATTTATATCTTCTAAGGTTTACAATTCTTAAAGTATAACCCTAGGCTGCAAATTATGTCTCATGCTGTATTTACCAGGGTTTGTTCATTTGAGTTTGTTTATGTATTTATCTTCATTATTTAAACTATGTTTATTGTAAACTAGGTTTTGTTTCAGGTTACTATATAGCTGTTCTTTTGGCCTTTCTTACTCTACTGACATATTCCATTTGTCAATAGAGGCATGTTTAGATTTAAATAGATTAATCTTAGAAGTAAGATTTAAATACATATATGTATAAACTTACAACCTAGATAAACCAAGCCCTTATCTATAAACTAAACACACACACACATATACATCAAACATTATACTCAAATCAGAATACTATCTATAAGTCTACATTATTAGTTATAGAATGGATTTATGAAGCTAATCAATTAAATGCAAACTATAAATTAATTCAAGATAAATACACTGGTAAAGACCTTTCAAGGTCTGTATATTAAATACAAGCTAAATTCTAATTCATTTCATTTAAAATAACATCATCTTAAGCAAATGAACAAAGAAGTATCGTGATCATTCATTGGGTCCGAGATCGATTCGATTTTCATAATTAAAATCCATAGTTCTAATAATTAAAATAAACAACATCATAATCACAGGTTTAAATAATTAAGTCCTACCTAATACTACTCACGACCATCACATAACAACTATCCAATTATCATTCCAACCATTAAAATTAAAACCCTATGTTATCTAGAGGTCGCAGTATTGATCCGTGTGGGTTACAAAATACAAGTCGCGGGATTAATAAATAACCATAACATAAAATACATAAACAATAATCAATTACATAACTCTGTGGTTTTTCCATATAACAAATTAAACACCATTTAATTCATACACAGGAAACACTTTCATTTATAAACCATATCAAAATCTCTATACAGTTCCAAATAATTACAATGGTGAACATGAATCGAATCTATGGGCATACAAGCCCAACTCTCGTCTAAATAAAAATACAACTCGTTACACTAACCACGACAGGATTGAACTCTATGGGTATTGTTTACCATGGCCATGCTATACATACACTGTATGTGGGCTACATTAATAAATTCAATACTTTTAAATAACAAACAATTATGCTACAGCTAAGTCGTAAGACTTAAGCTCTACCCCTGCGCAGTATTCACAGCAATGGCCAAATTAAATTAAAACACACAGTACATTTAAAAGTCAGTCTACAACGGCAAAGGACATCGTGGGATTTCACCCATGGCTCCTACATAATGCACATTATATTCTAAACCAACGAAATCATAAACAGTAATGCAACCATCTAGAGTTATTGCAGCCACCTTGGGGAGGCTCATGCCACTCACGACAAGGCCTCAACCCAAACGCTGTCAACATTTACGGCTAAGTAAAACACTTAAATACACAGTCCATAAATGAAGGTGAATGCCACATTATAACCCACATTAATAAACCAATAGTGCGGCATAAATTCAACACATACACAGTAAGCATAATAACCATTTCCATTTCATAAACGCAGTATATATATTATGCACAAGAATTACACAGTCACACCTTGGGCTACAACACCATTGCAAGCAATGGTGTTGCCCAGGCATGAAAGCCCCAAATCCCAAAATACAAAGTATCATAACAAATATTTACACCAAGCCTATAAGGGCACTAAGATTCGCTCCACTGCTTAACAACCTTAATGATTATAAAAACCCGAGTCTGTTAACATAAGCCCAAAGGTTCATTAAAACCCCACAGAAAATCCCGAAACCAAATGACGAAAACAAAACGTAGACAGGCCGAGAGATAACAAGCGTAGGCTTGTTGATAGGCTTACCTTACGCCTTGGCATCACCTACGAACCCACAACGAAGCCTTGAGCCACGTTGCTCTTCGCCGACCTTGTCACCTGCAAACACCCAAGAAAAATATGGATGAGGAGTATGAACTGTGGAGACATGAAAACAATATCAAATGCTATCACGAAACCAACAGAGCTTACCTCTGTAAAACCAGCAGTCACCTCCATTTTTCCCCTATGCAGAGCCAAGCCCAAAGCAACCAATAACCAAGCGAAATGACAAGCCATCATATGAGCCAAACCCTATGTTGGGTCTGCCACGATCCCCAAGGAGCATTAATGGCGCCAGTCTGGTGTTCACTATCCAACTAAAACCCACATTACTATAGTTTGCAAACACTTCGTTAATTCTGGTCTCCATTCCATGTGATGCTTTAAACCCCATCGCTAAGATTCAAACCATATGATATAAATGCGCCACCCCAAAATCATATTACAAGGTATAATGTATATCAAGGTTTAGTGTAATGTACAATCCATACATTATATCATGCGCCACCCCAAAGTCTTTACACCATGTGCCAAGTAGAACATAGAGTATGTAACGTTTAAAACATAGGCTTAAAGCCTTAATACAATGCATTTTTCCTAAGTTTAATGCTTAGTAAACATGGCATATGAAATATGCCATGTTAATAATTAATCTTTATAAAAATCAAAGGTCTGGTTTTTAAGCCAAGTTTATAACCTGCAAATAGAAACATAGGTTATGTTAATGTTTTTAATAAAATAAACATTGAACGTAAATATACTAAGATATAAAAGATGAAACATAAACCCTAATGAAGTGTAAGTAGTATATAGGAAATTTAGCTGTGACAACTAATTGACAAAAATAGTATTTACGTTGTTATAAATCTGAGTCGGTAAGGAACCGTAGAAACAAGCAATAAGTCTACTAGGATCAAGATATTTAGTACTCTTTAAATAAGTCATCGTCGCAAAGTATGATCTGCATATAAAATAAAAGAGGTGCCTTAGTTCGAAGAACTAAGTAAGCCTGCAGACAAGTAAACGCTTTACCTCTTAGACGGTCATGGGAGAACGAGTCCCGCCACTCCCCCCACTTTGTTTCCACAAACAAAGTTAAGTTAGGACTTTGTAAATAACAAGTAAGACTATGCAAAATGAACAAAGCATATGACCAAGCAACAACACATGCACGGCAATGTATAATTATAAGAATCAAATTAGTAATCAACATTACGACATCTCAATTAAAACACAACAATAAGTATAGCTGGAAGAACGATGATAGAACATAAGAGCAGCTTACGACCAAGTAGTGGTACAACTAGTGTATGTTATATTCCGCAAGTTTAATAATCTTCCGTCTAGGTAGTTTTTACTAACCTATAATTTTTTTTTTCAATTTTTGGGGACATTACAATTTTCCTGGACTCAGGAAAAAGATATTGAGTGGAAAAGAAAATAATTTTCCTGGACTCAATAAGTGAGCTTGAGTGGAAAATAAAATGGGATAGGTGATCAGCAATGGCAAGAACTAGGAAAACTAAATTAAAAATAACATCAGGGGAACATGGCGATGTTCAATGTTTTTGAGGATAAAAGCTTTTGACTAACAATCAAAAGAGTAGTCTCAAAAGCTCAAATCCCATAGAACACATTTAATTTGGTGATAGTGCTCAAGGAAGAGTTTGGCATTTAGAAGAGTGTTGTTATCCAGTATTCCATCCCCACAGTGTAATAATGGGACATAAGGGTAAAGCGCTTCCTAGTGAATTGGTTGATAGTTTCCCTGATGTGTAAATATGATATATGCAAATATTACTGTAGGTAATAAGATATTCATCCAAGGATGAGGGTGAATGTAAATTTTTGGGTTGGTTGCTAAAAAAATTTGATATAATGCTACTAACTTGTGAATTAAGGTTATGTGTATAGCAAGTTAAGGATTGGCTAAGAGAGTTGTCATTCGAAAGCTAAAATGAAGGGCGACCCTCCAAAATATAAGTGAATTATTTTGTTTTACTTATACATTCTTTAAATTGAGAGATGATCATTTGAATGCATATATTTATGATGATATTCTAGAAAGAACTTGCTTGGGTTGTGTAAAGTGCAGGTTATGACAGGAAAAAAAACCATAACAACATGAAGGAGGTGTAGAGGATCAAGAACGACCTAAAGTGGAAGATAAAAATCTAAAGGTTACCAACATTGAGGACGGTGTTATTTGTAAGGAGGGGAAGATGTAACGTCCCTCCTTGCCCCTATTTTTCTGTAATGTAAATACAATTTATGTAAGTGTTTCCTAGCAAAGAACTCAGGGCCAAGGCCTTGCCATAAGACTTTGTAAGTACTATCATTTATTTCCTAAGTTGTAATTATAAATTTGTAGACTTAGGGGGTTGAATGTGCACAAAAACATAATCGAAAAGGGCAACGCATCTACCAAGGGGGTGAGGAAGAGGCCAAAGGGTACGAGAATCCTTGAGAACCTAACAAAGGATGAATATGGTCATCATCACACCTTCATATGACGAAAGAAGAACGAGTTAGCATTACTTGTTTAAACAATAAGTACAATTTATTATCCACCTTAGAGCATTATAAAAACACATCACGAGTCTAAGGAAAACCGTTAATATCCTCTCCTTAGCTTAAACTAATTAGTATGATTATATCTAAGTAGGAATGGGAGTGGAATGTGAAAGAAATAACCTTTCAAATAACTCCAATTATTATTATTATCGGGCCATTAACATTGCCATTTAATTATAAATATCACGATGTGTATATAATACAAGTAACTATGTTTTTCCTTTTCGGTAAGAACGATGCATGCCTCTTTTTTTTTATTGTTAACTGTGTATTTAAATATTCCACACAGAGATGGCGTCTCTGTTGGGTTGGGCGATCTCCCTTTTGGGCAGAACAACCCATGCCTCTTCTTTTTTCTTTTTTCTTTTTTCTTATTGTTGACCGTGTATTTTAAATACTGCAAAGGAAGAGCGTCTTTGTTGGGATGGGAAATCTCCCTTTTGGGCAGATCGACCCATGCTTTCCTTTTCTATTGTTGATTGTATATTTAATATTTGGAGATAGATCATGTCTCCATTGGGTTAGACGATCCCAACATCTCCATTGGGCTCTGTGATACTCCTTTATGCCTCCCTATTTATTTGTTTGATTATATGTTAATATTTGCTAAGAGATTGCGTCTCCATTAGGCCGAATGATCCAGACGTCTATTGGGTTGTGCGATCCTCCTTTATGCCTCCTTTTTATTTGTTTGAATATCTTCATATTTGTTGAGAGATTACGTCTCCATTGGGCCAGACGATCTCGAAAATATCCACTGGGTTGTATGATCCTCTTTTATGCATCCCTTTGTATTTGTTAGATAATCTGTTAAGATTCGTTGAGAGATCACGTTTCCATTGGGCTAGGTGACCCTCCCTGTTGGGAGGATCATTGTTGAAGAGAGTAATCTCACCCGTAGTTAGGCTAGAGAGTTAGGTAACCCACGGTGGTATTTACCTAACTGTGGTTTTCACCCACAGTAATATTGTTTTGTATTTCCTATTTAAACAGCTCTAAATAATGAGAATGCAATCATCTGCCCGTGTGTTTTCTGTTTTCTCCATTCTTTTATTTCTCATGGTATCAGAGCCTACGGCATGATCCTTCCATTGTTGGGGTAAACCTTTTCACAGAGTGGAAAGCACTCTACGGAGCTCAGAATCCATTTGGAACAAAGATCTCATTTATTTGTTAGCTTCGTTGCATTCTTCAGGCGGCAGGACACAGCTGATCCACTCCATCGCATAGTCACAGATTTGAGTCTTATAGATCTTTCCAAATCTGAGCAACCTCCAACTTTTCGGAGAGATTCCGTCAAGAAGGGAAACACTCCGATGCTGTAATCGTTGTCATCGTAGACTTAACCTGTCTTGGAGAGAGTGGCGAAGTGCACTGGCAGAAACTGTCTGAGATTTGTTTTCAATTTGGAGAATTAGAGGCACGAGTTGCTCTGTTTTCTCCTCTAGGCAGCATAGGATGATCAATCAGGCTGTCTAATACAGCTGACTTTCCAGAACCAACATTGCCGACTCCCCTGCATCTTCGTCTGCTAGTAGGGTAGTGACCTGCTGTATAGATTCCGAAAGCTGAACCAAATTCTCCATTGCTTCCATTGCTTGCAATGAATTTGCCACTTTTACGGATCTGCGCCGATCGAACCCCAGCCTTCAGATCGGGCGTTGTTGAAAAAAAAAAGGATCCACAACTCTCAACGAAGAAAAGACATAGGCGTGATCCAATATGCTGCTAGACAAACAAAAAAAAGTGTGGAGATTTTTTGTTTTTGCAATTTCTTATTGAAATCGTTGGTTTGATCTGATTGAGGCGAAACAGATTGATGGTATCAGATCAAATCAGATCTCATTTCTTTGTGAGTTCCGCTGCCTCATGCGCATGCATTTTAGGGTTCAGTTTTGTGTTGATTTCCAGATCTCATTCGTAGGGTTCAATTTTTGTGAGAATTGCTAGATTTGCGTCATGGATCTGGACGTTTGGACTAAAGCAATTCTACGACCAGCAAAGGATTAGCTGAATTTGGAAACGATATTGCACTGGACTTTAAAAGATAGCCATTTTTGTCATGCCCGGGATTGTTTTTGTCCAGTATTGTGAACTCTTTTCATACAAAGAGCTGTGAACCCTATATTTTGCTGAAGTGTTGGAACGCCCACCAAATCAGCCTTTCAATTCTAGATCTGCGAGCTTCTCTCAAATATTGGAAGTTGGCGCGGTGAACTTTGGAACTAGATCTATTTTTGAAGATGGTGCTACCAAAAGCAGTCCCAGAAGAATATGAAGAGGTAAGAAATATCTTAACACCATAAGGTTTATGGCAGAGTTTTAATGGAGATGAGTATGATGTATGGGAAATCAAAGTAATTAATATGTTAAAATTACAAGATTTGTGGCACTTCATAGTTGAAGAAGATCCCATTGATCCAGGAAAATTTTAATGCTTTGACAGAATTCGAAAAAGAAAGAAGGCAAGTTGTTGCCTTATGTCTCATACAAGACAGTGTAGACTATTCCTTATTTCATTACATTGTAGAAGCTGATACTCCAAAGAGAGCATGGGATACAATGAAAGAAGTCTTTAGTGAGGAACCAACGGTAGAGGAAGATGACTCTGTAAGTCAAGAAGAGCACCAAGAATCCCACACTGAAGTGGAAGATAGTTAAGATGACTATGTCAAAGAGGCGGCGAGTGATCATGTAATCCTAGCAAAGGATGTTGATCCAGTTATGTTTGATGATGACAGTGAAGGAAAACCTATCACTGCAGCGGTACTCAATGATGTGAGTGATAGTCTCTTTGAGCAAGGGATAGTTGATGGCAGCATAGAAGCTGCAATAGTTGCTGAGAATGAGCAACAGCCAGCTGATAGCATCACAAAAGAAACAACATTATGCAGTCCACCCCAAAACCAAAAAACCAGAAGTTTGAGGGAGATCTATGCTCTGTTTTCTTCTGATCCCACAATTTTTGAAGAAGCAATGAAGGATGCACAGTGGAATCAAGCAAATGAAGAAGTCAATAATGAAGTAGTTGTCATTGATGAGCAACACCAAGATGTGAATGCTCTCCAAGAAAAGCTGAAATATATTCATATTTTTTCTAACAAAAATGTTGAGTGTGCAGGTAAAGATGACAACCAGAAGAATCATGTTGAAACAGAAGATGAAAACTTTCGCTATGTTCCAGAAGATGAAGAGGATCAACTACTTAGCATCAAGATCCAGAAGACAAAGAAAAATAATTCCAAGTACATTTCAAGGAAGAAAGTCAAGCTGAAGTTTTTTGAATGAAATGTAAGCCTAGCTGAGACATAGACCGGCATGCATCTTTAGGCATAGACAATGCTGATGATGTACTACCAGTTGAGATTAAGGGGGTGTGTTGAAGAGAGTAATCTCACCCGTAGTTAGGTTAGAGAGTTAGGTAACCCACGGCGGTATTTACCTAACTGTAGTTTTCACCCACAGTAATATTGTTTTGTATTTCCTATTTAAACAACTCTGAATAATGAGAAGGAAATCATCTGCCCGTGTGTTTTCTGTTTGCTCCATTCTTTTATTTCTTAATCATCCCATGCCTCTCATTTTATTTGATAACTAAGTATTTTGAACAGTTGCAGATGGCAGCCATCTCCGTTGAGGAGATTGATCCCATGTCCTAAGTTTGTTTAACAGTTGTGGACCTTATTTTAAGGTAAAAGAAAAGAGGGAGATTCTATTGAAGAATCAGTCTCATGGGAAGCTTGTTTACCTATTGTGTGTGTTATTCTTCACATCATATCCATGCACCTTGGAATTTACTGCATTTTTGTTTGTTTAGGGGCTAGATTTTGTTGCCTATGGTTATATTATTTAGACTAGGGAAAACTCAGAGTTTTTATCCTATGTTTTGGTTCCTTAAGAGTTAGAAACGACTGCATTTCCTAACCCTACCAATGCTATTATTACGGTGGATCTAGTAAACTACTAGTTACATGTTGTACCGGTAGATCATGTTGAAAGATCCTGAGAGAAGGTTCTTGGTTAGACTTTCGCCTTAGTGGATTCCTTACCCAACTCAGAGATGGTAGTTGTGTTGAAATGTTTATGAACACAATTGACCTATGGTTGGGTGGAACATTGCTGCCACACCTTCAGTTTCTTGGTCATCCAATGAGCTAAGTATTATCTCTACGTTGCTTCTTTTATTGATCATATGCAAATGTGAAAAACATCATTTACTTTATGATAGTGTGAGTTATAGTTAAATGAATGTTGAAGATCTTATTTGTGATTCTCTTAGATGGTGGTCAATGTTCATAGAAAGGTTATATGTATGATTAGGTATGTATAAGAATTTCATGTTAGAGGTTTAGTAGTATAAAATGATATGGACTTTACTATGGACTTATTGTGTAAAGAATGTTAAATACTTGTAATATTGTAAGATGTGATCAAAGTGTTGTGCTAGATTTCATGCTAACAAGTGTTGGGTTGTGCTTATGTTTTTATGATAAAAATCGAATGCTTTACTAACCTTCACATGGTGACCATGAATAATGATTTTGATATAAAATAACTTTGGTGAGAAGAGTCTGTTGAATAACCCTTACATTAGTGATTTCTACATACATTTGTGATATAGTCTTTGAAATTGATAACATAATGTGTATGTGAACACAATAAATCAATTGTATTATTGTCTCTTATATGAATGCATATACATTTGGACGAATAATACTAAATAAGCTTTTAAGTATCCGTGTGCTCTTGATGCTAGCTAACTAAATGCCCAATCTTCTATTTTAAATTACAAATTAAGGGCTTGAATTGAAAAAAAATGTTAGACAAAATACAAGTTATGCTAGTGAAACTTTTATGATATTTCTATTTGCTAGAGATGATGTAATGGTGCTTACATACTAGATATCATATGTTAATCATACCTTATAATAATGCTATAATAAAGATTCGATGTTATAATAATGTTACCTAGTTGAATAAACATTTATGAAGTTGATTTATTTCTAGTAGTTTAGAAGTCCATGTATCAAAGATACGTGAGACGAAAGTATGGTGCTCTACGTATTATGATTTATTAAATATTACATTAGGTTATGATAATGGTTGTCAATATCTAAGCTCGAGGTGACAATTATGCATGAGGTTAGTTGAAAGATATTCATGGTGGAATACACCTTACTTTATTGAGTACATAGCGTGAAACTGCAAAGGTAAAATAAAAAATTATACCGCATATCCCCATATGGTGATCGTGGGTAAGGGTGGCATGTTACAGAAGTGTTTCTCAAATGAGCAATTTTCTAAAAATAAAGAGCACCTAGAACGGTTTATGAACCCTACAATGTTCTCATGAGTGCATAGACGACTATTTATTCATCGATATAACATGTTCTTCCTGTTAAAATTTCCAAAAAATTAACCATTCATGCACATACTATACATGGAAATGTTGTGTTCTATTCAACAATATTCAAGTAATCCATTTGACAATAGATAGGACCGCAAAATGGCATAAGTTCTAGTGAATGTTTGGGAGGAACAAGTACATGTGAATGGATAGACAACCTAAGATTTGCAACATCTATATTAGACTTCTCACTCATAAAAATATCACCACAAAAGGAGAATTTAGTTTCACCATAAGACATGTATAGAGAAGATGGCCAAGCCTCATATAACATGCGATTGTAACAAGTTTCAAATTTACATTGCAAATTGAAAGGAAGAGAAAAGTCATCGCACCCTCCAAACAATTGGATTGGACTTGGTGTGTACTTGGACATTTTTTCTCTCAACTCATGCAACTGTTTGGATCTCCTATTGGAGTTTTTTTGGGGAGGCACTGATATCATACTTTAAATCAATATAAAATTTAGTTGTGAACAAAAGTAGAGGGGTTGGTCAATTTAGGATGAAACGTAGTTATTTTGGCTTCCATCTTTTCCAAAAACAAGCACAGGGAAGTGTTTCAACATGCCTTTTATATTTTACCTATTGGAATTTCTATTGGAGTAGGGGGTATTAGACCATTAACATTGGATATTCGATCATTAGTATAATGGGTATGTGTGACATGACAATGGTTTTCCTTCAACTCTTGACATTTTGAACAACCACATACTATTGGGGTGTCATAAAAGAAATCCAACTCACAACGAATTACCATTGATGACCCATGATTGTGGTTGGAATATGGCATGTTACAATTGGAGGGGTAAATTAGATGCCCATATTTATCTACCAACTACTTGTGGTATCTTGCTCTTGATCAAAGTGTACGACGTCTTGCAATTGGTAGAATATCTTGTGCATTTGAACTCTGTCTTGAATCACGATCTTGCAAAATAGAATACATTGTTATTCATATTCACATAGATAAGTAATATAAATTCAATTAGAGAATCAAAATATAAATAAAAGTTGAACTTACTGGAGATGGAATGAGAGAACTTACTGAATTTTGAACAATATGTAATAAATTGAACTTTGAAGAATTGGCCATTTAATATTATAACCTTGTCTTTTTGTATTTGATACAAATCAACAATCAATACATGTCTACAGCCCTAAAATAACATTTGGAAAGAAAATCATAATCTAACTTCCAATATAATTTTGAAACCATTTTGTAAGAATAAGGTGAGTTTAAGCAGCATATGTATACTATGAAGTGTTGTAATTAGTGTCGTTGAACCCTAAAATAACATTTGAGATGAATATATCATTTTAAGTTGAAAGAGAAATTCATATGTCCTTTTAATTAATCTGACGCGCCTTAACAATAAAACCGCACTAGTGCATTTTGAGTAACTGGACACACCAATGCCACTAGACCATGTACACACTATGTTAGACCATCCATAAATACACTTGCAAAACAAAATATTTCCTATATTTCACATCAAATCTAGTTATTTCTACAATTTTCAATATTGTTTACCTCAGTGCATTTGGTATATGAAGGTACACTGGTGCAATTGCATTTTTTAAATACGCACCACATCATGGTATTTTGTTACATTAGAGGAAATTTCAACTCAAAATTGGCCTTTTAACTTTAACTCTAATTCCATGTCATCATGTGTTAGCCAATGAAATTGCTTTAAATTTGAAATACCGTGAAGGTCTTAAATACTTTTTTAATATAAATTTGGTGATAGGTATCATAAAAAAAACTACTTTTTTTTGTTTGTATTTTCGACATATCTCCCCGTGTTTTTACTCAAATTTTGATCGGGAGAGCTCGTTGGATGCGGAATTAAATTCTGCATCCAACGAGTATCCACTCGGCATACTTTTGACGAACCCCGCTATCCCAGAAACAAGAAATACCCCGCTATGTCATCATCACGTGTTTTCAGGTATTTCTTGTTTTTGGGATAGCGGGGTCCGTCAAAAGTATGCCGAGTGGGTACTCGTTGGATGCGGAATTTAATTCCGCATCCAACGAGCTTTCCCGATCGAAATTTGAGTAAAAACACGGGGAGATATGTCGAAAATACAAACAAAACAATAGTTTTTTTCTTTTCTTCCTCCAAAATTAATAAATATTATTTTATTATTTTAATTATTATTTTATTAAATTTTTTTAGCAGACCCATTTTGAATTGAAATTTCCTTTAATGAATTTTTTTTATTGTATGTCAATACGGTGCGTCTTAAAAAGTGTAACGTACTGACACATTCATATATTTCTATTGCGCCACTATTCTAGAGTTTTTTAACAAATATATCTTTATGATGTGTTTTTTATTATGACACACTTTTGCACCTATATAAATATCACAATTATATGCATAAAATAAAAAATAGAAAACTACGCAAATTATCTTTCCATAAACTAAAAATTGAACAAGAATTTAAATTTACAAAAAATCTATTCAGTGTTTAACAAAAAGCCTAACCATTATTTCATTATTTTGCCAAAATTTCAAGGGAAGAGTTTTGGGAGGGAGACTTATCAGGAAGGAGTTTGGAGTAACTAAATCAAAATTTGCAAGGTATAATGAATCAATCAAAACCATGCATAATAGAAGCTTCAAGTATGTAAATTCTTACTATTGATCGCATTGCATAATTTATTTATTTTCATATCTAGATTTTAAATAATTTCAAAAAACAAATTTCGAAGTTACCTTCAACTTTGGAACCCTTCTTTCCTTGTTGTCATTTTATGTGGCTACAAAAGTTTACATTAGGGTTTAAATCTCTCTATTGTTTCACATTTTTTATAAAGATTTTAGATTTAATAGGTTTGCAATTTTATATAAGCCATTGGATGCGATGTGACAACTTCTTAGGTCGAATCCATTACGATCTCATTACTGTTAGTTAAAAGAAAATGGTTATGCAGTTTCCGTAGTTGAGTTGTTCTAATGCACTAGTATGTTTTGAGTAAAAGTGCGCCGGTAATGTCGGGCATGTCAATTGTTTTTTTAATAATTTTTTTTCAAAAAACACTTTTGTAATTTTCAATACGCTCGAGTTATTCAAGCACATCATTTAACAATGTGTTCATATTTGATGCACCGATGTGTTCATGTATTCGAAGCACTACGTTTTGTTTATTGAAACACACCGAGATTAAAGACTGCTTTTATTTTTTATTTTTTATTTATGTAATTTAATTGTATAATATACTTAATAGCTTCTCTATTTAATGGTCTAGGTTGTTTATTGATAGAAAATGCATAATAAGAATTCAATGAACAATAATTCTAGTCAACCTTATTGGAGTACATCCAAAATTGCGAAGAATGAAAGTTTTTTTTTCATATATGTAATAAATTAATTTGTTTGAATTATTTGTAAATTTAACTAATATGCATTAGTTAATGTGTGACATGGAGAGGCAATAAATGAGGAATCTCGATAATATTATTTGATATCTAAGTGCAGAAGAGCATAAAAACTTGATGGAAAATTTTCAAAAGAATGAATAGGGTGAATAAAATAGTAATCAATATAATTTTTTTCTTAAATTTTGAGTAATATTGTACTTAAAAATATCAGGTAATATGTTTTAAACAATCTAATTCACACATGTTGAGTTTTATCTAGGGACTGACAATAACATAAGGGAATGCCATCATACAAAAGTACAAACTATGAAATATGTAAAAGATGATAAATTGGTCCTTAGTTCATCTATAGTGTTGTTGGAAGTTAATAAAATGTGGAGAAACCGTTATAAAACTATGGAAGATGTAATGGAAAGAACCTGTATACATAATTTCTACTCGCAATACATAAATCAATCCAATGATTCCAAAAATCAAGTTACATCTAAACTACAGAAGACGTTTTTAGAGCAATGGTCAATGAGGCTTGTCAGACTTGCAATAGCATAAGCAAACAACAAAAAATAATAATTCAAAAAGTAATATTCTTAAATATGTTTTTATAGAATATGTATCTATTACTACAAAACATTTTTTTTATTAACATTAATTCTGGTATATTTATTTTTCATATTAGTATAAAAATAATTTAATGTCATTTTAAATTTTCAAAAAGATTATGAAAATCCCAAAGGATGAATGAGTTGATATTCGAAATATGCCACTAGAGATGTCCAACAAATTGTACAAGGAGATAGTCAAAGAAATAAATATAATTACACTGTAGGGTGAATCATTTCAATAACAATATTCTTCAAATGTATGAAACCATTGATTTTTTCTATTATGTGTATGTAATTAATTATTTTAGCATTAAATATTAATTTTCAATTGTTTTTTTGCATAGAAAAAAAAACCCATTCAGCACATAAGACAAGACGACAAGAAATAGAGGAGTTGATAGCAATGTTTGTGACTAGATGTGATTTCCTTATAACATATTAATACATATTGATTGTGATCTTTATAAATTAATTTTTTAGTTTATATCGATTGTCCTTTGATATCTTCAAACACATGTTAACATTCAAAGAAGAGCCATCAAAATAATTGATTGACATTAGGCTAGGTATGGGTTGTGAGTATATGTTCGTATAAAAAAAATTAATTGGGGAATTTGTAAGTATCTATGATTTTTACTTCTTTCAATTTATAATTAATGAAACAACAAAAATCATATATAATAAATTTATGATTTGTTATGGTTATAAAGTGTGTAGGAAACAAAATATGGAGTGGAGCCAACATAAGTGTTGTTGAGAAAAAGCATGAAATTCGATTTTGAAAGAATGGTTGTAGTTTAGGACTCAATTATTTCTATGGTAAGTTGTTTTTCAATTTACATTCATGTATATTATCTACTTTAATTATAATTATTCCCAACAATGTAAATACACTCGTTACACTTTATTTTTATGTTTGTTGATAGATGCTAAAGAGCAAAAAAACAATCAAGGAAATCAACAAAACATTTGACCAAATAACCCAAATTATGCAAGTGGCTCAAGCATTGACAACAATTTTAACAAATAATGGTGATCCATATATTTTGCATGTTAATGCAAGCTACTATATATTTTGAAATAATTATTTATAAAAGTCGGACATTTTGTATAATGTACTAGACATAGTATCCCAATTGAAAGACATTGGGTTACCAATAAATATAACAATTACATGCATGTTGACATTTTGCTTATTGTGGACTTTATCTTGTCCAATTTTGTATTACAAAGGGTTTCTTGTTGATATACAATAGAATAAAAAGTTGTGTATTCTAATGCATTCTCTAATGTGTTTGTGAAATGTTACATTGCTAATTAAATATATGGATAATTAAATGTTATAATATGTGCAAAAATTTATAATATAATTTTTTTTCCAAACATCATATCCATCTAGTGTGATGTTAGTAGTTACTTTTCACCAAACATAAAATAATCTTCGATACTTTTGATTGATTACATTCCAATGATGGATTTTGATACAATGTAGCACCAGTGTATTCAAAACAACAGAGACCGTGTGCAAGTGAATACTCGTTGCATGACCCAATGCTTTTTTATATTATGATCCTGTGCACTACTATATATTAACCACTAGTTTATTAGCACTAATACATTATTTTGAGTGAAGAACAGTGACAGAAAATCTTCGGTAAAGCCTTCGATCGCCAAGTTTTTTTTTGTTATAATATATTTCCATAAAAACCTACAATAAAAAAATTTAATACCATTGACAAAGGTTGTAGCAGATGTAATTTGACAATTTTGGTAAATCTTGTTACTAACAACCTCCACTATAGGCCCTTTTCCTTGTAA
The DNA here is from genome assembly GCA_001517045.1 of Pseudotsuga menziesii. NCBI lineage: Eukaryota > Viridiplantae > Streptophyta > Pinopsida > Pinales > Pinaceae > Pseudotsuga > Pseudotsuga menziesii. The sequence goes on along the minus strand of LPNX011205973.1, from coordinate 381,772 downwards.
TGACTTTAAGTTTTCTCAATAGTTTTTGGAGTTTACTCTTAAAATTAGATAATTGAACTAAATCCTTTTCTCGAAACAAAATTATATGTAGGTTTAATCATGAGAAATACTAGATTCACCTATCTTACATCTTAGTTGTTTTTAATAGATTACAAAAAGATTCAAATTTGCAGTTGAATCATTTATTATCTACAAGTTTTTTGGATTGTTAGATGGTTTATGCTTTTGTAGATGGTGTTTATCTCATTGGTCATATGGTTTTAACACAAAGTTCAATGTGTCACGTTTTTTTATACAAGGTTTTTATATGTACAGTTTTATAGGATAATATTAGTGTAATTCTTCTATCCACATTGATAATCTTCGAAGTTTCACTTCACAATTTACATGGTTAGTCCTTGGACTTTATACATATTGTTTTGATATATAGTTTGGTTTGCACTTTTTCATGTCAAATGTCCCATATTAGCACATGGTTGTCAAGGATTTGATTAGGTTCATCTTTTAGATGTATGCTAGATTAATCATTGATTCACTTCTTTTTTTTCAAGTTCCATGTTTCAAGGTTTCTCCCTCCCTTTACTCACTTCTTTACTACATGATTTTTTTCTCATTCCAAAGTTCACATTTGGAGTGGGCATTTACATATTTATCACTCACAAGTTTATGTTGTGAAATTTTCCATAGTTACAATTTTCCATCATACTAGGAATATTCTCCAAGTGTTTTTTCAAGAAGTGCTTCATCAACACTCATGAGGATGAAACCACCAATTCTTTACTCCATACTACTAGAGAAGACAAACTTCCTACTTATGGATGAACTTATGATTTAATTGGGTCTATGGCATATATGTCGCTTCTAATCATTAATCCCTAGACCCCCTTAATTTGTACCTTAGAATGTAGTTAATATCCTATGTATGATATAAATGAATGTAACTTATAATATGGTATTGATCTTCTTAATTACATGTAAGTGGCATTTTCATTGCAATGATTACTACCTATTGTAACATATAATTTACATTTGTGGTTAATATATTGCTTAGACTTTATCCTTTTTTCTTATTATTTTCTTGGCATGTTATTTAATCTTTGTGTTATTTAGGAAGCCAACATGGGATTCCAACCTAAGGTATTTCTCAAAAACAATAATAATAAAAGTTCACCTTACTTGATTTCCTTTAAAGCACAACAATTGAGAAGCAATTCCCATGATACCGTCATCTCCTATCTTATTCCCAACCCATTGTTTGATTTTCAATTCTTTATGCATATCGGACCACCTAAACTTGAAGTTTTTAATGTTACATTAGATTTCGATCACATCCTTCTCACACCTATAGGGCACCCTCTCAATTTCATTTCATTCACATCATACACAAGACTTTTATATATGATGACAATGTCTCACTGTGGAACTCTGACCTACCCATAAAACATCAATAGAAACAAAGAAGCACACGCCAAAAACCCCCCTAACAACATGACAAGGAGCCATATGGAATATAAACCAAAAAGGAACATAGAGTGTTGTCATTGTGTGTCCCAAATAATGCCTCCAATGCCTACACTCAAAGATCCAAACACAAAAAAGTAAAAAAAGAGCAAAAATCCCTTTTAGAATCAGATTAATATTAAACCCAAAAAGGAAAGGTTGTCTTGTTCGTTGAATCCTCCATTAGCTCACTGTCATCACAACTAGAGGAAGTAACAATTGTGGTAGGTGAAGTAATTGTTCAACTTGTCAAATTTTTATAACAAGACATTTGATTTCCTTTCGAGTAGCCATTGAATACATGAATTATGGATAAAAGCGAACATTACAAGGAAACCCCCATTTACTCTCATGTGACTTTCATTAAACGTGGAGCCTATATTGACTTGTAAATTGATCTTAACATTCGACTATCTCAAAGCTTGATAGCAAGAAATTGAAGCAAAATGATGACACATAAAAATAATCCTTTGTAATAGGTCAGATAAATTGAAAGTTTGAATGAGGGTTCGATAGAACAAAGGCGAAATGATACTGAGAAGTCACTAGAGATTGCAATGCAAGGAATTCAACATAAGTGGGTGTGGATCCATTTAGGGTTCCCCCACCCATGTCCATGGCCATGAGGGCCAAGCAAAGCACTAGGAGCTAGTGCAGGGGATGGAGCTGTGCTACTTGGGATTTTGTATGTTGTGTTAGCTACAAGAAGTGTTTGCAATCTCTAAAACAAAGACCTACATTCTAGAAAAGGCACTAGAAACTATAAAGGTGGTTTGGTTTTGGAGGTGCATACATCAATGACTTTGATGTGGTTCTCAACCAATATTTTCTTCTCTATGTTACACAATTAAGAATTATTATTTTGCACTTTATGTTATGCCAACATGCCACACTCTAATACCTCTATAATGACTAAAATCAATAACATTTCAAGGATTCATATTTTTTATTAATCCATAAAGACAATCCATGTCAAAAACATGAGAAATATACACAAAAATGCTACTCTTTTGTATGGCTATAACCATCTATTACACATTTTTTATATTGTATGAATTTCATTTGTTTACTATTTTTTATGTTTAACTTCATTCATTTTTTTCCTTATTAATTTTATGCATCCAATCTTACCTTTCGATGAAATACAATTTTATATTTACATGAAATCACACTTTTTATTTTATATATGTATTCATTAAAGAAAGAAAAAAACTTCTAATAAAATTTTGAATTATTTTACATCATGTTTCGACCTGGTTTAAAACATACGAAAAGGTCATTGTAATTGGAATATTTAAGTTTATTTTTATTTTTTTTAAATAAATGAAGATTTAAATATAAACTAATCATATGTTTATTATACAAGATATCAAACATAATTATGGTGATATAATGGGAAAGACCAAATTTGGTCTTTGGGTTAATTTTTCCGAAGTTCTCCCAATAATGAGGCTGAACCTAAAACGTGCCTTTACTTATCACAGTTTAAATATGGTTAACCATATAAAAAAAAATGTATGTCAAACTAAGAGTATGCTTGAATTAAAAAATACCATCAATACACCAAGTATGTCAATGAAGATTATTGACAAGTCGGAGGTCTTATGTTCAGTTGAGTATCGACTTCACTATGCTCGACACTTCCAAACATAATTGCATCCATTGTTAAAACCTGCACATTCACATAATGCGAATCAATACATTGACAAATAACTGAAGTAATGCGGATCAATACATTGGAAAATAATTGAAGTAGTGAAGGTAAATTAAACTATATAAAAATTTTAAAAATAATTATTTAAATTTATACCTTTTTACGAAGGAACTTATTCTCCTCCGTCAAGATACATTCCTAAAATGTTAAAAAAATAGAATTTAAATTACAAGGAAATCAAAAGTCATACAAAATTATTTTATTATTATACTAACTTTTTTATTTATATGATTTTCCACACTATGATTAGTTTAATATATTTATTTATTTTTAATTTTCTTCTAAATGGTAACTTGGTATAATCAAACTGTTAAATCTTAATAAAACAAAATTTTTAATCATAATTAACAAAAATTATATCAGAACAAAAGTAAAAATGGATAAAAGTTTATGATAATTTATGACAAAATAATCTTAATCTTCACTTAAAAAAACCTTAGAGATTCTAAATATGATAAAGTTTGTATTTTTTTTTAAATTTGCGAAAGTTTATATAATGCATTCCTAAAATGTTACCAAAACAGAAATTCAATTACAAAGAAATCAAAAGTCATACAATATAATTTTATTATTATATCAACATTTTTCCTATGATAAATTCCACATTATAATTAATTTAATATATTTACTTATTTTTTATTTTCTTCCAAATAGGTATACTCAAACTGTAGAATCTTAATAAAAACAAAAAGCTTAATCACAACTCACAAAACCTATATCAAAACAAAAAGTAAAAAGTGGATAAAAATTTATGACAATCTATAACAAAGTAATCTTAATCTTCACTTAAAAAAACCTACATTAATATTGGAGATTCCAAATATGATCAAGTTTGTATGATACATTCCTAAAATGTTACCAAAACAGAAATTCAATTACAAGGAAATCAAAAGCCATACAATATTATTTTATTATTATACAAACTTTTCCTTAGGATTTTTAACATTATAATTAGTTTAATATATTTATTTATTCTTTAAGTTTCTTCTAAATTGTAATTTGGTATACTCAAACTCTCGGATCTTAATAAAAACAAAACTCTTAATCACAGCTCACAAAAACTATATCAGAACAAAAGCAGAAAGTGGATAAAAGTTTATGACAATCTATAACAAAGTAATCTTAATCTTCACTTTAAAAAAAACCTACATTAATATTGGAGATTCTAAATATGATAAAGTTTTTATTTTATTTTTAAATTCGATAAAGTTTGTATGATACATTTTTAAGAAGAAATTCCATGAACAAAATTTTTGTATTAGCAAATATCCAATATAAAGGATAAGAACAACATATCTATATAAGATAGAAAATATAAGTAGTATTAAAGTATGAATGATTGTGAAATTATGATTCACATCAGGATCTAGGAGTTAAGAGAATCCTCACAACAAAAGAATTTCACAGAATATGCGGAAAACAGTGCAAAAAAACATAATTAACACATAAAGATGGTGCCAATAACTGAGTTTGTTATTAGTGTCCAGCATGTAAATATGTCTAGAACATGAATATGATACAATAGGAGAAAAATGTTATCCTTTGGAGACATATTGGTGGCATACATGTGGCAGACTTAGATTGGACCTCAAATCCCCCTAGGTTGACCAATGAGCTACCAAACCACCTCAAACGGCTGTGAATGACCATGTGAACGTGGGTAAAGCATGCTAGGACATAAATAGGGGTAGGCTAGGCGTGCTAGAGTGTATGTGTGAGTGGGAGTGGCTCTAGACAACATTTAATGGTCCAAAAGAGCAAAAAAACTCAAATACAATGCATGGGCACCTCTGGTCAAATCAGTTCCCTATTTAAGGAGTGGGAGCACCCCGAGGACAAACTGTCATTATCAAGGCGTATGAGCTCCTGAAAGATCAAATGTGGGCGCTTGGGTGCATTTATTAGTCCAAAACCCCCCAAATACCTTAGAAGGCCAACATAACCAAGGTTTGGACTATACAACATGAGTGAAAAACAAATGAAGGTGTGTCCTAGGTGGTATTTGACCATGGTACTAGTTGATATGATGCTCTAACACCCACCCTTAAGCCTGCATTAATGTAACCACATAAAAAATTGAGGCCTTGCCAACTAAGCCTCAAGTCACCTCTCACAAAAATTTATTTGTCCATATAACCAAGGTAAGAAGGAAAACCACATGGGAATAAAACCTCCCCTCTAAAATGGATATGGAGCAAAATCTAAAAGTGAATATCAGGCATCACCATGCGTTACCCACTCCAAGGAGTGACCTTAGGTAGGTGCATGTCATTGCACTTTTATTGTCACACCAAATGACAGTGGGTGAATCAAATGAAAAACCAAGTTCTCCAAGAATACCTTGCAACCACACAAATTGTGTAGCTACATTCACTGGTCCTCTATACTTGGTCGTAGCTGATGAAAGAGATATAGTGTGTTGTTTCTTACTTGACCAACATATGGGACCACGTGCAAGAATGAATACATAACCTAAAGTGGACTTTTTGTCAATGGAATCTCCAACCCAATCATAATCAGTAAATCCAACTAGTTCTAGTGGAGAACTGCAACATAGTGTATCCCAAAGTGTTTGGTTACTTGCACATAATTCAAGATCCTTTTAGCAGCCTTCCAATGGATATCATGAGGCTCCTACATATACCTTGCAACAACACCTACTGCATAAGCCAAATCAGGTCAAGAGTGTGTGAGATACAACAAGTTCCCAACTAGCTGCCTCTACAACGAGCTGTCACCAATGGAGATGAACCAAAATCACCTAGTTTAACTCCTGAAAGAAAGGGACACTTGGTTTCCTTACATTCAGCCATTTTGAACTTCAATAACAGGTCTGCAACATACTTTGATTGGTTGACCTTAATACCTGCATCATATTGTTCAATCTCCAAGACAATAAATTATTCAACAATCCAAGGTCAGACATTGAAAACATATTATGCAATGAAGACTTAATTGAACTTATATCAACAATGCAACTTCCAGTGATCAAAAGATCATCAACATACAATACTATGATCTGAAATGAGCCATCTAAATGCTGTAAATATACATCAAGATCAAATTTGCATCTTTCAAAGCCTAGCGAGAGAAGAAAGTTGTCCATCTTGGCATACCAAGATCGGGGGGATTGCTTGAGGCCATAGAGAGACTTCTTCAACCTTTAAACAAGTGAAGAATCATGAATGAAACCTTCAGACTGCTGCATATAAATAGGGCCTCATGAAGGTCTCCATGAATAAAAGTACTCTTCACATCCATGTGGTGCCCCTCCCATCGCTTAAGATGCAACAATGGACAAAACTAGCCTGATAGAGTCCATCTTTGAAACCACTGCAAATGTCTCTGTATATTCCACTCCATGGACTTGAGATAAGCCTTTGGTAACCAACATGGCCTTATACTTCAGATCTGAACCATTAGCAACCATCTTGGTTCTATAAACCCCCTTACATTGCACAAGTTTCCTCTTGGAAGGTAGAGGAACCAACTCCCAAGTTTCATTGTCTTGCAAAGACTTGAAATATTCTTGCATGGTTGTTTGCCATATTGGATCATGTGATGCTTCCTCATATAACTGAGGATCAGATCCAACCATCATAAAGCACCTCTCTGGAAGATTCAAATCACAAGTGGAGAAAGCATTGTGAAATTGAGATCTAGTCTTCCTAAAGTCTATTGGATCTCCAACAAGATCACCAACTGCTTGTATGGTTTTCTCAATCCATTTTGGCCTTATGGGCGAGTCATGATCTGCATGCATGTCATAATCTTCATTTTCCATATCAAAATTAGAAAAATCATAGAAATATTCATCACTTAGATCATCATTGACTGGAGGGTGTGAGCAATCTCGCTTGACTAGTTCAATCTCTTACATGGGATCTTCTTAGAACTGTACACTTATCTCAATGAAATTTTTATGACATGAGGGATCAAAGCGCTTGTATCCCTTTGCATCTTCAACATATCCAACCATTATGGAATCCTTGCTTTGATGTTGCAATGCCTTCCTCTTCTCGGGAGGAATTCTATCCCAAGCCTTTGAGCCAAAAACCCTGAAGTGAGAAACATTGGGCTTGTGACCACTCCAAGCCTCAAATGGAGTTTTTTATTCCAATGATTTGAGTGGAACTATGTTATGAACATATGCAACACAATTTATGGCTTCATCCCATATCTTAGGAGAAAAATACTTAGCCTCCAACATGTATGTGGCCAACTCCTTCAATGCTCTATTCTTGTGCTCTGGCACACCATTTTGCCGAGGTGTGTAAGGCACATAATGTTGCATTTGAATGCCATTTTCTTCACATAGCTAATGTAGGTTCTTATTAACATATTCCTTGCCATTATTAGTCCTTAAGACCTTGATATTATTCCCACTCAATTTCTCAGCCAAAGCCTTGAAAACTTTGAAGATCTCAAACACTTCAAATTTTTACTTGAGAAAATACACCCAACAATATCTTGAGAAATCATTTATGAATGTTAAGACATACCTTGAGTTTCCATAGGAGGGTGTGGGAATAGGTCCTATCAGATCTGAATGGATCAAATCAATCACTTGGACAACCCTTCTTTCCTTTCCTTTCTCATACTTGCGCTCTGCATGCTTCCCAACAATGCATCCCTTGCATGTGCCTTTGGAAAACTTGATGCTTGGAAGCCCTTCAACCATGTTTTCTTTGCTCAAAGCTTGAATATATCTATAGTTGAGGTGTCCAAACCTCTCATGTCATAGCGTGTTGGTTTCATTGGCATGTGACAGGAGCACATTCCCTGAGGAGTAAGGAAGAAAGTGTGAAAAGTTGTACATCCTCGACTCATGATCTGAAATACCCATTGCAACAACTTGGCCTGTAGAAATTAACGAAATATCCACATCATCTTGAGTGAATGTCACTCTCTTGGAAGAACCTGTATGTTCCATTTGATAGACAAAGAATAGGTTAGCTGCAAGATCAGGCACATACAACAAATTGTTGAAATACCCATTATCAAGGGTGATCCTGCCAATACCTTTGGCTGGGATCTCGGAGTCATCAACCATGAGGATGGATGGACCACTGTATGGATGTAGGGCTGAGAAGGAGTGTTGTACTAAATCCATGTTCCTTGAGGCACCTAAATCTATGATGAGGAAGATCCAGAAGATCCAACAACCAATGCCACATCTATCCTTGTTCTCAGAATTTGAACCTCCCTCTTTCTTCCTTGCGCCATCTGGAAGAGAAATGTTCTTCTCAAGAAGTTGTGCCATCATGTCAATGGTTTCCTTCATGCATGCACTCTCTGGAAGCCAACCTTTGTGACAATAAGTGCATTTTTTCCTCTCTTGCTTCTTTCCTTTGTCCTTGCTAGGATTCAGACCCCCATAAAAAGATTTGGGCTTCTCCTGCTTCATCTTCTCTTGCTACTTCAAATCCTTGGCTTTCTTATTTCATTTTCCTTGATTCAAAACACCTGTAGAAAGGGCTTGATCCTTGGTGTATTTGATGCTACCCATTTGAACCAATTTGTCTTGTTCTTGAGTCAAAGACTCCATGAAGTATGCCAAGGTAGACATTCTCCAATTTTGAACTGTCAGCTTGGGTGAGTGGAATGTCGAAACAAACACTGAGTATTTGGGACCTAGCTTCAAAAGAATGGACAAGATCAGTTGCTCTTCCTTTTTCGATGTCACAGTGTTTATGATGAAGTACCAAGGATTTGAACTTGGTGAAGAAATCCTGGATCGTCTCAAAGTGAGTTGGGCTCAATGTGATCAACTCATTTTCAAGTTGGTGTCCTCGCATCTCGTCTGTCTTCCCAAACAGTGACTCGAGCTTGAGCCAGACTTCATTGGGTGTTGTAAGACTGTTTACATGAAATAAAAGATCCCTCGAAATATTGAGACAAAGCATCCCGAACTCTTCATCCAACATGTTGAAATACTTAGACTTTTCCATAGCAGAGTTGGGATCATTCTCATTTCACATGGTTACTTTGTAGAGTCCTTTCGACCTCAACTAGATCACCATTTCAAACTTCCATTCAAAATAGTTAAATGGGGTAAGCAAGATGTGCATTTTCTCCATTTTTGCTTGCGCACTAAGTGACAAAGAACACTGGAATAACATGCAATGCAAACTATCGAATTTTTCTGGAGGAGACTCTAGATAGCAACTCAAGCTCTCTGAATTTGACTTGCATCTCTAAAGAACTCCGATACCATGTGAAAATCTAATTCACATCAAGATCTAAGAGCTAAAAAAATCCCGACAACTAAATAATATCATAAAATATGCAGAAAACAATGCAAAAGAACAAAATTAACACATAGAGATGGTGCCAATAACTGAGTTTCTTATTACCGTCCAACATGTAAATATGTCTGGAACACGAATATAATAAAATATGAGAAAATTGTTAGCCTTTGGAGGAAAATTGGTGGCATACATGTGGCATGCTTTGATTGGACCTCAAGCCACCCTAGGTTGATCAATGAGCTCGAAAACCAGCGCAAACGGTCATGAATGTTAGATTTTTATCAATTAGACAATATGATCTTAGGATCTTATATGAGAGAATAACATGCACAACAATAATCACAAGAGACACGAGACACGAGACACAAAGAATTTCCCTCGGGGAAACCATAAAGGAGAAAACCCTGCAACTTCCTCAGAGATAGAATGAGCACCAACAGCAAAAGTAAAACCCGAAAACATAAAGATGATCTCCGACAGCTGATCTCTCTCACTTGTGCCAGCACTTCCTCTCTCACTCATGCACCCCAGTTGAGTGAGTGTATCTAACAAATAGAGAGGCTCACTCTATTTATACTAATTTTCGACTTGACAATTACTTACCAGGACCGACATCTCTAGGAGAGTCTAATAACCCTAGTGCCCCACAACTGTGGGGGCTTTGCCCCCCAGTCAACAAGGAGGGTTAACCTCAACTCAATTGTGGGGACTATTGCCCTGACTTACAATGAAGGGTTAACCTCAATGACTCTACATGAATTTATTATATTAATGACTCTCTCGATAGCAACATTGGGTACAATATAAGATATACAAGTGAATACATTCTAAAGTTACAAATACATCAACACTCCCTCTTAACTAGGAAGGTATTCTCTTGACACAATTCATCAGCACAAGTCTTCTTCTCTGGATCATCACTAGATCATCATCAAAGATGGATCATCACTAAATCATCATCATCTTCACTGCTTTCGCTATCTCGATCAAATGGTGCTATCTCTCAATTCTACTCGTCACAGGAAGTTCTACGTAGCCATCCCTTTTTCATGCTGGTTGTAGTCCTAGCCTCCATGTAGGTCTTCATCTTCTTCAACACTTATATCTGACCATGGGAGGAACACATCCCGCAACCATATCAGAAAGGCCCGCCCAGCACTCACATCTGACCATGGTAGGAACACATCCCACAACAATGTCAAAGATGGATCGTCATTAGATCATCATGAAAGATGGATCATCACTGAATCATCATCATCATCACTGCTTCTGCTATCTCGATCAAATGGTGCTATCTCTCAATTCTAATTGTCATAGGAAGTTCATAGCCAACCCTTTTTCATGCTAGTTGTAGGTCTAGCCTCCATGTAGGTCTTCATCTTCTTCAACACTTATATCTGACCATGGGATGAACACATCCCGCAACCATGTCAGAAAGGCCTACCTAGCACTCACATCTAACCATGGGAGGAACACATCCCACAACCATGTCAGAAAGGCCCAGTACTCACATCAGACCATGGGAGGCCCAGCCTGCCACCATGTCAGAATGGCCCAACACTTATATCCGACCATGGGAGGAACACATCCCGTAACCATGTTGAAAATGCTCAGCACTTATATCCAACCATTGGAGGAACACATCCCACAACCATGTCGGAAAGGCTCAACACTTATATCTGAGCATGGGAGGAACACATCCCGCAACCATGTCAGAAAGGCTCTGCACTTACATTTGACCATGCGAGGAACACATCTCGCAACTATGTCAGAAAGGCTCTGCACTTACATCTGACCATGCGAGGAACACATCCCACAACCATGTCAAAAAGGCTCTGCACTTACATCTGCCTATGTGGGGAACACATCCCGCATCCATGTCAGAGGGCTCTGCACTTGCATCTGAACATGTGGGGAACACATCCTGCATCCATGTCAGAAGGGCTCAACACTTATGTCTAACCATGGGAGGAACCAATCCTACCACCATGTCAGAAGGGCTCACGGACTCATCACTTCCTCTTGAAAGGAACCTCGATCTAGAGAACACCAAGCTTCTCCCTGAAGTACTCAATCTTCACTTCGGCTAATGGCTTGGTCAACACATCAGCTATCTATTCGTCCGTCGCAACACACTGGAGCTTCACTGCTCCTCTCTGCACCATATCCCTGATATAGTGGTATTTGATCTCGATATAGTTTGACCTATCATGGGGCAACGGGTTCTCCGACAACTTCACACAACTCTGGTTGTCTCAATATATACAAGTAGCATCCAACTGGAGATCAAACAAATCAGATAGTAGCTTCCTCAGCCACACTGCCTCACAACTAGCTGAACAAGCTGCGACATACTCTGCTTCGGTTATACTCAATGCCACACAGGACTGCTTCCTACTAAACCAAAAGATCACACTTGATCTCATACTAAAGCAACACCCAGAATTGCACTTCCTATCGATGGCAATGCCTGCCCAATCCGAATCCACATAACCCTCTAGGTTAATCTTTTGATTTGCCTCATACTTGAGCCCATAATCAACTGTACCCTTCTACCTCAGAATGTGCTTTGCAACAATCAAGTGAACATGTCTAGGATCCGTCAGGAACTAGCTCAATGTGTTCACAACAAAGCAAATATATCATCTTGTGTTCGTTAAGTACATCAAGGACCCAATCATCTGATGATATATCGTAGCATCAACTGACTCTGATGAAACATCACTCAATAACTTCAGGTTCGATGCCATAGGTGTGGTCATGGCCTTGCAACCCATCATCCCGAACCTCTTCGAGATATCTACTGCATACTTCCTTGTCCTAGGTAGATTCCATCTGCATTCTGCCACACCTCCATGCTTAGAAAGCAGTGCATCATACCTAAGTCCTTCATCTCGAACTCAGCAACATATCTCCTTCTTGCATGTCTAATGAGTTCCTCTTTTCTGTCAGGAACATGTCATCGACATAAAACAGGAGCATCACTCATCTTTCGCCTTTAACCTTGAAGTAAAGGTTGGAATTTGATTTACTCTCAGTAACGCCTAGAGCCATCAGTAAGCTATCCATCCTGTCGTACCATGTCGAAACCTCAGACTCTTCTGCAGTCACTCCCTCTGAAGTGGAGCATCATTCTCCCTTCGCCTTTCATACTCTATGTATTGAAACATTATATACTGTAGTGACAAGTAGCTTCCTCTGCTACTAATATTCTATGTATCCATCTAGGGTCACTGGATACCAAGATCCTCTATCTTGAAAATGTTATTCTCGCACCCATCTATGAGCTTGTCATCCTATATAGGCTTTCATCTTCAACCTTGTAGCAAAGGTTAAGATCTTCATCACTCTAGGTGATCTTCAAGCTCCTCCTGTATGTGTTATCCCATGGGTGTCTTCGGAGCTTGTACAAGGCCTTCTTTAATTTGCACACAAGTCTGCCTGTCATGTGCCTCAACTCCCACTGGCTGCAAATGTCTCTTCGTAGTCTATTCCTTCTTTCTATGAGAAGACTCGTGCTACGAATCTTGCCTTGTATCCCACAATGTTGTCATCTACTGCATGTTGGATCTTGCAGATCCATATGGAAGACACTACGGACTTCCCTTCAGGTCTCGATACCGCACCCTAGACATCATTCTTCTTGAGCTTGTGCACTCCTTCCCTTTCTTCTTGGCTATAGTTGTAAGGTTCTGCATCAATGATGTCGCTCAATAGTGTCACATAACTACACCGTGTCTGAGACCTCTTTCTTTCTTTGTAAGTATTATCATATTATTCTTCATCTTGTATTATTTCTCGAACTATCGTCACTTGTTCTTCGGAACAAGTCTCATCCTTCTTTTCTTGTAGGCGATATTTCCTACAAGTCAAATGCATTAGTTGTATGGTTAAAAACATTTCATAAAGCATATTCATGATGGAAAATTCTTATCCATAAAGATATAATCATGCAACTATTTTAGCCAATACAACATTCATCCATATCTCATGGAAACTTTCTAGATGCCTTCCATCTCTACCAAGACATCATTGGGATTGTGCACTAATCCAATATGTCAGCAAAGAGGTTTCATTCTAGATAAGTAGCAATGGAGAGTTGTATAGCACCATGAGCTACTTACCCATCACATGCATATTATAAGTATACTGTCATTAATGCAAACATTCTATCATCCATAATACATCAACTGAATATAAACAAATGCATAACAAAACAATATCATGAAATGACAATTGAATACTTATCTTTATTTGTTTTGTGGGTAGACTTTTTTTTTCAGCTTCATCATCTTCTTCATTCATAACGGAATCATTTCTTATCCAAATGCTTAAGATGGATAAGAGGTTCTTCAAGAATTGAGTTCTTCATATTCCTCATCGCTTGAGGGATCTTCGTTGAATTGTGAGCGCTTGATCTTCAGTTGCTCCCATCTTCTCTTCTCTTATTATGGGTTGAGCTTCATCTTGTGTGTGCTCTTCCTAGAGTCTACTAAAAGTAATCACTTCCTTTTGGCACACATTCCTCGAATAAATGAATCCCATGATCCTAGGAGGTTATTCAAGGTGGTATCACAACTTCTGCATTCTCTACTTCTTCATCCACTGCTTCAAGTTGTTCTTTGATTTAAGAGACCCTTGTAAAGTGTGACTGTATGGTCTCTGCATTCTAGATCTTTACATTCTTCAATTGGTTTCTCAAAGTCATCTTCCGATTTATGTTCTTCCCTTCAAATAGCTTGGTCAATGAATCAAACATCTCTTTAGGTGTCTTTAGGGAAGACACTTGTGGTATAATGTGATGCTTGATTGAATCAGCTATGATCTTCTTGTCCTTGAGCAACTTGTTCTTGTGTAAGGCTTTAACCTCATCTCCCTTGGGAACTGGAACCCCTCCACTTATATAGGTGTCCAATTCATTTTCTTTAAGAACCAGTGAAATCCTATACTTTCATGCTCGAAAGTTTTCAGCTTCACCAAGCTTTTCATCAAGCTGGTGTGATAGGTCATTTTGAAATGAGAACCTCAAATGTAAATAGCAAAAGATTAGATCTTACCGATTTGAGGTGTCCGTCCTCGTTTCGGATCTGGCTGATCTAGGGTTTTGATAGAGAAGCCCTAATTTTCAAAACTTGGAATCTTTTAAATTTGATTAGATAGAAAGATGGGCCACTTCAAGGCGAGCTATCCAATGTACTTCTTTTCTGAAATCAGTGGAGGGAAGCTCCCGGAACAGGAAGCCCTAGTTTTCTAAATTCTTCTACATACATACCTGATATTGTTTATGCAACATCTCCGAAATTATTGCTTCTCTGTGTCTGAAACTGAGCACTGAGGTAGCCTTGCCTGTCTTATTTCCAACAACACAGGTTTGAGAAGAATTGGTTTCACCAATTGGGACCTATGAAAATTTTTCCAAGGTGACTTATTTAAGGACTGTTCAGCATAGATAACTTGTACGGCCTGCCACGTGTCCTTGTTTCATCATCAGGATATGAAACTTTTACCATAGAAATTAAAGTCCGTGCCCTATCTGGAACATCTTGCGAAATTTCATTTGGATCTTCGTATCCCTATGTATAACAATTCTCCCTAGGTGTCCTGTTTAGGGATGAATCCTGTAAGAGGTTGGAACCCTGATTCGGAGGAATCATATCTCCCAAAATAGAGTAAATCTGAGGCTGAAGTTTTACACAGGGTACATCAAGACTTCATATTCGGCACATCAAGACTTCATATTCGGCCTGTAAAAAATTTCAGCCCCTAGGACTTCTTAAATCCCGAGATATAGCGAATGTACCAAAACTAGCAGTTTTAGTATTTTAGGGTTTTTCAGGCCCAAGGTCAATCTAGGGTTTGACTTTCCTGGAGTTTTACCCAACCAAAAACTTCAACCTTAGTCTCTAAACTTCGATTTTGATGAGAGAAATCCTATGTTGGGCTCACTCAAAAATTTCTCTTCTGTAAAAAGCCATAATTTCTTGCAACAAAAACTGAAAATGCCTGAAATCAAATTCTGCTTTGACAGAAAGATGCGCCCTTCAATGGAGAGTTAGCCTAGCCTCCTTTTGCTGATGGATTGTGGAGAGAGAACCAAAAAGTAAGAACCCGGGTTCTGCAGCTTCACAGTGTTTTCTTCTCAAGTTAGCTCTGATACCATTAGATTTTTATCAATTAGACAATATGATCTTAGGATCTTATATGAGAGAATAACATGCACAACAATAATCACAAGAGCCATAAGACATAAAGAATTTTCCTTGGGGAAACCATAAAGGAGAAAACCCCGCAACTTCCTCATAAATAGAATGAACACCATTAGCAAAAGTAAAACCCGAAAACATAAAGATGATCTCCGACAACTGATCTCTCTCACTTGTGCCATCACTTCCTCTCTCACTCATGCGCCCCAGTTGAGTGAGTGTATATGACAAATAGAGAGGCTCACTCTCTATTTATACTAATTTCCGACTTGACAATTACTTACCAGGGTCGACATCTCTAGGAGTGTCTAATAATCCTAGTGCCCCACAACTATGGGGACTTTACCCCCGATCAATAAGGAGGGTTAACCTTAACTCAATTGTGGGGACTATTGCCCCGACTTACAACAAAGGGTTAACCTCAATGACTCTACATGAATTTATTATATTAATGACTCTCAAGATAGGAACATTAGGGTACAATATAAGATATACAAGTGAATACATTCTAAAGTTACAACTATATCAACAATGAACGGCCATTTGAATGTGGGTTAAGCATGCTAGGACATAAATAAGGGAAGGCTAGGCGTGCTGGAGTGCATGGGTGAGTGGGAGTGTCTCTAGGCAACATTTAATAGTCCAAAAGAGCAAAAAACACTCAAATACAATGCATGGGCGCCTCTGGTCAAACCAGTTCCCTGTTTTAAGGAGCGGGAGCACCCCAAGGATAAAACTGTCATTAATGAGGGTGCATGAGCTCCTGAATGACCAAATGTGGGTGCTTCAGTGCATTTATTAGTCCAAAACCCTCAAATACCTTAGGAGACCAATGCAACCAAAGTTTTGACTATACAACTTGAGCAAAAAACAAATGAAGGTGTGTCCTAAGGTGGTATGTGACCATGGTGCTAGGTGGTATGATGCTCTAACAATGATTATAATGTTATTGAAGATTATGCTTATATTTAATGACAGGTCACCATGGTTGACATGTTAGGTGTTTTTAACTTAGAATGTGTTATTTCACTAAGTATTATTATTATTTATTTATTTGATTTTTATATATGTAATATTTATTAATTTTTCCCTTTTTATTAATATTTTTAGATTTGTAATTCCTTTTCATCATTATCTAATTTTGTGGCAATGATGGTTGATGATACTAGACAATATGATATTCTAAGTGATGAACATAATTGTCGAATGGTAAAAGGGTTCAACCACCCTAATTTGATCCTTTATAGATTTGTGCATTTATAGGGTTCCAAGGGTGATCTTTTGTTTCGAGCATCAATTGTATCGACATTAATATTTTTCAAGCTATGGGTCAACTACTTTTGTTGAAGTTGATATATTGATTGGTTAAAGCATTGGCTCTTACGATTAAGATTCAAATATATGATTAAGATGCATTGGCGCTTACGGTGATGGTAGCTCAAACCAAACAACAATTCACACCTTTGGATGTGAATTTCAAGACCTTTTATGTTTTGGTGGCCACAATCTACTTTTATGTTTATGTAAGTGGTTGATGCGATTGATTATGCATTTTTTTAAAATATCCTCCTAGAGATTTAATTGCCAACGACTTAATTTATGGTTCCCTCTGAACTTGCAATGGACCATTTTCTTAACTTATATATATATGATTTTATCTTCTAACTTGTGTGGAAACTTATTTTCTCAATAGAGTTTTGAAAATGCTCAATGTATTGATTTTGGTAAAAAACTA
Source organism: Pseudotsuga menziesii (assembly GCA_001517045.1). Classification (NCBI taxonomy): domain Eukaryota; kingdom Viridiplantae; phylum Streptophyta; class Pinopsida; order Pinales; family Pinaceae; genus Pseudotsuga; species Pseudotsuga menziesii. The sequence continues at coordinate 364,369 of LPNX011205973.1, read as the reverse complement.
GAAGGTTGGAGAAACTTTGAAAAATTGGGGGTGACCAAAGGCCAGTTCAAACAAGTGTTGGAAATATTATTGTCATTGATGTTGTTACAACTGATTTTACCACACATGGTGCATCACACATTTATGGCCTTCCCTGTTCCTCTGCAGACTCTTTGGACCCCATGGACCATTTTTGTACCTTTGATGTTTCCAAGATCATCCCTAAAAACATACATTATTTGCCATACGCGACTTTTCAACCTATTCTCGCGTATATGCATGGATATGACCCTTAAACCCATGTACATCGGAATGTGTGCAAAATGCCAAATAGTTTTGGAGTTTTCCTTGATGTGGAGCCGAGTCACTTGTCTCTTGGCCTTCCATATGCCTTGAGATCGCTCGGATTTGAAGCACTATATAAGGAACCCTTTGGATACATTGAAAGGAGAGGAATTGAAGAGCAAGAAAATTATAGTCCATTGTTGCCGGAGCTTATACTTGAGTCTGCATCCCTTTGTCCCTTGGAGCACTTTGTGTTCTTCCCAAACTTGCCTTTGCTTGTGAGCTTGCTATCGAGAGATGGAGGATTGAAGTGGTGGAGGCCCAGGTGGAGGACTCGGTTTCTCTGGTTCGCAGATGTGCCGACAAAGGTTGTTATTCTTGTAATCTTTGATTTATATTAATAGAAATATCTTTTTTTGTCCAATAATGTGTATTTAAATGAATATTGAATCCATGGATGCTTTTAAATGCTTATATGTTATGGATGCTTTTAAATGCTTATATGTTATTGATTATATATGCTAGAGTAGGTCTAACACTGCTATATAGCATGCTTGGCTTGTTTGCTGATTGTTGAGAGAGCAAATTGCTAATACAAGCGAGATTAGAAAAGCTCAACGATTTGCATTGATTGTTAGGTGTGCATTTTACTTCTTGTTGCGTCATAACATCATTAGTTGCACGACCATTTGCCCTTTTGAGTAATAATCCAATTAAAATCAACGCATAATAAAACGAATTACACTCTTTTCTTTTATAGGGTGCACCAACAAGATTAGGTTTTAGGGTCTTGGAATAGTTCATTGTGAGTAAATTCTCTAAGACCACTAAACGAAACATTTGTGTCTGTCCAGGTGAGAGTGTGAAATTCCTTTATATAATTAGTGTTTCTCAGGATCCTCCTCTTATAATGAAGTTAAGCATGAGGCAGTGTGAGCGGTTATTGATTGGGATGACCCCTGGTCATAACTGAGTAGCACCAAAGATATTTCTAGGATTGTATTCGTATCTGGGGGCACTTTCGAGAGTTTCAAGATTTGCTACCCTGCCCATACGGTCAATCCCGCCTGCGACTGTCCGCCTGAGCATTGATTATATTGAGGTGACCTTAGTTGCCTTACCTAGCTTATCGAGGGGGTACTTCGCAGAGGTTATTCTGCATGTGTCCTGGTCAGATACGGGTCGGACAACACAGCCAATATATGCGTTGAAGCTAAGGGCCACTATAATTGGTTACGAACCTTTGCTTGTTGTGTATGGGAGTCTCAAGCCTCTCCTAGTCAAGACATATCTGCTTCATTCGAGAGCTCACATATCCTATCCTTGTTTGCTTGTGATTTGGCTTTACATTTTATAGGTGGATGCTCTGTGCACACTAGTTTGCCTAGGGTTTGCGTGATTAGATAGAGTCTTTTTAATTTTTTGAGTCATTGTGGACTCAGGCACGACACTTTGCTATTCTTGTCGTTTAGCAGGACTTCCGCCTTCCACGTCTCCTCCTCATTTGGGAGAGAGAAACAAACAGTCCGGGCGGACTACTTCTCACTTTGATTCACACACGATGGGAGATCACGAGGATGAGATTCTTGAGATGTCTTCTCCACCTCACGAGGTTGGGGATGTAGATTCTACTCCCGTTTATGATCCTTCACCAGAAATACCTTCACATTCTGGTTATGATCCCTCATTCACAGGTTACCAGTATTGGTTTCCAGGCAATGAGACTCATCATGAACCCACAAGCACTAGTCATGTTCGTTATGGCATGTTTGATATCCCTGCACCCGATCTGGCACATCATGTCGAGTCAGAAGTTGAACCTAGCACTACACTTGGGGGCACTCCTATTCCTTTCCATGCGGGGATATTTGGGTGCACTAGTCACATTGCACCTTCCATCCCAGTGGTGGAAGCTACCTCGCATGTCCGTCCTAGACTTAGTATCAGTACTCATATGCGGATACCAGAACCGAGACGAGTGACCATAGGGAACACCGCTTACATCCCTTCACATGTCCCTTCATCCTCGAACCCTACTCCTTCAAATGCATTTTTGACAACCCTTCCTCCCCCTCATTCACGTGGTCCACTAGCCATGTTTGTACTGCGACTGCTCGCACGATAGTATCTCAGATTCAAGTACATCCCATTGCCTTGGGAGCTCATATTCTTGTTTTTGGATCGTCTAATGGTCCATCGCAAGGACTTCCCCATATCCCTAACTATGAAGCTTCTCATGGGACATCCCATGGAACACATTATGGAGCTTCTCATGGACAATCTTATGGACCGCAGTATGGACAGAACTATCAACCTTATGGGTATAGGTATCAACAACTTGCTTACTCTTCCAATTATGGCTTTGTAGCACTACATAGTCAAGGTACACCACATCATAATGCTTCCATGCAGCCCTATACGGGTCAAATGGGAGGAGGATATTATGGCTAAGGCCATGGTATTTATAGCAATTAGACTTACATGAACCAGAACTATCAGGGATCGTGGCATAGACAAGCTCAACCTAGGCTTCCTTTCCTCGTAACATTGAACTTACCTGACTTATCGAGACTTATGAACGATCCAGTATCTCATGACCCGGCTTGGCTGGTTGTCCCTAACAAGTTTCCTTCGGACATTCCCAAGTTCGAGGGCAAAGCTAGAGAAGATCCTAGTGAGCATGTCACTACTTTTCACCTTTGGTGATCTACCAATTCCTTACATGAAGATTCAATTCGTCTGAGGCTATTTCAATGCACCCTCACCGGGCCTGCAGCGAAATGGTATATAGAGTTTCCAAGGGGGGCATTCATTTTATTCGATGACCTTGCCATGACTTTCCTCAATCACTTTCAGCTACCCGTGCATTAAGACGTTGGTACATAACTCTTGTCGACATTTTGACAAGACAAAGCCACACATATCTCGGATCATATTCAAGAGTGGCGTAGACAGAAGCGGTTGATTAAAGCCTTTATACCACCAGAATTTCTCCTTGAGTGGTTCCTCAAGTCATTGTTACTTTACATCGTCAAGGATGTTTCTACATCCGGAGTCCAAAACGAGGAACAAGCAATCTTTAGGGCGCAAGAGTTGGATTTTATCTACACTCAATCTGGACTTTTGTATGAGATTATACCCAATGCTCCGCGATCTAATTTCGATCCCAAGATCAATCCTGGCCACATACTGATGGCATTGTGGGTTGTACAAGTGTCAAACCTGCGGATTCGGTTGTGAAACAAGTGAGCCAATTGTCTATTAATCAATCCACGTCGAGACAAGCCACGACTTCGTCTCAACCCACCCAAACGGCGAGTGTACTTTTCATGCAATTGTTGGACCAAAAGGGCAACCAGCAGCCTGGAAGGAATAAGAAAAAGGGTAAAAATAATCATAAGGGTGGGAACAAGAACGAAAATGCTAATGACAAGAATGCTCGTAATGTTGGAGGGGGAAAGCAGTCTAAACGTAAATTAAAGTTTCCTTGCAAGTTGTGTAAGGAGGACCACCTCACTCACTTGTGCCCTCATATGGAAGATGCCTCGAGGTTCATAGCACAGGGCCCAGCTGTGCTAACTACTCCTTTACCCCATAATCAAAATATGAACTCGAGGACCATTGATCCTCATTGTGCATCGGGTGGAGATCAAAATCCGCTTGAAGCCAATACTGGTCATGGTTGCATCAACATGGTACGTGCTACTAAGGTTGTGACTCATGCGAAGGATTATGGTTCATCACAACCGGACCTTGGAAAAGAACCCGCTCCACCCGAGAGCCCTTTACATATCGAAAACCCTATGGATAAACCTGAAGTTGCACCTCACATTCCTAAGGGAGTCCTAAAGCGTTCGGGGCACAATCCTAATGCTCGAGCCACCCAGAACTATTCCGTTGTCAAGGATTTGGGCCAAACTCCTTGTGCGATGTCCACACTTGAAGTACTTCATAGTTGTCCTCCGCAAATGAAAGCCTTGCTTTCTGCTCTTGGGGTTAATGACGATAACTCTTCTTCCATTATCAAATTTGAAACCATGGGACTGTAGCCTCACTTGCCTTACTACGTGTCTCTTTTGATTCATGTAGAGTGTCTTAATATGACCGTCAAACGCACTGTGATTGATGAAGGCGTTGCTGCTTCCGTGATGTCTTTGTCATGTTGCAAGGGTTTGGGTTCTCTCGAGTTGTCTCAATCTGCTACTATGTTGACTGCTTTTGATGGTATATCATTTCAGCTGCACGGGATTCTTCCTTCTCTTAAGGTCCAATTGGGAGGGAAGACTGTCGCAATCGAGGTCGAGGTGGTTGATGCGCCCCTTGACTACAATCTTTTGTTGGGCCAGAATTGGATGTATAGTATGCAAGCCATAGCCTCTTCTCTCTTTCAAGTGGTATGCTTTCCATTTAATGGGAAGATCGTTACGATTGATCAGACATCATTTCGTAATCCAAGTGTTAGTGCATCGTTGGGAGCTTCTATCCCGATTATCGATCATTCTCAGCCGACAACTGGGAGTGTGGGCGTGGGTATGTATCCGTCTTTGATGGGAACCTTTAGCTATCCTGCACCCGTTCTTATGAACGGATCTAGTTTTGGTGGGGATTCATCCTCGTTGAATTCGTTGTCTTTTCGCACTACCCATATGGAAGATCCTTCACTGAGTCCTTTGAATGGACCTATCGAAACAGATGTGCCGTTGCCTGCAACGATGAAAGCCTATCAAGTGAATCTTGATTGTGTTGCAGAGCCTAGTCCTTCCTCTTCGCGGACGGAGGAGGAAGACCCGTATGTGCTGCCTACATGGGACGTTGAGTCCTCTCACGCACATGATTGCCTCGATGATGTTTTTCCATCGGATGAAGCCATTATTAAGGCCATGTTTGGGGTTGAGCCACCTTGGGAATATCTACATCATCGATCATATTTTCTTCCCGAGCTTGACCGTACAAAGCGTGAGGACTATAGGGAGATTCTTAGTGAGAAGATTGGTAGTCCCATGGTTCCATTGAGCTCTCCTGGTCAAATGGCTGATGGGGGAACATGGAGAAATTATCACCTACTATTCCTATCAATATTTCTCGCGATCCTAGCAAAGTTGAGAACGTCTACATTGGGGCGGATTGTTCCCCTGATGAAATCAAGGAGTATACCGAGCTATTTAAAGAGTTTCGTGACATCTTTGCTTGGTCATATGAAGAAATGCCAGGTATTGACCCTCGTATTGTCGAACATGAGATTACGACCTATCCGAATGCAAAGTCAGTTTGACAACGTTTACGTGTGGTGAATCCTAGAAAAGCACCCGCTATTAAGGCGGAGATAGAGAAGTTGTTAAAATCCGGCTTTATCTATCTCGTTCCCTTCACGGACTGGGTTTCAAATCCCGTTCCTGTTGATAAGAAGCAGGGAGCGATCTGTATATGCACTAATTTCTGTGATCTAAATCATGCTTGTCCTAAGGATAATTTTTCCACACTATTTATTGATCAGATTTTGGATGAGTGTGTGGGAAGCGAGGTATTCTGCTTCATGGACGGTTTTTCCGGATATAATAAGATTCAAATCAAACCCGAGGACAACATAAAACTACATTTATTTGTCTTTGGGGTACTTTTGCATATTAGAAGATGCCTTTCGGTCTTAAAAACGTCGGAGCTACATTTCAGCGGGATTTGACCATAATTTTTTATGATCTCAAAACGATTATCGATGTGTATTTGGATGACCTTGCTGCTCATTCTCGTCTGAGAGTGCTTCATCCATGCCATTTGAGATTAGTATTCGAAAGATGCCGCCATTACCAGGTTAAGTTAAATCCTCATAAGTGCATCTTTTGCATGACTGTTGGTCGCTTGCTAGGGTTCATTGCATCCAAGGAGGGTATAAGAGTCGATCACTTAAAGGTTGAGGCAATACTTCAATTGTCTCCCCCGCATAATATTAGACATCTTTAGTGTTTGCAAGGCATGGCAAATTTCTTGCAGAGATTCATGGTTAATTTTGCCAATTTGACTAAAGGCTTTATGCGTCTTTTAAAGAAGGACATTACTTTTTGTTGGGATGAGCGAGCCCAAGAGTCCTTTGATGCTCTTAAGTGAGCCTTAGCATCGGCCCCCATGCTTATTCCACCTGAATATAGCCGCGATTTTTTTATTTATGTGGCCGCGTCCATGGAGACGGTTGGTATGGTTTTGGTTCAAGAGGATGAGGAGCTCCACGAGCATGTCATATATTATTTGAGTCGAAACCTTGTTGATGCGAGAATCCGTTATTCCCATGTGGAGAAACTTGCCTTGACCACCGTTCATGGGGTTCAGAGATTGAGACATTACATTCTCCTTCGCCAAACCTTGGTGGTAGCTCATGTCAATGCGTTTCAATTCGTCCTCACTAGAAGGATGATTGGGGGAAAATACAATAAATGGATTGTTATTTTGCAAGAGTTCGATCTCGAAATCGTTTCGGCAAAATTGAAGAATTCGTTGATCTTTGCGGAGCTCATATCTAATTTTCCAAGTGTGTAGGAGGAGGTTTATGAGGATACGTTTGTCGATGAGCATATTTTCCTTATCTCAACTTTGAACCCATGGTACGGGGATATCATTGTATATTTGCAAACATTGAAGGTTCCTACTCACCTTTCACGGGATGAGCGACGACGATTACGTCATGTAGCTAAGAATTACCTTATAGTGGATAACACTTTGTACCGCTGTGGGGTAGATTTTATTTTACGTCGTTGTTTAACCCATGATGAGGTTGAGGTTGTGTTGAATGATTTCCACGGAGGGGCATGTGGTGGTCATTTATCTGGGCTTTCTACAGCTCAAAAAATCTTAAGAGAAGAATATTTTTGGCTGCCGATCTTCAAAGATTGTGCCAATGCAGTCAAGAAGTGTCACCCTTGCCAGGTGTTTGCACACAATATGCGCTCTCATCCTGCCTCGCTACATCCTATTATCACCGTCGGTCCCTTCACCAAGTGGGGACTTGACTTCATGGATTGCAATCCAGCTTCGGCTGGGGGGCATCATCACATTGTAGTGGTTGTCGATTATTTCACGAAATGGGTAGAGGCTATGCCCACAATTAAATCCGACAGTGAGACAGTCGCGCATTTCATTTTCAACCAAATTATTACTCGGTTCGACATTCCAAAAGAGCTTGTCGCTGACCATGGTAGGCACTTTCAGAATAAAATGATGGAAGAGTTGGCTTCAAAGTTAGGATATAAGCAGGAGCACTCCTCTTCTTATTACCCTCAAGCGAATGGACAGGTTGAAGTAGTGAATAAATCACTTAAGTTTATTCTCCAACGAACCATCGCACAAAGCAAGACAAATTGGCATATCATGTTATATCCTGCTTTGTGAGCCTATAGAACCGCGGTTAAGACTGCCAATGGTTTCTCTCCATATCAGCTCGTACATGGGGTGGAGTCTGTCTTTGCCGATTGAACGTGAAAACTCTTCGTTGATGCTAGCTATAGAGATTTTACCAAACACTTCCACATTTGAGGAATGTTTGGTCCACTTAGAACAGCTTGATGAGCAATGCGGAGATGCTTTAGTGGCTCTAGAAGTATATAAGCATCGTGTTAAGGTCCAATATGATAAGTCTGTCCACCCGAGGAAGTTTAGTGAAGGTGATTTGGTCATTTTATGGGATCAAGCTAAAAAATACTTAGGGACAGGGACGTTTAATCCCATGTGGCATGGTCCTTACATAGTCAAGCATATGTTAGAGAAAGGCTGGTGGATTATGAAGGAACAGCCTTGGCGGATCCTAGAAATGGGCTCTATCTTAAAAAATACTATGCATGATCTTCAGTCAGGGCTGATTGTTGTATATTATTGTATAGTTTTTGAATTGCATAGTTAAGTTTTCTTATGGTGATCGGGTTTGTTGATTAGCTTTCGTTTCTTATGGCAAGATGTCGATGGAGTCTTCCGCCTACATAGGATTCGCTGATGGTGCTAGCCGTCACACTCAAAATTCAGCTTCAACTACTTGGGTGATTTATACTCCTGCGGGTCAAGTATTGTCTTCAGTAGGCGTATGTTTATGACCTTCTTCGAACAATGTTGTTGAATATAGTGTCGTTATCAAGTTATTGCGGGATGCCATTTCGCATGGTGTTCTCTCTCTTGAGGTACGTCTTGATTCGCAGTTAGTGGTTTCACAGCTTAATGGTTTGTATCGTATTAGGGATCCGACATTATTACGAAGAATCTTACATGTGAGATTGCTAGAACGACAATTTGAGAATATAACATTCATACATGTTTTAAGAATTGTTAATCAAGTTGCTGACTCATATGCTAACTATGTGTTAGATTGGCATTTGTTTCATAGACCATAAGCATATCACAAACATACATTTTTACACACATGTAAATAAATAAAATCGATCATCATAAAAGTTTTTCATTAAACATCCAAAATGTGACGTCATAATACATAAGTGTCATAATACAAAATTGGGGCTTCCAAGCCACCAAAATATAAACACGGTAGTACAAAAAGAAATACTCTCAAGTCTCTAAGCCTGAGGAGGAGGAGGGGGGTTCTGATCGTGGTAGCACACCACGACTCTAGCAAGCCGTCGAAATAATCGAATCCATGCTCGTGGTACACCAACCACCTGGCGCTGCATGGCCTCAGGCAAGTCCTCAACTTGCGCCATGGGTATCCTGGGTGTCAAGCGTACAAAGTTTGTGTGAATGCTTTGGAGCGCCCGCTCCGCATCTACACCCATGATGTCGTCTCCTCCTCCCCTCTATCTATGACGAGGGAAACCATCAGGTCCTCGTGGTCCAACATCTGCATACACATGACAGATTGTCACTATGTGTCGTCACACCAAAACATGTCTTTTGAGTCAATATATCAAAAAACACAAAAAAAATTAATAATTCAAAAAACTTAAAAAGAGGGTTTGGGATTCGTTACCTATGTTACCATATGCCGCTCCTGGTGGTAGGGGCCGTCCGGATCTCCCCGGAAATCTATCCCTGCATAGGGGTAGTCATCGATGGCAATGATATGTCGCCGCCACCATGGAAAGAAGTCCGTTGGGTAGGGGTTAGCCACCCTACCTTCGCTTAGTCTGCGCATAACATTTTCCCAATGTCGTTCGGCCGAATCTCGAACTCCGTGTGGAGGAATGTCCACTCTAGGTCTTAGCCCCAGTACACGCTCAAAGAAGAATGTGCTCAGTATGCTGCCGAAACCAAAGTTTCCCACCCTGCCCATCTTGCAGTCACTGAGCTGCTGCTTCATGTTACTCAACAACGTAGTGCTCCAGTCGTACACTATGGGTCTCATACACTCCACCGCATAGAACATCAATAGCTGCGAGGCCTGGTGGAGTGAAGCTAGTCCAGCTATCCTGTCGAGTGCCAATAGTATGGCCTTCAGTCCCAGCACCTGGATCGAGTTTGTCGGGATTTGACTCCCAACCTTTTCTGTGTCCGAAAAGCAGTACACCGCAATGTACTCATCAATAATTAGACCACGTCCTGGCCCGCGAGATCGGAGATTTACCACCTCTCCTCATCGAGATAATCGAGTGATAAAGTATATGTCCTCAATCTCTATACTAAGTGACATCCCGTCAATGTGAAAAGACTCAGAGTCTGGATCCCAATAATCCACTAGCATTTGCAGGAGTCTTGGTTTGGCCCTCAGGCTGCCAAGACACCAAAATTTATACAAACCGCATGCACGTAGAGCTTGTTGAGCCATTAAGTCACCTTGTGCAGCCTCTTCTACATCACCATTTTCCCTCTCCCTCCATTCTAGAACCATCCTGCACAAAAAACATGATTTTTGGTTATTATTTGCCTTAGAAATCCTTATTCACGGCCGCATACACGACTGTTTGCAAAACAACCGCGTATGTACGCGGTTTTGGCCAGTTTTTCCGCGTATGGCTAGCCCTATACGTGGAAAAAACCCTGATATCCGCGTGGTCCAAAACGCATTCTTTAGATTGGTCTAGAAAATAAAATTGACCATGGAAACTTAAAAAAATTTGCATTAAATGGGAAGAGGAGGACATGAGGAGTTACCTGGAACAAACGGTGTCAAATTTCGTCGGACGATGCTCTCGGAATTCCCGTTGGAAGTTTTGAGCTCAAATGGGTAAAAAACTTCAAATGATATGGAATTTTTGAATTTTTTACTATTTATAGAAACTTTTTGAGATTTTTGAACTGTTTTACCCACTTTCTATAGTTTTGGGTTGTTTCTGACCATTTTGGACTAATTTGATGATGCAGGAGTCCGTTTTGAGCACAATTTGACCGTGGTTTTGACCCATTCGTGTTAATTTAAGGTATTATGTCTAAACTGGCATATAGGTTAGGTTTCACATCCGTTTGCACTTTGCATTACCTTGTGACCATTTCATTATAACCTTAGGTACAAATCCATTATATTTTTGTCACGAAACCTTCTTGTTGCTTTTAGAAGTGACATGGTGTCAATGGTAGAGCTTGACCATACATGGGTGCACCCTAGCTAGCTCCTGTTTTCCATTTCGTGCCCATGCCAACATTTTACCTTTAGGGTGTGGGAGTCCTTTGTATAGTATTGCCATGACTTTGCGCAAGAGCCTCATACTCCTCTTGATCTTTTTGCTGGCCTTTTCCCCAAGACTCTCTTATGTCAAGTTGTAATTGCATTATCATGAGTTTTTCTTGCCTTATTGAGCCTTATGCCGGCTTCCCTGACTTTTATTATCAGCCATATAGCTTGAGCTTGTCTCATGTTTAAACAAGCAGAGCCATTTTACATATCCTTTGCAGCTTGATTCCCCATTTTTACTGGGAGGGGACTTTCCCCCGAGTGTCGTTATCCTACACATCTGTACTTGCATTGAGCATAGGTATGTTTCACTGCTTGGAACTAGTTTGTTTGCCCCTTGATACTCGTCTTTTCTTAGTCTGTAACTATAAATCACTTTTATTCTTTTTCAAGCTTTTCAAAATATTTAAAAAATTCCAAAAAAAATCAAAAAACCCAAAAGTTGGATAGGAAAAGATGTTATCTTTGGCAGCAGTCGAGTCGTGTCACCTTTGAACAGAGCATTATATATCACATCCATTGGTTGGGTTAATAGTTTGACTTTAGGAGCTGTACTCGTTTCTCTAAGTTTATCTCCATCGACTGGTTAAGCTTCCAGTCGCTATGGAGCCTCTATTGATGCCTCCTGTGTTGCAGGGATGTCCCAGTTTTGTATATTGAGTCTATGCTGCCTACATTCAGTCACCATTCATCTTTATGCTCTTGTTCGAAGGAAGTTGAAACTTGAGTCGGCCATTCCTCAGTTCTCTTGACTTTGCATGTTGACCATTCCCGATACTGGTATTGGTTCGTGCACATTATGATAGAGTCTTTCCACATTATACAGCTTTGCTAAGTACCTCGTGTTGGATGATGGGGGATGCCTTAATGCCCTCCTTCCAGCAGATTTCATCCCATCGACTTCAGATCATTTATTTTGGGATAGGAATCTAGAGTCATTTTGAGTGCCTTGAGACTTGCAGTCATCAGTGGCAGGTTCTCTTGCCATCGACAATTTTGGGAATAGATCAATGTCCCCTAACCGATGGATTCTTTCAAGTGTTCGACTTCAAAACATTTATTCACACTTGTTAGTTTGCACTCTAGTACATTGATTCCCATTTTCATTATCGGTGGGTGATCTCGCGTCTGTTAACGGTATACATCAATGACCGGTAATCAGACAATGGACTACTATGTTCGACCTCGACACCTCTATTCACATAGTAGGACATGTACTCATAGCGGATTGTGTAGAAGACCTCCCAGATTGGTGGCATTTCATATATGCTACCTCCTTGATCGTGCCAGTGTTCAGAGATTTCAACTCTCGTGACTTGATTCCAGTATATGACAAATATCTTCAGCCATTATGGAGATCTTGATCCATTGTATATCTTCAGCGTTCAGGAGATCATGATCCTTTGTATATATTCATCATGGAGATTCTAATCTATCTATATTGTACGTGGCGATGACCACACATGTCGTAGTTTGTATCATGCCTATTCATGGCCATTGTACTCTTATGTATCCGAGACTGCTGTATGTACTTCGAGTCATGTGCAGAGTTTTGATTATTGTATTATACTGTTGGATGGCTGGTTCTTCCACCTGGTTTTTCATCACTCCAGTTCTGGGATGGACTTATAATGTATTTCGGCCATCGTATCACCCCTCTAACCTCACACATTAGGGGGAATCTGTTATAGCTGATTTTACCACACATGGTGGACCACACATTTATGGCCATCCCTATCCCTCTGTAGACTCTTTGGACCCCATGGCCCATTTTTGTACCTTTGATGTTTCTAATATCATCCCTAAAAACATGCATTATTTTCCATACGCGACTTTTAAACCTATTCTCGTGTATATACGCGGATATGACCCCTAAACCCGCGTACATCGGGATGTGTGCAAAAGGCCAGATAGTTTTGGAGTTTTCCTTGATGCAAAGTCGAGTCACTTGTCTCTTGGCCTTCCATATGCCTTGAGATCGCTTGTATTCGACCTTCCATTACCCCATTGAAACACTATATAAGGAACCCTTTAGATACATTGAAAGGAGAGGAATTGAAGAGCAAGAAAATTATAGTCCATTGTTGTCGAAGCTTATACTTGAGTCTGCATCCCTTTGTCCCTTGGAGCACTTTGTGTTCTTCCCAAGCTTGCCTTTGCTTATGAGCTTGCTATCAAGAGATGGAGGATTGAAGTGGTGGAGACTTAAGTGGAGGACTCATCTTCTCCAGTTCGCAGATGTGCCGACAGAGGTTTTCATTCTTGTAATCTCTGATTTATATTAATAGAAATATATTTTCTTGTCCAATAATGTGTATTTAAATGAATATTGAATCCATGGATGCTTTTAAATGCTTATATGTTATTGATTATATATGCTAGAGTAGGTCTAACACTATTATATAGCATGCTTGTCTTGTTTGCTGATTGTTGAGAGAGCAAATTGCTAACACAAGTGAGATTGGAAAATCTCAACGGGGATCTACATCTACCATCTGGAATAAGGTATGTTTTGAGATCCTTTAGTCTTAGATGTTAATTTTTCTTGCATATTGGGAATGGATTGATTTCTGCGATTACTCTGTCTGTTGTGGTACCCCAAGCCATAGGAAGTTTTCTCCGTAACAGATGTGAAAGGAAAGGGGAGAATACAAATTTCCAAGATTAAAATTGCAAGATGGAGATTGTTAGAAATATTGTCATTGGATTTTTTGATGCTCAGTTTGGATACCCTATCTTTGAAGGAACTTTTACTCTATATACCTTGCTCAAATGGGAGTATAGGTTACATGGTTGGAAAACTTTCCTATACCTTTCCAATGATATATGGAACTCCCTCTAACTCCATGGGAATGATTATATATGAAAGGATTTGTAATGCCAACCCTACTAGAATTTTAGGTCGGCCCTGCCATGATATTGAACAATGTTATGTCGGCCCAAAAGGCAATTTAAGAAGAGTATAAATAAGAGTAGCACTTTCTCATTTGTTCATTCACTCATCCAAGATACATATATCTAACAGGTGAGGTGAACTAGTGGAAAGGGTTGCAACATTTGAAGATGAGGATGAGCAAAGGTTGAGTATTATTCCAAAAGGAGAGATTATCAGGTCAGCATATAACTTTCTCTATAACCTCTGTTCTAGGACGTTTGAGACTGTGACACTTGGATGTCTCTTAATGATAATGAAACTATCTTCAAACATGTCAGTGTGGCACTTTCATTATAAATTTTGTTCTAGGACATTTCAGACTGTGAAACATAGAGGAGATAAAGTAGAGATCTTTTTGTACCTACGGTTCAAGTTTCAGATGTTGGTTTGCTATATGTTCCAATATATTATTGCAAGAAGTGAAGGTTTTTGAATGATCCTGAAATCAAATTTAAATATGTTAGTTTGGCATTTTTGCTATAACTTTTGTTCTAGGACATTTCAGATAGCGAATCTTGGAGGATATGAAGTAGAAATATTGAAGTACTCATGATACAAGTTCCAAATGTTGTTTCGCTATAGTTTTATAGATATTCTCTATAGAAGTAAGGGTTTTTATATAGCATAAATCAATTTTGAAGCAAAATATGGTGCATTTATAGAAATATGTGTTGTCTTTTGGAGGAGTGCAAATTAGTATAATATCGTAACACAGAAGGAAGTACAAGCAAAAGCAGAGGAAACAACAATAGCACAATAAGAGACTAGTGTCTCGGTAGGTTGGTGCCGACATATTGTTGAGTTGGTGCTTAGTTGAGGAGATTTATGTCTCCAATAGGTTGGTGCCTACATATTGCTGACTTGTTGCTCAACAACAATAACAACAACTGTAGCAACAATAGGAGATTTGTGACTCTTGTAGGTTGGCGCCTACATATTGTTGAGTTGGTGCTCAACTAAGGAGATTGGTGTCTCCAGTAGATTGGTGCCTATATATTGTTAACTTGGTGCTCATTTGAGGGGATTGATGTTTCTAGTAGGTTGGAACCTAAATGAATTTGTAAAGATAAGCTTTTGTGGATTTTTCTCGTAAGGGTTTCCACTATAAACTTTATGTACAATGATTTGAGTTTATGTGTATTTACTATTTCAAAGTAAATGAATGATTTATGAATGGTTAAATTGAGAAAAAATATCTTATATCGATTCACCTCCCTCTTAGTATCACCATAAATCCCAACAATTTGTAGCAAAGCAAGTTTCTCCAAAAATAGTTTAAGCACAAGAATGTAGATCTCGAGCACTAATATCTTGCAAGGAATGCCCTATCTACAAACATGGCTTCTTTGTTTCATGGATCAAACTATGTAGCTTGGATTATAGAAATGAAGACAAAGTTGAAGACCCTTGGGTCATATATTTGGGATTCAGTCATGATAGGTTATACAACTCCAACCACTCCTTCAATAGATCTAACTAGGAGGAAGTTATGCAAGAACAATGCAAACGCAATGAATGACATCATGTGTGGCCTATTAGACTCTAATTTTGACAAGTTAATGGAGTGTACATTAACTAAAGATATTTGGGACACACTACATGATATTTATGAAGAAATGGATACAAATCTAGTTGAAGAAGAAAATGAAGATAATAAAAAAGAAAAGTTAGATTCAAAAGAAGATATTGATGAAGAAAATAAAGATAATAAAAAAGAAAAGTCAGACTCAAAAATAAGAAGAAGAAAGTCCCTTCATGAACATGGATAAAAAGTCATATTTAGAAAATATTGATATGGATCTTGAAGAAAAACTTGTTAGTGCCTTAGAAAAAATTGACAAACTAATGAAACAAATTTTAAAGTAGAACGATCAATTGTAGAAATATGAAAGGAAGGATCATGATCATGATAAAATAGAGAAGACAATTCTCAACATGAAGACTCATCTTGAAGAAGCAAAAATGATAGACTAGGTAGTGAGAGGCCAACTCAAGGAAAAACAAGAACGTTTTGAGAAGCTAGAATATGAAGTTGTCTCATTAAGAGAGAGATTGGAAAAGTCAAATACACAGTTATAAAGAAGTTTGAAGAGAACTGAAACTTTGAACGAGAACCTTAGTTTCCAAAGGTCACCACTCATTAAGACGGGTCTTGGCTATGATGAGAATTAAAAAACCCATGAATAAGATGCAAGCAAAGAAGATGAAGAAAAGACAAAAAGTTATGCCAATGTTCTCAAAGGTTCCATCAACAAAGAAAACAACAATAAATGAAATGATGACCAACAACAAACTAATGAGTTTAGAGAAACAGTTCCGCCAAGAATATATTTCACACACATGTATCAAAATGTTTTATTTGGCTATTGTTTCTCTTGCAATAATTTTGGTCATAAAGCAATAGATTGTAGAAAATATGTAAGAAGTGATCATGTGAGAAATGAAAGTAGAGGTTTTTATAAGACCTTAAAGGACAATGATGTGAGAAATAATTCTAGAAGTTCTCAAGGATTTGCTGATAGAAACTACAACTCATTTGCTTCCTTACTTGATACTGAATGCTATAAGTGTAATAACTATGTGCACGTAGCACATTACTGTAGAAGCAACATAGTAAGTTCTCCTAAGCAAAACAAGGAACAAGATGTCGTTACCAAACATAAAGAAGAATACTCAAAGGCTTGGAAAACAAACATAAAGAAGAATACTCAAAGGCTTGGAAAACAAGCAAAAACAAGAAGATTCAGAAGAGACAAGTTGCAAAAAGGATAGAAGAATGAATAATTTGGATTTGTACTCTATGCTCAAGATAAAGGGAACCAATGGAATATTGACAATGGATGTTCAAGATACATGAAAGCAGATAAGACCAAGTTTCTCACCTTAAAGGAAGAAAAATGAGAAAATGTTACTTTTGGAGACAATGCTTCTACAACAATAGCTGGAAAAGGTATTGTTAGTCTTGATAAAGGAACTAGAACATCAAATGTCTTGCTTGTTGAATGTATAAAAATAAAATCTTCTGGGTATTATCCAAATGTGTGATCAAGGTCATAACCTCACATTTCATTCTAAAGGGTGTGAGTGTAATGACCCAGATTGAAAATTCCAAACAAAGGCAGAATTTTGGGAAAAATTGTCTTGACTAGTTTTGCCTCTGGGGGATTCGAATGACACAAGAGGGTCTCGAATTTGGTAGGTAGTGATATGGGGAGTCTTAGGACCATTCAATGGACTCTCTGATAACTTTATGACAGGTTATACACATCTACAACTTCAATTGGGAACATTGACAAAAAAAATAAAATTACTAGTAAATTATGGTGCAATTTCCCCTAGGGTGTGAGCAGAAATGGCTCTCCAACTCCTATGCAAACCTTCCAACTTGTCAAACAAGGTATGAGGACTATTAGACTTCATTTACTGTCATTTGGTATGGTTAAGAGTTCTGCAACATAGGTTTAAAGCTTCATATTCGAATGCATAAATTCAATGATATTTGCTTATGGGGAATGGCATGTAAAAGCTCCACTTTGAATCACAAATGGTGTATATAATAGTTTAGATCAAAGCATAATTATTATAGACCATTAACATCATAGTAATATCTCACTAACAACATATAACATCAGCTCCAAGTCGCAACATACATCATATATACAACTCAATTGAAATGGGAAATCAACACATGGAAACTAGTCACAACAAAGCTTGGAAATGTGGACATTTGCATATGTATTTATGTTGATTTCGACTTACAGAGAGTACGAGAGAGATATTACAGAGACATAAATCATTCACCCATTCTTGGGCATCAATTGGACTCAATGGGGCGCAACCACCATTCGTATAAGTGCGCCATCATAGAGAAATATGGAAATATTGAAGTGGGGATTGAGAGAATGAGAGGAGATATAGGTCACAAACAATATCAAACTCCTATATGCAGTAAACACACTCCATTAAGCTCCAAATGAGAGGTCAGGATGGCCTCTTCCACATCCAAATTGGATGAGAATCTCACTCTCTCGAAATTGACTCACTAGCAGGGTAAGTGAGCACTCACCGTGCAACGAACAAGCTAGTGATTTCAAAAAATGCCAAAGGAAAATTTTAAAATGATCAAAATCCATTCTCATTCCTCGTGACATATTTTGATAACCCTCGTACGGTCCTCCAAGTTTGAATTTACTCCCATAGGCTTCCTCCAACTCATCCTTGATGTTTAGTAACCTCCATGACACCTGTCTTTCTCCTTAACCCTTCATCTTCCTCCAAATTCGAATTGTTTCCACCAAACTCCAAGTACGCCCTCTTGGAGGCTAGTTTTAGCCCTCACATGTCATATTGGCATAGGTCTACAATTAGGTATGACTTATCATAGAATCTTCCATCATTGTTGTCATAAAACGTAGGGAATCTCTCTCCAAGTGGCACCTAGTTTCTTCCTAGCCTATTCCTCATATATGGGAAGTTACTCCTCTTCACCCATTCGAATCCTTGGACTATGATATGTTAATTGAAACCTCTTCACCTTCCAAGAACATTCCATTACTCATAATTTCGAATTTGGGGTTAAGTCATGACATGTGTAAGGAAGAATCTAGCCACCCAAGGTCTCCATGAACCTCCAAATGTCCTTATGAAGCAACACCACTTTATTTTCTCCATATTTATTATTTGTATGACCCAATTTAATGTGTAAATGAAAAAATAAGGTTCTCTTGTTTCCCATATCTCTCTTATTTCAAGATTTAATGCCTCCTCCCCTATCCAAGGAACTAGTAGGTGGGTGAAACATTGTCAACTAGTAGTCTCATTGGGATGGGGACATGACAATGAGATAAGGAAATCATGATCAAGAAGACTACAAATAGAACCTCAAGCAACACATACATACTCAATGAAGGAAAAATATTGAAGAAAAGTACAAGCTCAAGGGGAGTATCCCTTTTCCATTGATGTCAAAAAGGGAGATATGCAAGCGCAAGAGGTGTTGTAGAGAGGATGAGTATCTATAGGTTTATTGTAGAATTGTATAAAGGTTGCCATCAATGAAAAGGGGGAGTTTGCTGGAAATATTATTGTGATTGATGTCAGAGGAAATGGGAGACTCATATGTCCA
Source organism: Pseudotsuga menziesii (assembly GCA_001517045.1). Taxonomy (NCBI): domain Eukaryota; kingdom Viridiplantae; phylum Streptophyta; class Pinopsida; order Pinales; family Pinaceae; genus Pseudotsuga; species Pseudotsuga menziesii. The sequence goes on along the minus strand of LPNX011205973.1, from coordinate 345,451 downwards.
AGATAAAGATTGCAACATGGAGATTGTTGGAAATATTGTTTTTGGATTTTTTTAATGTTTAGTTTGGATACCCTCTATTTCAAAGCATTTTTACTCTAGATACCTAGCTGAAATGGGAATATATGTTATGTGGTTGGAAATATCATTCTAAGACCTTTCCAACAATATATGAAACACCCTCTAAGTCCATAGGAATCAAATGATATGAAAGGATTTGTAAATGCAACTCAGCAAGAATTTTAGGTCGTCCCTACCAGGATATTAAACAATGTTATGTCATCCCAAAAAGTGATTTAAGAAGAGTATAAATAAGAGGAGAAATTCCTCAATTTTTCGTTCACTCATACAAGATATATATATCTCATAAGAGAGGCACAATTTTAGTGGAAAGGGTCGCAACATTTGAAGAAGATGATGAGCAAAGATTGAGTATCATTCCAAGAGGGGAGATTTTTAGGTAAGTATGGAACTTTCACTATAACTTCAGTTCTAGGATGTTTTAGACTGCCCCACTTGGAGGATATAGAAGAAAAAAATGACTTATCTCTAGTCTAAGTTTCATATGTTGGTTTGCTATATTTTAGGAGATATGACCTCAGTAAGTTAGGGTTTTTGAATGATCTTGAAATCATCTTCAAATATGTTAGTGTGGCACTTTCACTCTAACTTTTGTTATAAAACGTTTCAGATTATGAATCTTGGAGGAGATGAAATAGAGACCTTGAAGTAATTTTGGTTCAAGTTTCAAAGATATAACCTCGGGAAGTTAGGGCTTCTTAATGATCTTGAAATCAACTTTAAAGAGGACGGTTTGACATTCTTGCTATAACTTTTGTTCTAGGATGTTTCAGATAGTGAATCTTGGAAGAGATGAAGTAGAGATATGGAAGCGATTGTGGTACACGTTGAATATGTTGGTACGCTATAGTTTTAGAGAAATGCTCTCTAGAAGTATTGGTTTCTATATAGCATGAACCAATTTTGAAGCAGATTATGGTGAATCTATAGAAATAGTGTTGCCTTTGGGAAGAGTGTAGATTGGCATAGGATTAGAACATACAAGGATATGCACGCAGAAGCATATCCACCAACAATAGAAACAACATTAGCAACAACATGATATTGGTGTCTCCAATAGGTTGGTTCCTACATCTTGCCAAGTGTTAAATTTTCATATGCTTAACTAAGACATCAGTATTTCATTTCATTTTCATAACAAAAGCATATAAACAAGATCACTGAAAGATAGACAAGCACAACCATACAAAAGGAACACAAAGATTTATCCTGGGAAAACCCTAAAGGGAAAAACCCAGCAAAAGCTTCCTCAATATAGATGCCCCAAAAAGATAAAAGATAAAACTAGCAAGGAGATCAAAGCCTGATCCTCCTCCTTCTCCAGCTACTTCTCTTCTCCACTAATGCGCTACACAAGTGAGAGTGTGTGTTCAAATGAGGAGAGCTACACCTCTATTTATATTCATCCGTTCACTTCAATTAACTCATCCGACATGTAGGCTCGAGTTACCACACTGGGGTGCTAATGACCCACCTTTACAATTAGAGGGGACAAGCTCATGACTCTTATTAGTTCTTCCGATTAGAAGCATCGGGGTACAAGATAATACAAGTGGTTCTCTCGATAGGACCATCGAGGACCACAAAAGATACATATAGAATATTCTTCGAAGTTACAATATTTCAACACTCCCCCTTAACGAGAAGGGTATTCTACAACAACAATAGTAGGAGAGAGATAGAGGACATCATCAGCATCATCAGGGTAACACATTTGTAAATCATTGGAAGCTTTTCAACATCATATAGTCTTCGTCTTCAATATTCGACGACAGCAACTCTTTAATCAACATCAACATCTTTTGACCTTTTGATCAGCAACATCTTCAACACTTTGACCTTTCGATCAGCAACATCTTTAGCAACATCTTCAGCACTTTGACCTTTCAATCAGCAACATCTTCAGCACTTAGACCTTTCGATCAACAACATCATCTTCAGCACTTTGACCTTTCAATCAACAACATCATCTTCAGCACTTTGGCCTTTCGATCAGCAACATCATCTTCAGCGCTTTGGCCTTTCGATCAACAACATCATCTTCAACACTTTGACCTTTCAATCAGCAACAACATCATCATCATACTCTGATCTTTTGATCAGAAACATCATCATGAAAATGTCATCATCATCAAAACATCATTATCATCAAAACATCAACATCATCAAAACATCAACATCATCATCATCAAAACATCAACATGATCCTTCCTTTCGGAATTACGGGATCAACATGTCTGTGGTACTCAAACGATCCTTCTTGTCGGAATTACGGAATTTAGGTCTTTACAGAGTTACTAACGATCCTTCCTTTCGGAATTACGGGATCAACACATCTGTGGAGCTCAGACAATCCTTCCTTTCGGAATTACAGGATCAAGTCTTTACGGAGCTACTAACGATCCTTCCTTTCTGAATTACGGGATTTAGGTCTTTACGGAGTTACTAACAATCCTTCCTTTCGAAATTACAGGATCAACACATCTGTGGAACTCAGACAATCCTTCCTATTGGAATTACGGGATCAAGTCAATGATCCTTCCTTTTAGAATTACGGGATTTAGGTCTTTACGGAGTTACTAACGATCCTTCCTTTCAAAATTATGGGATCATCACAGTTGTGGAAATCAGACAATCCTTCCTATTGGAATTACGGGATCAACACATCTGTGGAACTCAGACAATCCTTCCTGTTGGAATTACGGGATCAAGTCTTTACGGAGCTACCAATGATCCTTCCTTTCGGAATTACGGGATTTAGGTCTTTACGGAGTTACTAACGATCCTTCCTTTCGGAATTACGGGATCAACACATCTGTGGAACTCAGACAATTCTTCCTATTGGAATTACGGGATCAAGTCAATGATCCTTCCTTTCAGAATTACGACATTTAGGTCTTTACGGAGTTACTAACAATCCTTCCTTTCGGAATTACAGAATCAACACAGTTGTGGAACTTAGACATTCCTTCCTCTAGGAATTACAGGATCAACATACGTTCTCGAGTATCGAAGTCACCGGATCCGTTCTAAACCGAAGTTCAAGGATGATACAATCCTACCACCTTCTCGATGACCGAAGTTCACCGGATCCATTCTAAACCGAAGTCCAAGGATGATACAATCCTGCCACCTTCTCGATGACCGAAGTTCACCGGATCCGTTCTGAACCGAAGTCCAAGGATGATACAATCCTACCACCTTCTCGATGACCGAAGTTCACCAGATCCATTCTGAATCGTAGTCCAAGGATGATACAATCCTACCATCTTCTCGATGACTGAATTTCACCGGATCCGTTCTGAACCGAAGTCCAATGATGATACAATCCTACCACCTTCTCGATGACCGAAGTTCACTGGATCTGTTCTGAACCGAAGTTCAAGGATGATACAATCCTACCACATTCTCGATGATCGAAGTCACTGGATCACTTCTGGACATATGTCCCAAGATGATACAATCCCTCTTCATTCTCGAAGACCAAGGTCTCCGGATCACTTTAGAGAAAGTGCCCAGGGATGATACAATCCCACTTCATTCTCGAAGACCGAGGTCTTCGAATCACTTCTGGACATATGTCCCAGGATGATACAATCCCTCTTCATTCTCGAAGACTGAGGTCTCTGAATCACTTTAGGGCAAGTGCCCAGGGATGATACAATCCCATTGCAACATCACTACTCCCCCTTTCGAGGAAGGTATTTCCGAACAACACCAAGCTTGTCTCAAAAGTGTTCGAACTTTACTCGAGACAGAGGCTTTGTCAGCACATCATCATCTAAACCATCATCATCTACATCTTCAGTATGTGAATACTGAACTATCACCATCTGTATCTCTAGTATGTGAATACTGAAACATCATCATCTACATCTTTATCTTGAATGTAGAAATACTGAATTTCTATGTGTTACGACAGAACACGGGGTTCTCTATTATCACAACTCTCGTTATCACATAGAATCAATGTAGTATCCATCTTCAGTTCAAAGAGACCTGATATCAGCTTCCGAAGCCATATGGCTTCACAACTTAGCAGAGCAATCTACTATGTATTCTGCTTCAGCCATGCTACGAGAAACACTGGACTGTTTCCTGCTAAACCATGAACTCATAGCAGACCCCAAACAAAAGCATCTACCTAATGTGATTTTCCTGTCTGAGATACTTCCAGCCCAATCTGCATTTGTGTAGCCATACAATCTATACTCATGGCTACCATCATAATATTAACCAAAGTCTATAGACCCTTTCAGATATCTCATCACATGTTTTGTTGTTACTAGGTGAACCCATCTTGGTTGAACAAGATATTGACTTAAGGTGTTCAAAGCAAAACAAATGTCTGGTCTAGTATTAAGTACATCAATGACCCAATGATCTGTCTGTAATGAGTCATATCCACTAACTCTGATGAGTCATCAGCTAGCAGCTTCAGGTCGGAGTCCATGGGTGTGGCCATGACTTTGCATTCCAACATATTGAATCTCTTCAATATCTCTACCGCATACTTTCCCTGGTTGAGAAGGATTTCTTCTGAACTTTGCCATACTTCCAGACCTAGGAAATAATGCATTAACCTAAGGTCTTTCATCTCAAATTCTTTTGCTAGTTTCTTCTTGCTTTCCATGATCTGTTTCTCACAGGATGACAAGTTCATCTTCTACAACCTTGAGATAAAGGTTAGGATTAGCTTTACTTTTGGTAAAGCCCATGCTCGACAAGAAACCATCTATTCTTTCATACCAAGCTCGAGGAGCTTGTTTAAGACCATATAATGCCTTCTTCAACTTGCATACGTGAGTATGTCTATCTTCAATTTCAAATCCTTGTGGCTGTTCTATGTATACTTCTTCTTTGATCACACCATTTAGAAAAGCTGTTTTCACATCCATCTGGTGTAAGTCCCACTTCATCATGGATGCAAGTGCCATGGTAGCTCTAATTGAAGTATACCGTGCTACTGGGGCAAATGTCTCTTCATAATCAATTCCCTCTTTCTGAGAGAAACCTCTGGCCACAAATCTTGCTTTATACTTCTCAATACTTCCGTCAGCTGCATGCTTTATTTTGCATATCCATTTGGAGGATACTATACTCTTTCCTTTTGGTTTGGGAACTGTATCCCAAACATCGTTCTAGTATAACATCTTCCATGAGTTCATCTTGTCGGGTCATCAACATATCCTAGTCTTCTGCATTCAACCTTGAAGGTTGGAACCCACTTTACTCTTGGTAAAGTCTCGATCCAACAGGAAGCTGTCCATCATGTCGTACCATGTCGAACTTAGATATCTTCTGTAGTCACTCCCCCTGAAGTGGAGTATCATCTTCCCTCTTCATTCTGTACAGGTGGCTCTATGCTTGATATATACTTGTCAATAGAGTATGTCATGTCATAGTCTATTCTTTCTAAGGCAAATCATGAACCTTGCTTTGTACACTTGTTCTTGTAGATCCATATGGAATATACTACGTACTTCCCTTTATGTCTCGAAATCATATCGTATACATCATTCCCCATGATCAACTGTTATTCTTTGATCATAGCTTCTTTCATAACATTCTTTTCTTCATCTTGAGTTATCTTTCATACCCATGGTGGTCTTCATCCTTCGAGGTGGATCTACTGCTCTCTGAAGCTCTTTCTTTCGTCATGGTGTCTCTGACCCTGGGAGCTTCAAATTCATGTTTATTGGAGTGAATTTTGAATTGTCACCACTTGTTCTTCGAAACAGGTCTCATCCTTTTTTTCTTGTAGGAGGTTGTTCAGGACCTTTCCTACAATTCAAATGCACTAATTGCATGGTTAGAACTATTTCATAAAACATATGCATAACGACAAATTCTTATGCATCATGCAACTATTTAGCCAATACAACATTCATCCATATCTCACGGAAACTTTCTAGATGCCTTCCATCTCTATCATGACATCATTGAGATTGTGCACTAATCCAGTATGTCAACAAAGAGGTTTCATTCTAGATAAGTAGCAATGGAGAGATGTATAGCACCATGAGCTACTTACCGATCACATGCATATTAGTAGTATACAGTCATTAATGCAAACAATCTATCATGCATAACACATCAACTGAATATAATCAAATGCATAACAAAACAATATCATTAAATGTCAATTGAATACTTATCTTTTGTTTGTTTCGTGGGTAGACTCCTTCTTGATCATTCTCCTTCATCATCTTCTTCATTCATGAAATCATCATTTCTTATCCAAATGATAAGATGGATAAGAGGTTCATCAAGAATTGAGTTCTTCATATTCCTCATTGCTTGAGGGATCTGCTTTGAATGGTGAGAGCTTGATCTTCAATTTGCTCCCATCTTTCTTCTTCTCTTCTTATGAGACGAGCTTCTTCTTCTTCCCAGAGTCAACTAAAAGTAATCACTTCCTTCTAGCACACATTCCTCGCATGAATGAATCCCATGATCCTGGGAGGCCATTCAAGGTGGCTATCACCACTTATGCATTCTCCACTTCTTCTTCTACCACTTCAAGATGTTTTGCATTCTGGATCTTCATATTCTTCAAATGTTTTCTCGAAGCCATCTTCTGATTTATGTTCTTATCTTCAAATAGCTTAATCAAGGAATCAAACATCTTTGGTGTATTTAGGGAAGACACTTGTGGTACAAGTTGATCCATGATTGAATCAACAATGATCTTCTTGGCCTTGATCAAGTTCTTCTTGTGTAAGGCTTTGAGCCTCATCTCCTTTTAGAACTGGAACCTCTCTACTCATGAAGGTGTCCAATTCATTTTCTTTAGAAAGATCAAATACTTCCATGCTTGGAAGTTTTCAACTTCACTAAGCTGATGTGATAGATCACTTTGAAATGAGAACCTCAAATGCAAATAGCAAAAGATTAGATCTTACTGATTTGAGGTGTCCGTCCTGCTTCCGGAGCTGGCTAATCTAGAGTTTGTCAGAGAAACCCTAATTTTCAAAACTTGGAATCTTTCAGATCTGATTGGATAGAAAGATAGATCTCTTCAAATGGAGTTGTCCAATGTACTCCTTTTCTGAAAACAGTGGAGGGAAGCTCCCGGAACAGGAAGCCCTAGTTTTCCAATTTCTTCTGCAAAAATGCCTATTACGGTTTTTGTGATATCTCTGAAATTACTGCTCCTATGTGTCTGAAATTTCTCACTGAGGTAACCTCGCATGTCCCTGATCCAACACAATAGGTTTCATCAGAATAGGTTTCACCAATTGGGATTTATGATCATTTTCCCAAGGTGACCTGTTACAGAACTATTCAGAACAGTGAAGTTGTACGGAATGCCACGTGTCACTGGTTCATCCTCAGGTTATGAAATTCGAACCACAGAAATTACAGTCTGGGCTCTTTCTGGAACATATTCAGGAATTCCATTTGGACCTCGATAGCCCACTCTATAGCAATTCTCCCCAGGTGTCCTGTTTAGGGATGAATTCTGGAAGAGGCTGGAACCCTAACTTGGAGGGGTCATATCTCCCAGAATATAGCGAATCTGAGGCTGAAGTTTGGACACAGTGTAAATCAGGATTTTATCTTAGGCCTCTGCAATTTTCAACTCCTGAGCATTCGCTAATCTCAGGATATAGCGAATGTAACAAACATTAGCAGTTTTAGTATTTAGGGTTTTTCCAGATCGAGGTCAAACTAGGGTTTGACTTTCCCGGAGTGTCACCTAACCAAATTTATTGATCCAGGTCTCTAAACTTCGATTTTGATGAGGAGAAAAATCCTATGCTGGGCTCACTCAAAAATTCTTCTTCTATAGAAAGCCCTAATTTTCTGCACCAAAACCGAAAATGCTCGGAATCGAATTCCGCTTCGACGGAAAGATGCGCCCTTCAATGGAGAGTCAATCTAGCCTTCTTTTGCTGATCGATCATGGATAGAGACCCAAAAAATAAGAAGCCATAGATTCTTTAGCTGCACAATGTCTTCTTTCAGGGTGGCTCTGATCCCATGTTAAATTTTCATATGCATAACTAAGACATCAGTATTTCAGTTCATTTTCATAACAACAGCATATAAACAGGATCACTGAAAGATAGACAAGCACAACCATACAAAAGGAACACAAAGATTTATCCTAGGAAAAACCTAAAGGAAAAAACCCAGCAAAAGCTTCCTCAATATAGATGCCCCAAAAAGATAAAAAATAAAACCAGCAAGGAGATCAAAGCCTGATTCTCCTCCTTCTCCAGCTACTTCTCTTCTCCACTAAAGTGCTACACAAGTGAGAGTGTGTGTTCAAATGAGGAGAGCTACACCTTTATTTATTATTCATCCGTTCACTTCAATTAACTCATCCGACATGTAGGCTCGAGTTAATCATGTAGGCTTGAGTTACACATGTAGGCTCAAGTAACCACACTGGGGGGCTAATGACCCACCTTTACAATTAGAGGGGACAACCTCGTGACTCTTATTAGTTCTTCCGATTAGAAGCATCGAGGTACAAGATAATACAAGTGGTTCTCCCGATAGGACCATCGGGGACCACAAAAGATACATATAGAATATTCTTCAAAGTTACAATATTTTAACACTAAGTTGGTGCTTAATTGAGGAGATTGGTGTCTCCATTAGGTTGATGCCTACAAACTTTGTAATAGTAGGTTGGTTCCTACATAAATTTATAAAGATAAATTTTGTGTTTGTTTTACCGAAAACAATTTCCACATTAAATTTTGTGTATTATGATTAGAGTTTATGTGTATTTATTATTTCAAAGTAAATGAATGATCGATGAATGGTTAAAATAAGAAAACGTAGCTTATACTGATTCAGCTGCCACCCACCCTCAATATAACCATAAATACCAACAATAAGAACATGACTAAAGGATATTATTAGAATAAAGGAAATGAACACATGTTCTTATACTAACAAATATCCAACATAAAAAGGACAAACAAAAAAATATCCATATAGGATAGAAAATATTAGTAATAATTGAAGTATGAACGAATAGATAAATTTACAAATTTATAATGCCATGTAACAATATATTTGTATCCATTGACCAGTGACCATGATTAATAACTCACGTCCCTTTATTAGATCATGCCTTTTAATTAGGATCTCGCTTTACTAATTATTATTACTTAGTTATTCCTTGTTCACATATATATTATGTTGATTACAAACTATTCTAGGATACTTTGTTGATTAGGTCTCACCTAAGATTGTAATTTACAAGTCAGTCCAATAATTTTGGTATCCACATGAGTGAAGTTGTATGCTTACCCATGTATGCTTATGCATGATCCCTTTATTAGATCATGCCTTTTAATTAGGATCTCGCTTTACTAATTTTTATTACTTAGTTATTCATTGTTCACATATATATTATGTTGATTACAAACTATTCTAGGATACTTTGTTGATTAGGTCTCACCTAAGATTGTAATTTACAAGTAAGTCCAATAATTTTGGTATCCACATGAGTGAAGTTGTATGCTTACCCATAACATGACCAAAGTGATTTATTATTATTGAAATGTTTGAAAGGGCTCATGCGCATGAAATTATTATTCATGGTCATTGGCTCTATAAAACAATTTGGTGATGTATGGTTTATTGGATGAGTAGATTTCATACATTTTGACACCCAACTATATTGTCCATTGTGGATTGTTTTTGTTGGCACAATCAACATAGAGTCGAGGGTTCACACATATAGACTAGTAAACTACCATTGTATTTTTAGCTCTAACTTGACTAGTTATGCAAACAAAGATAGGTAGCAATCCCTTGTTAGAGAAGGTCTCACTCAAGACATGAAAGGATAGATCTATTTTGAGATTGAAAAGTAGACTATCTGTCATATCACAAATCAAAATATATAGTAGAAACCAAAAGAATACTACACATCTGTCGATTAAGTTTTCATTGATGCCAACTGTTGAGTCCTTAGTGCCCCTTGTGGAGCCCCTAAGGGTTAGTGTTTAGTTTGTGGTTGTCTATGTCAGAGGAGCCCTTTTGACCTTGTCCAAGCCCAAGATTGAATCCCTTGGAGGCTTTGGAACAATAGAAAAATCCTTGGTTACCCATTGACTTGGTCAAGTTCCCCTAAGTTGTATATTGGTCCCATTTGAGTCCATTTTCGAGTTCCCTGATCCTGGTAGATCTTTGGTTACTAGTATTTGTGTTGCTTGTTATGCTTGTACTTGTTTTGGTCTCTTGATTGGTTGTTGAATGGATGATGTGGCTCATGTGTGTAAGTCCCTTGGTGTGTTGATGTTGGAGCCTATTGCTTGCATTAGATGGTCTTGAGGTTGTTGAGTTCTTGCAAGGTCCTTGAGTCCACAAGCTTAGATCTTGATCCTCTTGCATGTGGAGACTTGGGTCTTGGAACCCAAACTTATGGCGGTATGTTGGAACCCATTCTTATGAGGTCCTTGGTGTCCTTGGAAGTTAGGGTATTGAACCCACGCATATTGTGGTTTGATGGCCCTTGGACGCTATATGGTCAATGTCATGTTGTAGCCTTGTGATCATGCATATGAAACCCATAAGGTGTTGCAAACTAGTGGTGAGGTATTTGTACCCCTCTTTTGGGGTGTTGGTACTCTTATTGTGATGAAGATATATAGTGGAACCATTGGAGATGTTTTTAATGATATGGAGACCTTGAATATGATTATGATATTCTTGAAAAATTCTTTGTTCCCACTTGATTGGTGGTGTTGGGGTCCTTGATACCCTTGATGTGATGTGTATATGGTGGAGACCTCCTCCTTGTTGACATGAATACCATCGAATCCCTCATTCCTTTGATGGTGTCCATTGAATCCCTTGACCTTAGAACTTATGCATAAGGTAGCATGGTCTTTGGCACCTTTAAGTGTGGAATCTTTTAACTCCTGAACAAATTGAAGAATTTAAGGGTATTATACCAATAATTTGCATATATTCCCATCATAGGGAGATAGTACTAGTCAATCCATTTCTGTTGATATGTGGAGCATCTTCTAACTCCTTACGGTTGAAGAGACATGAATTTTTGAAGTTGGTGTACCCCACCTTATTGGGTGAGGCGACCAAACAAAAGAAAATTTAATTATTTGTAATTTTGAATTGCATTTCGCACTAGTTTGAGGTACTAACTTTCCTCCACAACCTATATAAATAGAATATTAAACATTTCATTTGTTCATCAATCAAGTCTCTCTTTGGTATTTGGTAACTCTTGGAGAAAAGTGCGAAACTTTGTGGAGGAGAAATGTTTGGGCATCTTTGAGGATTGAAAAGATTCACTAAAATTGGCATAACTTTATCATACGGAACGAGAATTACAAAATTCTTAGCTCGTTGGAAAACTTGTTGCGAGGGCTATGTGATGACATGATATAGAGTTTATTTTGGTTTTTCTATTGTTTCTTTGTCTTGTGATCTTCAAATGGTATGGTTCATGTTTCTGGGTTTCTCTTGTGATGACACATGTCTCTCATGGATAGAGTTCATCTTTGATCTTAGTATGTGAGCCTATATATTGGTATATATCTTTGAAGTCATTGAATATGTTATGGAGGATATGGTGATGGTTATCTTGGAATATATCTTGATGTGATCTTGATATAGATCTTGATGATTATCTTGGATATTGTTGGCATAGATTTTGGTGTTTATCTTGACTGTTGTGTAGTGTAGTGTTGAATGAGAAGTTGACATGTAAGTAAAAGATCTCGTGAGTGATTTCTTTGATCAACCTAAGTGTTTTCTTTGAATACTAGTTTGACAAGTGTTGATCATTGTGTCTTTGAACTAAGTAGAGTTGGACTGTTATTGGCTGTTAATGACAACCTTTGACAGTATTGTAAGTGACTATTTGCTTGATATTTGTTTGATTTGTTGACTTGATTTGAGTGGAGTGAAAAACCCTTTTGTGTCTAAGAGTTTATGAGATTGACTGAGTTTGACATAGTTGGTTAAGTCTTTTATCTTCTTGGTTGAGGTTAGTTGGTTGGGGTATAACATGTTTAACTGTCAAGTATTCCTTGACTATGATTGAGGTTAGTTGTGGTGTCATTGAGTTGAGTGTGATTGGACAAAGTTTGGTTGACCGTATGTGAAGTCTCTTGGTTGCTCAAATGTGTATCTTACTTGATGAACTAGGCCAAGTAAGAAGGGTTGGTTGACTGTCAGAGCACTTGATTAGATTAACACAAGTATATCATTGACTTGGCACATGTACACAACCAGCTTGATAAAGGTTGGTTAAATTGAGCAGGATTGGCACAAGTTGCCTTATATGTAGTTGGTCAAACTCAGACTGGTTGAGTTTTATGAGCAGTTGGTTTGACTTAGGTGGACTGAGTTTGGTGTGCAATTGGTTAGACTCAGATTGACTGAGACGATTGATGTGAGAAACAAATCGAATGGTACAGCTTGATTGGACATGTTGATTGTATAGGTTAATGAGCAGTGTGATGTAGTGGACAGTGATCAGTTGATGAGTAGTGATCAGATGATGAGTTGTGGTTAGTAGTGGGAGTGGTTGTGCAATGTGGTACAGATTGTGTAGTGTAGTACAGGGGCGTTGATTAGCAGGTCCGTGGGATCAATGCGGTTGTGGTTCAACAGTTTCTATCTTCATATCAGGGTGGGACGAAGGGGAAAGGAAAGGGGTTTGTAGCCTCCTTCTAGTTGTAGTCGAAGAACTAGGGAGTTGGATAATACTTCATGTTGTAGCCTCCTTCCAGTTGTAGCTGGAGAATTGAAGTCATTGTAATAAGGGGGTTGTTGCCTCATTCCAGTTGTTGCTGGAAAACTATTATTATAAGGATTCTGTGGTTTTTCCCCCAGGACTTGGGGTTTCCATGTAAAAATATCATGTATCGTGTTTTGTTATGCTTCTTATGTGATGATGATATGATGATATGTATAATGATAATAACATACTTTGCATAATATTGAATGAGTTGATGATTGTTAACGTTGAAAAAGTAACAAAAGCTACACACACTATTCACCCCCCCTCTAAGTGCACTTGGTGTGTCCAACAACATCATCTTGTCATTCATCCACATGGATCATCAAATTTGCAGAAAGGTCATCGTATCATTGGATTAAGACTTTAGTGCATATCCAATCAAGACTGGACACAATTAAGGTACACAAGTACAAGTACAACTATATCCATTAATATTTTTTACATGATTCAAACTAGGTCAAATCCTTGCCTATATATATACATCTGCTCTATGAACCCTACATATTGGGATATCCTATGGTCTACCTACAACTATCTCTAACACTAGGGTCCCAACATTATTTTTTTTCTTTACTTTTATGATCAACTCCTTAAAACCCAAAATGTGAGAAAGGGCACCAATAGCCTTTAACCACAAATTTTGACTCATCCAAATTTAGCTATAGTGCCCGATGTTGGATTGCATCTCATTGTTGTCTATGTTATTTGCTTGTTTTGATCAATTTTCTTGAAGTGCAAGTCCCACTTCTAGTGAACTAACTAATGCAATTACTTGAATTATTTAACAATGGCGAATTGAGATTTCTAATATTCCATTAAAATTTCAGTTGAGGCTTAGATGGTTTCAATCATCACTTTTTTCCAATTGGTGAAACAACTCACATTGCAATGTGGCCTCAATATTTTTGGAAAGATCTAAAATGTTTTGCAAGATCTTTGCGACATGAGGTCAAAGCCCTTGGATGGCCCCCTTGACTTAGGCGTTCCCATCGAACATATTGATTACTTCTTTGTCCACTAACTTCAATATCAAACTATATTATTCCTTGACTTCTTTACCTATAGTGGAAAATACTTGGTTTTGGACCTTTCTAATCCCTTGGTGTAGTGCTCCTCCTACTACTTGCTCTCCAACCCCCATGATACAGATCCACCAATAGAGAGTTTAAAATATTGTTTATGACTATTTTGTAACTGCTCATAACTTTTCTTCCTTCTTCCACCTGCTCACTAATACCAAACACATGTTCCCATAGTGCCTACGTTTTCATATCCTTTTACTCCCATGCAAAAAAATATAGGAGCGTATTCTCTTGCATTGGTGACATTTTTTATGAAGAATTGGATTTGTTCGATGACCATGACCAAGAGCATATTTTCATACATTCTAGCATTCTTGCATCATGTTCCCTTACAAATGTCCAACCTTGCATGAAACACTCTATAGTAGCATTTATTTGTCATGATGCCTCTACCTAAGATATCATCAACACCTGCACCTATACTTAGTACCAAAGTTCTTTACCTTAACCCTGCAAAACCAAATGGTAACCTATTCAACTAGTCATGTACTGCATGATTAGCATGTTGGAGGGTGATTTAAGAGCATCCCTTAGGATTTGGAAATCCTACACACCACAAAATATTTTTAGTTTAGTTTTGGTTCCATTTCAAAGTTTTTGTGATTTCCAACAATCACAGAGGTCTAGTATTATGATCAACGTGCTCTCATTGCTTGGATTCAAACTCTAATATTTGTATATGTTATTGAAGTCAAATTACTCTACTCTCCCATTAAGTTGAATAAAAAATATTGAGTTTTGGTACCATGAATATGTCCATAGCCAACACACATAAATTTTTGTATGTCTATAATAACAAGCGATTAATGTTTGTTTTCACTAATGGATCTTTAATACTTTGCATTAAGGTATGAAATTTTAATATGATGTAGACATATTCCATCGCCTTCCCTCTAAAAGCTTATTAAAAAATAGAGTCCAAGGGGTACAACTGAGCCAAACACAAAACATTGTAGAAAAATCTAATTCCATTTTGCATGTTTAGTTTTTCCAAGTTAGCATTGCCTATTCAATCCTCGAGGCATGGGTTGTATTTGAAAGTTAAAGAAGTGATTATTATCTATGAATATATGTTACTAATTAAATAAATGTTTTGGAAACCCCAAGAAATAAATGACTTTGTTATTAAATGGTCATCCTCTTATAGTTTAAATATTTGAGAGCTTGATGTAATGATATCACTTGGCTCTCTATCGATTTGGTCTTATGTAGTTGATGGTAATGTTGTGTGATATAAGACATAGTATTTTTTTAGGGGCAAAATTTAGCAAATTGGCTAACTTTGGGCATTATTTTCAAAACATAAATTCGCTAATTAGTCATTTTTACTCTAAAAAATCTCCTATATTCACAGAAAATATGTTCTTTTATTAATATTCACCAAAATGTACAAGTTTTAATAGTAAATAGTAAGTTTCTTATTTAATATTTTCCTTCCTATCTATATCTACGATTTTTCCATCCAAAATAACCACCTAGAATACTATACTTGGGTATACTATTTGAATCCTTGAAAAATAACCTAATCCAAAGATTTGTGCATTGGCTTTGTGAATGTAATAATTCCCAAGATATTTGGCCATCGTTTTAACAAACTTGCAAAGGCTATTATTGAATGTATTTCCTATGTTTTTATTGGATAATGCATTGTGTGTTTTAATTTAATGTATTTATGGATTTGGTGTATGTTATGAGTTATTCTATTATGTGACTCTAATTGTGGGCCCCATGAGTACTACATGAGAGGGTAGATATAATGTAGTGGTGGGCCCAATTTAATCCACTTCTCATTTCTCAAAGGGTTTTAGTGCAAGTACTAGGTGCAACAAAATCTCATCATGGTACAATAATCACGCAAGCCTCTAGTAAACATTAAATTTCCTAGCACACCCCTTCACATATTGAAAAATTGCAGGCCACCATAGCCTTATATACAAGCTCTTGCATGCTTTCCTTTTTCCATTACCACAAACTCCTACAATGCCATTGTGTTAGTCCAACAAAGTATCTATGCATTACTGATCTAAGACAATTCCTAATAATTCCATCTACACCCAACTTATAAAATTATCCTACAATCACTCCTACTAAATTTTTGTTATGACACGTTATTTTTCTTGGGTATGATATACCCTTATGGCACATGGCCTAATGTCAAAAACATTAAATCTCTTAGAGGTGGTATAGAATAGCCTTAATCTAGAAAAAATCATGATCTCTTAATTGGTCATCCATTGATCCTCCTCACTCCCCTTACACTATGTGTGACACATAATCCAAAACATTGTCCTTCTTGTACTTCATGATGATTTCAAACTCAACTTATTGAAGCAACAACCATATGCACCTATGGCACTCTAGCATAGTGTTGTCCACCAAATACTTCAAGGCTGAATAATTAATGTAGAATTTAAATTGGCCTCTCAATATGAATGTAAAATTCTAGGTAGCATGAATATCATTGCCAAACCTTCTTGGTCAACCATTATGTAATTACTTTCAGCCATTGACAATTTGATACTTGCAAAGTGAATAGGATTTTCTAGTTATCCTACTCTTGGTTGCACTAAAACGACTTTAAGTGTAAACCTGCACATCCAAATGAACGTAGAACTCCGCAAACTGGTTAAAAAATGCCAATATCCACGTGTTTCTCATCTTATCCTTCAAGATTTCAGACTCGTCAAATGCATCCACACAAGTGTTTGTCTCCTTCAATAGTTTTAGAAGTGTCACTTTAATTATAATATATGTTTCTCCTTTACCTATTTATACCTTGCAATTCCTCTTTGTAAAGCCTCCTAGATTCTCTTGAAACCCTTTATTTTTTAAAATACTAATTTGCAACTAGACACTTAATGTAGTTCCTTTTGTACTTCCACCACTTTCTATCCCCTAAGTCTACTAGCACCTAAAATATGTATCCCCTTACAATGACTCCTTTGGATATCTTGGCTCCAAACTTGCATGTTTGATTGGTTCCTCCTATGGTGTCTTTGTTGGCATATATACACTTATACCGTGGAAGTTTCAATGCTACAACCTCAATGGAACCTACATCACATCTAAGGTAAGGAAGTATCACCCCCTCTAAGGGGAACACATCTCTCTAATCTAATATTTCATTTGATTAATATTTATAGTAGTAGATCTAGGGTATACTTCTATATTGAATATCTATATCTTTGTATTGGAGATCAAGGTAAGCCTTATATTTCAAGTATCTAAATTAGTGTGTGGGTCATTCTAGGATGTGCATCATTCTTGGAGGATAATAAAAACTCTCCGCTTAAACCTACAAAGCTTCATCATCTACACTAACTATTATAGTGTGAGTTTTCTCCCCATTTCTCTTTCATCTCTAGCATCATGGTTTCTAACCAACTAAAATAAGTGTCAATTGATTAATCAAGTTAGTTAGATCTATTTCTTTAATCAATTCATTTGTAAAACCTTATTGAAAACTTAATCAAGTTACCCTGATCACTTACCACCCTAGGTTATCATTAACAAGATCATAAGGCCCCAACTAATATATTGATTTCCCCACTTACTTTCATATCATTTTTCCTTACCTTAGGATTT
Source organism: Pseudotsuga menziesii (assembly GCA_001517045.1). Taxonomy (NCBI): domain Eukaryota; kingdom Viridiplantae; phylum Streptophyta; class Pinopsida; order Pinales; family Pinaceae; genus Pseudotsuga; species Pseudotsuga menziesii. Next base: position 327,964 of record LPNX011205973.1, on the reverse strand, counting down.
CTTAGTTTGCCATAAAAATGAGTGGAGATTTCAAGGGTGGCATATATGAGAGTAAATGTAAATGATATTAACCCAAGGGGAAATATATGGGGAAACTTCTATGTAAATGTATAAGAAATAGGATCAACCTAATAAAGGGGCCACATCTGCAATGATTTGGAAAATGTATATAGAATTCATACAATCATTATTGGGGTAACATGTGATTTAGATATATAAATATATTGGGATTTTGGATTTCTCCTATTATTTAAGGAGTTATTGTGTAACTTGTATCTTATATCTATTTTGGAGTTGTGCACCACATTCACATCTTTGTATAATTTGGTTTATTACTCTAGTATTTTATACATTTGTTACATACCACCCTTTTAGTAGAGTGTGCGATTTGGTGGTCTCCCATCCCTACCCTCATCCTTCATATGGTAAAACAAATCCATTTCTACATTTTGGTGACTCCACTTGAGAGTTCCCAAAAATCCTTCCCTCTTGGAAAGAATCTCCCTATGCTTTTTTTATTATCTTTAGTCCCTACACCCACCATAAGGAGTATTCTATCCTTGTCATCTAAGGAAAGGAAGGTCCCTTTTCCACCCATCTCACTATTTTCAAGGATACTTCTTTAAGAAACACCCTTCCTCAAGCCTCTATCTCTCTAATTGATGTAAGGCACCCTAGATAGCACTATTGACATGTTGAATTATGTTAGCTTCTCATGACTCCCATTTTTAGACATCATTTGGAATGCATGCCTGGTTCCAAACTAGGCTTCCATGAATGTCTCAAGACTATATGAATTAGACCATGAAGATCACTATACTGAAATCGGGAATAAAAACTATTCTTTATTTGAGCTTGTGCCCGATAAAGCCCCCCTTTGTGCTTCCAAACCTTGTTTTGATCATACTAGTAGTGTATATTAGTACATAGCACCAATACTGGTACCTAAAATAGTAAGTAGTAAAGGTGCCACCCAACTGAAGATGCAAAACTGGTCACTAAACAAACAATACGAAAATGTCAATCAAAACACCCCAAGGTGAGGCAACACAAACATGATGTTGGGGAAGTGTTTGAAAATTCGTCTGGAGCTGACAATACCACAACCTCTGGAGAGTAGAAAAATCAATGGGTAGGTGGCTTGATTGAACCAAAAATAGATGCAAAACCTTCCAAACAGGAGAGACATCAAACGACTTTCAAGATGAACCAAGAAGATTTGAATTTCACTCCCAATAAGAAGGTTAACCATTAAATTCCCCTTAAAGGAAACATGGTGTAAATTTGGAATAAAAGGCACGAAGACCATGAAAAAAACAAAGAATTTGACGTTTGATAGCCCTAACTATCCATTATCAGAAAAGTCACAAATCAACCTCTTTGCATGTCGAAGCTCAATATTACAGAAGGGCAATCTTATGAATACCCACACATGGCAAGTATCCAAAATCCTTTTTATCCTTAAAAGGACATCGCTTCATGCCATGTATTATAGTTCATTTTCTTTCATATCTTGTTGATTATTGTTTGTATAGTTTTTGTATTACCTAAAAGCATCGGAGTCGATGTCTTTTTTGCTCCGTCGAGCCAAATGTGCAAGTTCACAATCAACATTTTGTTTTTCCAGGAATGCACCTGAATATCCCCAAAGGTTGACTCCATAGCCCAATAGAAGTGAAGGCACTGTTATTCTATTCTTAGATATTTAAGCTAGATTCTTGGCACCCCGCAAGGAGGAGCCATCCCGTAGCAGGAGGCGAATATTGTAGCACGCTTTGTGCCTGCAGTTATTGCTTACCCCTCCCCAATCAAGAACAAGACTAAAGACTGAGAGTAATAAAAATAAAGCGTCCATACTCAATGATCACCTTGTGTACGAAAGGTCTGAACCATTCATGCGAAGTAACTAACAAGGGAATTAACAAGCGTCTCTTCATGCTAATGGCTTAGATGCAAACACACAGCTTGTCAGGACAGATCCAGACCGTCAGAGGCTACAAAATATGCGATGCATTTAAAAGTGGGGAGTCCACGCCGGTGGCCCAGATTGAACCCCTTAGTTTGTTGGAAAAGATTGGGTCCATTGGAGGTAACAAGATTTATTATAGAATCAAACAACAAAGCGTCTCACCTCTAGCTCATATGAACAACGATGCACCTCCGCAAAATGAATCTTGATCGTTGGAGGCGCCACAACAAGCGAGAAGGATAAGCAAAATCCTTTCCCACTAATGGCCTGGATTAAGGAACACAACTTGTCAAAGATAAATCCAAGTCGTTGGAGGGATCAGGGCTGATACTTAAAGAGAGGAAAAGATCATCACGCGGATGGCTCAGATTAGATCACAAGCAGGTTAACTTTGATCTTGTCCGTTGGCAACCATAGGAGCATATGACCAGATGAGAAATTTTTCTTCCTTGCCAATGGTCAATATTCACTCGTGCATCTTCTCCAAAACAAATCTAGGCCATTAATGGCTCTACGAGTATGCAGTAAAGGTAAAAGATGCCCCTCACAATGATGGTTCAATTCAAATCATGCAAAATTATCAAGCTTAATACCAACCACCAGCAATTAAGGAACTTGTCGTAAAAAGGAAAGTGATTCCCTTGTCTCAAAGACATGCATAGATTCATGCAAGCTGCTTTCTCAAAACAGCCTCGAGCGATCGTTCTCAAAATCCAGTGCTATAGAGTCCAGGGCGATGAAAGAGAAAACAATTTTTTAGGACAGTAGTTTCCAAAATAGTGTAGCAATATGATTGATCAGGTGGTTGAAATGTTATTTGCTCATGCAAAGTTGCAAAGTTACAGTCATCTCAGAAAGCAAGGAGTATCAACCTTAACAATGTCTACCCCATCGGCTTTGTAATTTCCCTTATGGTTCAATTGTCTTATCCATATGCTTTATAGCTAATCATTCCCTAGTTTACACATATAACTCCCATTCCAATTCAACCCCAATTCGTGTGAATGCCATCATGGAGAATCCTCATTCAATGGTTGAATCCCGATTCATCATGTTCTGCATCTAATCTAAATAATTACAGAGGGCATTCCTTTCTGTTTTGAATCTATATATACAGAGCCTCGCCCATAGCCTCGCCACTCGTACATCACATCCTGTTTTCTTGCTACCTATTGTCCCTTGTCTTATCTCGCGATGGTTGCACAATTAATCCCGTTAGCCTTTGTAACATTTCCTCTGTTGTTGTATGAAGTGTTTCCTAGAAAAGCTTGGATCAATTGCTTTCATGCAAATCCTCCCATTGATTGCTGCAAGTTGCAACTCCTATTAAATAAACATCTCAATGCTTCACTCTGGATCAAGAGTGTAGGGATCATATTAAATAAACATTTCGAGAGATCCTAGTGATTTCTCAGCAATTGTGGCCGTTATGTTCTCCATGCATCGCACTCTCTCAAACTTCCCCTGCACTTCCTTAACATGCACTCCCTTAACATAATTTGGAAGTTTGAGAAAGTGAGTATTTCAAGCCGAGGCATCCATTGAATTTTTGGGTATCTGTGCTTGTGCTCCGTCTAGCGGTTGTGTGTCGATTTGATACATGGAGGTTTGTATCGCGAAGGCTGGTATGAGATCGGATCTGTGAGCACTATCCCTCCTTCTACAATGGACCCCCGACAATAAAGGTTTTGCGGACCAAGCTCTTTCCACCAAATTTATCCCTTTCCACACTGAGGAAAAATGCAACCTCCCTTGCAGTTTTCCTTCTGGGGCATATTCCAATGACGTTTAGTACCATAATCAATTTCGTTCTGCAACGACCAGATAGTGAGAGGTGCATGAGCATGTTAAAGTCTGCAGGTGATGCATACTAGGGGTGAGTTGTACCAAAATCAGTTATGACGCAACATAAAAAAGATGCGGATTCCAAAAATGTTGTAGGGCCACGTATCCATTCTTAGAGGGAACGGTCATCATCAGAAAGCATGCAAAAGCACTGTCTGAAGAGGCACAAAATGAGGTTCATCATTTTTCATGAGTTTTGGAGTTGAGTGAAGTTGCCCAGATCTGTCACATTTGCATGTTCTCCTTTTTCTTCCCTCATTCTTCATAGCATAGGATCGTTGAAAGGCTGCTATTGATCTAAAATATTTCTTCCCTCATTCTTCATAGCAGAGGATCGTTGAAAGGCTGCCAGTGATCTAAAATACAACAGGACCGAGGCATCGATGAGTTAATACCCTCCATTGTATATACTGTTGTATAAATGGAATGAGAATGTTGTGCTTTGAGAATACCTAGGACCAAGGCTAGACTACTACTAGGGTTTTTAAATTAATTTTTTATTTTATTTTAATGAATGAGGTGTTGTGATTCAGAAATAACCAGAACCCATGCAAGATTGCCACTAGTATTTTTGAATTAATAATGTCTTTATTCTGAATGTATGAGATGTTCTTGTTTAGAAAACAGGGACAGAGGTGAGACTGTCCTTGGTTGTTGAATGAATGGTATTTTCTACATTCTTTAATGTACTTTTGAGACAGTATGTATCTTAAATTTACCATCCTCTGTTATTTTCAGGTGACATCTGAAATACATATCAATGGGAAGTTAAAACATACTTTGATAGTGAATGTGTTTTATGTTGTTGTTTCTTCCTTTTCTGAGAGTTTGTTATGATTAGGGTGCCTGTGAGTTGGCCTTATTTTTAGTTTTAAGGTTTTATAGAATACCTGTGCCTCCCTTTTCAAATATACACTAATATCTGTTTGTTTTCATGGCTGAAATTTGCTCCTGAGCACCTCAGATTTCAGCTTCAAACCTAGTCAAGTTTTGCACACATATTTGAAAGTTACATATGGTGACAAACTAGGATTCAGACCTCCCTATATTTGAGAGTTCCCTCCCTTGGTCAGAGGACTGACTTAATGAGCTAAAGTGGAGCAGAGATGGTGTTATCGACACAACCCTCCTTGGCATTTACATTCTAACTAGAGCCTATTTTGTGATATTGAAATCTATAGCCGAGCATAACACTATTGAAGAAATCCCAAATCTGGTTGGGGTACAACCTGAGGGGCAACACCTCTCACCTAGTTTCATTTTATGCTTCATTGTTTTGACACCAAAAAACACTAGCCTTAGCAAGGAGGTTGCTTGTGAAGGGTATTTGTGTGTTGTTAACGTGATTGCAGATATCTTTCACCGATATAGGGACTCCGTTTAGTGTTAGGAGTTGACCTAAAGTGTTGAGAAGTTGGGTTGCAGTGACATTAGAATTATATTCTTCGATGCTTACCCCTCATAGTATCGGGATCCATGACCTTGATAAAGGGTACTAATTTGAGCGATAATAGAGCGCACTAGTATTGAATGCCTCTCCTTAAGTGTTTTTACAAAACCTGCCTTTACAAATATTTCCAAGACCTTGGTCAACTAAACCATTATGCTTAACCAGGCACTTCACTATGATCTACAACCATACTTCACCTACGGCTTGACATGTCTTAGATTCAACCTTGTCCTCTTCCTACACTTTGTTGGCTTTCTACGAAGCATGACTTGCAAGTTCTTGTAGCAGATGTGGCAACAACTGATATTCTCCACCAAGGACTTCCCTAAGACCCTCTACAATCTACTAACCCTCTTTCTAGTGGGATGTCATATCTACCAACTCTTTATTTTCTCCGATTCAGCAGCAAGCGATTGATCCTTCTCAACAAGCGCCATGACAAACACTTCTAGACTCTGCAATCCATCTTAAAAAACATTAATCACACCCTCATATTATCGGTATTCACTATGTTGAAGTCCACTTAACATGTGCTTTGCTTCACCAACCTTCTTTTCAAATGGTTCACTGTCTTCCAATGTACAATTTTGCTGAATCCGTGTATTCTTGCACTATTTAGACCGAATACTTGGGTCATTTTCCAGCGAAGGTTGGGTATCCTATTGCACTACCTCTTCTTACACAATGTTTTGAGTTAAAAAGGTTGCAATTTGGTGAATTACTTCATCAATAACTTTTGCAAGCTAATCTAGTGTAACATTTATCTTGCCTCCAATGCCCTACTTTCGGTCGATTAAAGCAGACAAAATATTAGTACTTTTTAAAATTGTCTCCACCAAAGACTCTAAAGCTACGAATGTGCTCTCCATGTGGACAACACCAGGTGTCTTTCATTCCTTCATTGTCTGTGTCATTTATTTAACTTCAAGACATTGTTTAGGCTACAAACATACCTCTCTCAAGTGCATCATGGATTTCAACCAAAGATATAAAGAATTTACATTCATGTAGACTTCTGGCAAGGTTAATTGGTGGTGTTAGGCAACTCCAACAACTTACCTAACCAACTCTCTTAAGGCCATAGATTCACTTCAATATTCTTTAATTCTTCCATGCTCTTCCAATCTTAGTCCTTCCTTACTTTAGCTTGCCACACCAAGATTACAATTTCAAAAAACTGTGCAAACTCGGAACACATCAAAGGTAGACATGTCATTGCTACCTCTAAGTGCAACAATATGTTTCTTGTGTGCAAGCTTATGGATTTGCACTATGTAGAAATTTGAAAGTGACCAACTTGTTTGAGGTGGACCCTCCACCCATCATTAGGATCATTAGAAGCTATGACACAATAGAAAACAAGAGGGAAATAGAGTATAAATGGAAAATTAAAAACTAGCCGTTAATTATAAAAATTATAAAAAATGTTTGGAGACAAAATTGAGAAAAATAAGGTTGAAAAATAAAATAATATAACATATCAAATAATTTTATTTTATTTTATTTTTTAATTAATTAATTAAATTTTTATTTTTAACTTAGGTGGAGAAAAGTCAAAAGTTAAAAAGATAAACATAAATAAAAAGGGATGGAGAAAGTTATTCAATTGTCTATTAATAAAAATATAGCAGTTGAAAAGATTGAAAGGAGTTAAAATGAGGGCTAATTGGATAATTAATAAGTAATTGTTTGAGAGTAAAATATAGTTAGAACTAAATGGAAAAATAAATTAAAAATGTAAGAAAAAATAAATAGAAAAATTGAAAGTGGAGGTAAAAAAGGAAATTAAGGGTTTGACTTAATGAAAGAAATATTAAAAACCTAAAGGGGGAGGGGGTTAATTAAGAAAAGATGGAAAGGTAAATATTCATTACCTATAAATTAATAAATTAATTAAAATAAGAATAAATAAAATAAAATAAATAAAGACCTTGGGTGAAAAAGTAAGAAAGAAAGAGTAGTGAATAAAGGAGTAAGGTATCTATGGTGAGTAAGTTGATGGATTAGAGGTTTCCAAAACTAACTTAGTTTATAGCCATCTTCTTCACTAAAGTTGTTAGAATGTTTTTCAATTTCGATGGCTTCTCTAATCAGTATTGATGAATAATGACAAGTGGAGGCGCGGATTTTAGTTTGATCGAAGCAAATGTGATGTTTAGACTTGAAAAAGTGTTCAACGATTGCAGATTTGTTAACTCAATTATGATTGGTATCAACGATATGTTCTTTTAGACGGGTTTGAATGGATCTACATGTTTGTCCAATGTAGGTTTTTCCACATGAACAAGGAATTTGGTAGGCGCCCTAGGATAGGTAGGGGTTTGATTTATCTTAGTGCTTTTGAATAATTGCTTACGAGTCTTGTGGGATTTAAATATGGTTTTGATGTTCTTTTCAATTAAAACTTTAGAAATGTGATATGTGATTCCATGAATATAGGGCAGAGAGAGAATTGAAAGGGGTGGTGGAGAGGGTTTGGGGGGTTTGGGCTTGGGATGCAGGACTTGTTGAAATTTTTTGTTAATGAGGTATCTAGAGTACCGATTGGTCATGAGGGATTTAGTAAGGTGCATTATTTCTTGATTAAGATGTTGGGGGTGAGAGATTCAAGCTGCTCCAGTGATCAAAGTTTTGAGGACAACATATTTTTGAGAAGGGTGATGACGAGAGTGGACGTGGAGGTAGCGATCGGTGTGGGTCTTATTTAGAAACACTTGATAAGAGAGAGAGCGCCACCTTGTTGTTGGGTGACCAAGACATCAAAAAAGGGAATGGATTCACCTTGTTGGATTTCCATGGTAAATTTAATGTGAGGTGAAATGCTATTTAAATGATTGTGAAAGTTGTCACGAGAGGTGCGTCCATGTGGCAAAATAACAAACGTATCATCTACAAACTGAAACCAACATTTTGGTTTGAGAGAAAGAGAGTTAAGGGATAGTATTTGTCATGTCCCAAATTTTGCATTGGGTCACAATGTCTTAATCACATTTTCCATATTCATTAGATTTTGTCAAATTGATGCTAAGGGCCAAATAATTGCCAAGAAAGAAAATTACTAGTTTCCTAGGTTGGGGGTGGAAGCTTTGGGATTTGGAATAAGGGGGATAATGAATGATGGTTGAACATTAGAATGGCATAAATATTTAATAACGGAGCTAAATAAATAAATACAAGAGAAAATTGAACTGGCAATGGATCATAGAGACACATGGAGACTATGGGGCCCACACAAGCTAGAATTTATGTGCCACATGGCATCCTCTTATTGCGATTTCGAATCAATGGGAAACCTAAATGTTCTTGGATGAGTTATAAGGCTAATACACTTGGCCATATACATCATAGGTCGAATTTGAAAGGAAATGTAACTTACATGGAAGAGAAAGAGTCATTTTGAAGCTAGTGAGACACTTGGACTAGATTCCCTAGCTCTATGACAAAAATGATGAAGATGCTATGACACCTATTACACAAATCAAATCTGAAGGCTGACATATGACATATCTAACATGTCAAGTTGAAATAGAGCATCCAAGAAGGCGCTCATGTGAGTTGGGGAAGCTCAATGTGTTCCTACTTAAATTGGGGGAAGATGAAAGGCTAGGAAAGGGAGGACACATGGCAAATCTTGAGCCCACGCCCAAATTCGAATTGGCTTGAGTTTGTGGATGGATTGGTAACTTTAGAAGGCTAAGGATGTTTATAAAATACATGAATACCCCAAGAGAATAGCTTTTTCTCATTGGAGAAATTGTCATTTGTGAATTGAGAGAGCTAGTGGATGACTAGTTTTCTTGCCTTAGCCAATTTCGAGGGTAAAAGATTCCCATCCAAGTTGGTGTTTGGAGAGGCAACTCAGGTCTTTCATGGAGCTTTAATGGAGTTGTATTTACAGGTGTAAGATACAGGCCAACTCGTGGTTCCTTCTATTGCAGCACTTTCTCTCAACCATTTCCAGTTTTTATGGCATATTCTTGCTCATGGAGAGATTGCGCTTTGGGTGAGATATTGATCTATTTGGGAAAGATTCTAATGCCTTATTATTTTATGTTCTGATGTAAATGCTCTGTATTTCAAGTTCAGAAGACTCTCAGGTCGAAATACCAAAATATTTTCTGAAAAATGTTAAACAATGAAGAAATAGTGTCATTTCCCCACTATCTTGTTGTGAACCATTGTAATGCTAATGATTTCGAATTGGGAGAGCTTTTCATTGTCCATTACTGATTGTAATAAGCTCAATATGATCTATTCTTCATTCTCAGAAAATATCAGGTCAAAATATCAAATGGTTGTATGGAAAATTGATTATTAATGAGCAAACAATGACCATTTCCCCACTACATTGATGTATGCTATGATAATGTTGATTATTTCAAATGGGAGAATGTCTCTCTAATATATTTATGATGAATGGACTTTCATTTATGCGTATTACAAGTTTCATGTTCATCACTTAATCATTTGAGGTCATTTTACTCATTTTAATTGCATTTGGAGAAGATTTGGTGCCATCTCCCCAAGGGTCGAATTAGTGATTTTGTAGCTGTTTGGGAGAGGGTCATAACAATTTGTATAAACTGAATAGTAATGCATATGAGACCTTAACAATGTCCCTTAAACATCATCTACCTCTTCAAGTGGGTTTGGGAGAATTTAAGAAGCCATTTCCATTATTTATCCATGGGGAATTGAAGCCCCAATTTGCTAGTAAAGACTCTTACTGAAAAAAGTCATTTACGCAGTAGCAATTGAAAATGAAAAGGAGTTGCGTTGAAAAGATTTCCTTAGACTAATAGAGTTGTGATAATCAACATTTTTAAGTAAACTATCACTTTAATATTATAACTTTTTAACCGTATTAAACTTAAAACATTATAAACTAACCCCTAATAAATTATTAAACTTTAATGTTTGCCTTTTATTAACTATTAACTTTATATTTCAAAGAAACCTTATTATTTTTAATTTATTATAATACTAGTTTTATAACACTAAAACCTATAATTTTGTAAGACAAACTATTAATAAAATTAAAATAAGGCTTTTATTAATACTATAACCTAACTTAAACTAATATGATCTTAAAAAACCTAACCAATAATGTATCTAAAATTAAAAATTAAAAATAAACCAATAATTAAATTAAATTAACTATAACTTACACATATAATGATAGTAAACCTAAAATAATTTTTCTAAAACCTAACTAATATTTAAACATAATTATAAAAAAATTAAAAATGAATATTTAGAGAACCTAACTAATATTAAAACATTTTTAAAATTAAAAATCAAAGCCTTTCTTAAAGTGTTTTGATTAACCTATATTTACATCCTCTCATACTAACCTACCTCTCAAAAAAATTTACCCTAATATTATAAAAAAAAATTAAACTAATTTTAATTTTTCATTTCCTCACTAATGATGAGATTAAACTATAAAAATTAATTAAATTAAAAAACCAAAAACCTAAAAAAATTTAAAACCAAAACCAACTTTTCAAACAAATTTATCTCACATAAAAACTTACCCAACTATATATATTTGTTGGGCATCTTACTCAATTCCCTCAGGCTTCAATAGTCTCCTGATGATGATCCCATAGTAGGGGTCGAAACATCGAGAGTTTCAATCTTTCCAACGCAGCTCCTCTTCATTTTCAAAGACTCTTTCCTTGACCAGAATATTAAACAAGTTTGCAGAAGTAATTGGAGGGTAATAAATCATCCCTGAACATCATATTCAAGTCCTAATATCAGTCATATACCTTCTCAGAAGATTTGGGAGCATTTGGGTCAATTTGGAGATCTAGACATCAAAACTAGTCAAGGGTCGAAATTGGGGAGAAAATGAAAAATTGGTCATTTAATAAAAAATCTTAAAATGGGACATTACAGTGTTTCAAAGTGTTCCATAAATATGTTGGAAACAACAGGGGATAAACAAGATCCCATGGTAGTGCCTTCAATTTGTTCATAGAATTTACTTTTGAAAGAAAAAAAGTAGAGGAGAGAGAGATTTCAATAAGATGAAGAGTTTCCTTGTCAACAAATTGGGAAATGGCGTTGAGAGCTTCAGGGACTAGGATTTTTGTGAAGGGATAAACGAGTGGTAACTTTACCAAACCAAAAGTTAACTTAGTGGTACCAAACCAAAAGTTATCACTAAGTTACCATTTAGTTTGAGCAAGATATTAGACCCCTCAAAGCGATGGTCACTTCCATCTTGCATGTAAGGTCTCTTCTTTCCAAGCTATGGGACAAGGAACTTGATTTTGCTAACTACATTTAAAATAAATCTCCTCACAAATCTGTTAAGGACAAGACTACCTTTGAGGCATGGATTGGTACCAAACCAAAAGTTACCCACTTCCAAATATTTGGATCACACGCATGATCCCATGTACCCTCTAAAAAGAGGAAAGCAATAAATCCTTGGAGCACTGCATGCATCTTCCTGGGATATCCCAATGGTGTGAAGGGTTAAAAGTTGATTGATCCCTCAATGGACAAGCTCTTTATTGAACAAAGTGTCTGGTTTTAAAAAAGTCCCTTGCATGTACCAATGGAGCCACATGGAAAGACCTTTGTTCCTGTGAATGTACCATACATCACCGATGATGAGTCCGCCCATTCAGATCATGGTTTAGATCTAATTTTTTAATTTAATTAAGAAGAATATGAGCCTGCATGTGTCATTCCACAACCAAGCCTTAATTAGGGTTCCAACGATGATTCCGTATCCCACATGAGAAATCAGAGAAGAAGGATCTTAAGAGAGATATATGCACAAACCACCCTACATGTAGCAGATGACATTGTGGGGGGTCCAATGGATTCAAGGATGACGAGGCCCCAATTTGAGGAGCCTCCTCAAGAAGTCACAACTACCGAACCAATGTTGCTCATGCATTGTTATATGGTTCTGCTTTCATACCCGCAGACCTATGTAGAGGCTGTAGGGAATCTTTTCTAGGAAGTGGCTATGTAGGAGGAGTACAACTCTATCCTAGAGAACTAGATTGGGATATAGTTCTACTTTGTTCATACATGAAGCTTTTGAGCAGATAGGTCTACAAGACCAACAGGGAAATAGATGGATAGGTGAGAAGGTACAAGGAAAGACTGGTTCCCAAAGGATTTCAGGAGATCCATGAGATGGACTATGATGAGACCTTTGCTCCAGTAGAAAAGATGGACTCCGTCTGATTGGCCCTTGCCATTGCAACATCTAGGGGGTGGGGATTTCATTATATAGACGTGAAGAATGTCTTTGTTCACAATGATCTCCTAGAGTCTATTTACATGGAATAGCCTTAGCGGTTCATATAGAACTCATCCTTAGTGTGTTGACTGAAAACGTCACTCTTTGGCCTCAAGCAAGCACCTAGAGCATGGAATGATAAGATGGATGCTTATTTGATTTCTCAACACTTTGTAAGATGTAAATTAGATCCAAATGTCTACATGTTGAAAATCCTGAATTACTTGTTGATCCATGTTTTATATGTTGATGAGCTCCTAATCACAACAAGTTCCACCTCAACAATTGATGCGGTCAAATACATTCTGCATGACAGGTTCTCTATGATTGACATGGGTCGACTACACTATTTCCTTGGTCTTGAGATCACTCAAAAGGCTTCAATAATCAAGCTATCTTAAAGTAAGTATGCCAAAAATATCTAGGGTATATTCCATCTGATAGACTGCATGTCGACCACCACACTCTTTCTGTCTAGGGTACATCTTCAGGATGGAGGGGATACACCATTGGTGGACATCACCTTGCATCGACAACCTGTGGGGATCCTTTTGTATCTTACCCACACCCGACCAGATGTTTCATATGCAATGGGAACAGTTTCCAAGTACGTACAAAGCCACATGAGTTACATTTGAAGGATTCCAAGCACATCCTCAAATATGTTCAGGACACCACTAGTTGTGGCATCCACTATGCAACATGTTATGCATTAGATTTCAATGGCTACACAAATTCTAATTGGGTTGAAAATATCACAGATCTCAAGTCCACTTCTGGGTACGTGCTTACTCTAGGTTCTAGTCCCATCTACTAGTCAAGCAAACAACAATTAGCAATTGCTTAATTGCCAGCAAAGGTCAAGTACTTAGCGGTCAACATCATTATTCATGCCTTGGATTGAGAACTTTTTCACTAAGCTCAACATCCAGTTCCATCATTGGACTATCAATTGGGTGTGACAATCAAAGTACTCAACTTTGGTAAAGGCCCAGTGCTGATAGTGGACCAAACACATTAAGATCCATAAGCATTTCATCACAGAGATGGTACGTGAAAGTATCATTGACTTGTTGTATTGCCCATCTGCTAAATAGATTGCATGTTATGTCTCGAAGTGTCTAAAGTGTTCCTTCCAAATGTGCTAGAGTGGGGGATTCTTTTTTATTTTGTAAATGCCAAGTTTTGGGGGCTATATTATGTAGAGTGTCGATTTTGGGGATAAATACCCTTGATTACATCATGGTAGGTACTCTTGGTTTCCATGCCAGAAAGTGTTGACTTAGTGGCATTGATGAATGCCTCTTGATGGGTGGAGGTCCCCCATCTTGTTGGGACACTTGGGCCCTGGGTTGGTGTCTGATTCTTCTTGGGATGGGTCCATTAAGACACATGACCACACTCATATTTTTCTTTGTAGAGGTGACTGCACATGTTAGTGTTGTCATACCTGGTTTAACACACTTCATTTTTCCCACTTGGACATATTGTTTTGATATAAAACCCCTCCTCTTGGTCTCTAGACCCATGAAATCATTCCTTAAAGAAGAATCTTGCATTGCTAAAAAAGGAGGACGTCGAGGGACAATCATTTGCTAGGGTTTGTTAGGACAAGATGTCCCCCTTTTGGCTCACATTGCACTTAGTGGACCCTAATTGCACATTTTTATTTTTATTTTATGTCATTGTATGGTTTAGTCCCCAAGTTTGTGGGTGCGCTAACCTAAAATTTTATATTCTATCTTTAACTTGTTGGCTCAAATTTGTAAAAGGCTAAGGGTTGTCTCATATAAATAAGAGATCCTCACCTCATTTGTAAATCATGGACAAGAGTTCAAATTATGTATTATTTTCTTTTCCTATTGGTTTATGAGATAATTTGAAGCCAGTTTAACTTCTCTTTGGATGTATTTTTTTATTGCATGAAGGATGAATGGAAGAATTTTTAGGGTTTGACAATAACATGCTAAGTGGATGCTTAGAATAGCTATGATAATTCGTGCTCAAAGGTGACCTAAGGTGCATCTTTTTGCTCATACCTTGATTAGTGTTGGTAACTTTATCTCCTAACCGTAGTTTAATGTCATTCTTGAAGTGTTTTGCACTAAGGTAGGGTTGTGTGCTAGCATTTTATCTACATACATGAGGATACCATTCTATCAAGGAGCTCTCCAAAGTTCTATTGGGCCTTCAAATTCTTTATTTTCCTTAATTATGGTTTTGCTACCTAACCCTAGAGGTTGCTAACTTTTCATTGTTTCACTAGTTGCAATTAATGGAAACCATCTTAAGAGAAGGGGTGTTAGCCTCAATCTCTAATAGCCCTAGGGTTGAAGATATGAATCCCATACCCTATCCTTCAACTCTCTTCCTTCTTATAAAATTTTACACGCTTTTTCTTATTTTATGCATAGAAATATTTTACTATTGGAAAAGGCCCTAAAAATCTAAATAAATTCAAAACTCCCAAAATAGTCGTAAATTTGTTTTTCTTATCTACCCTAAAAATTCTCCCTAGGGTTTTAGCTACAAACCCTAGCAATGGATCCATGAAACCCTCATTTGAGGAAGTGCATTGGGATCCGTGAAACCCTCATAAATCGTGAATCATAGTGTGTTTGGTATTTATGTTTTATCCTCCAAGTTCATCCTAGTCCAATTGTCCTCTTTTCCTTAAGGGTGCACTTTTCAGAGTGCCTCCCTTGGTAAGTGTGAAATTGCCTTGGGAAACATGTAATCGCCTCAAAAGGCATGAGTAACTCCATTTATGTATGATTCTTGTGTCTAGATTTGATATTGTTTGACTCCAATAGGCATTGGTCATAGCTATTAAGGATTTGTGTAAGGTGTTTGTGGCTTTTGGTGGTTACAACCATCTTTCACTGATTAGGGTCTCTCCCTGGGTTTTGGAGTTACCTGAAGTGTTGAGAGGCTAAATTGTGGTGACAATTTAGCATAAGATATACATTGCCTTGATTTGCAAAGGGCTATTAGTTTGAGTGGTAAAATTTTTGGCACCATTGTTAGGGACCTCAAAAAACAATGACGACATTCCATTGACGAGGGATTACCGGATTAAATCCATTTATCTTTCATAAACATCCAACATCTTGTGTGTGACTCAGGTATGTTATTTTGTACATTGGTAAGATTTGTGTTGGGGCTCCGACCTTGAAGGTCCTTAATTTTGGCAACTCTGCGGTTTTCGTGCGAAGCTTGTAAGCGGAGTTGCGGTCCAAAATAGTCTTAGGGGTTTCAGGGTTGGGTCGAAGCCCCTCTTTTTGTAAATGACCCATGGTTTATGGTTTTTGGGTGCCCATGGTTTAAGCCCATGGTATTGTAATAGTGCACTTGTATAAATAGGCACTTATGTAAAGGAGTCAAGTTAGGTCTTTGACGATTATGTTATGATGCTATTGTGATGCGAAGCTAAGGGTTTAAGGTTAAGTCCCAGCTATGTGTGTGGACGACCTCTGCAGCTGAGTGCGCAGAGGGTTTTGAAGTTAGGTTAAGTCCCAGCTATGTGTGTGGACAACCTCTACAGCTGAGTGCACAGAGGGTTTTGTAAGAAAGGATCTGCAACTAAGTGTGCAGTTTTGGGAGATTGAGAAGATCTGTAGCTAAGTGTGCAGATCAGAACTGTGATTTTGTAAAGAGTTGAATATAAACACAGTTCTGTGGACGTAGCCCCTACACTGAGGGTGAACCACGTATATCTTGTGTTGTGGTGGTTCTGTTATGTTTTTATGCTTTTGATAAGTAGGTGAATGCTAAAGCAAGATAACTGTTAAATATTAAGTTCGCTATGAATTCCCAGTTAAGGGTTTGTTGTCTGCCGATTGCACACCAGCAGCAAAAATCTTCCGAAAGCTGTTTCCTCACTTGAGAAAGTGGGAGAGGTGTGACCTTGGGGGCAAGCACAGAGCTAAGTACTATCACCTACTCCTAGCTCCTCCGTTTAGGCTAACTCCTAACGAAGCCAAGGGGGGTAGTCCCTACAAAAGAGTTTCTATGGCTCTTAAGTTGTTAAAGTGTTTTGATTAGTTGCGGATGCGGATGGGTGTTGTTTAGGAGTTATTATGATTTGAAGTGATTAATATTAAGGGGATGATGATTAATTAAAGCAATCCACGTTGTTAACAAGAGATCACACATATAAGCAAAGATTCCAGACTTATAACTTAAGCATTCAAATATAATCAATTGAAATGGACCATAGACAGTTGATCAAGATAGAAAATCAATCCAATATAACAAAGGACCGGTGCCTTATGGAGTCAAATAAGTGTGTGAAATAAAGTCTAGGAATTTAAGCTAGTGAGTATTAGGTTTTGCAAGTGCTCTTGGTAGATTTTAAGAGTTTTTTTTGTTTGTGATCTTCACTTATGGTGGCTGGATGTCCTAACCGGTAATACCTTCAGTGGCTCCGTTCGAAGACATGACGGACCTGTCTGGGGTCAAAGGTAAGTGTTCAATAACTTAACTACCAGTGCCCAGATTAGGTAGCCCGACGCCCACACTTGGAATTTGCCCACATGCCTCGGTATTTATCGAACAACGCCGGTGCGTTGGTTATAAGGAAAAGTTTTAGTTAAGTTCCTCTTGTGGGGTTTAGAGATCCAATGCCGTTTCTGGGTATTCCGATCGAAGATCGGTCAGAGCATACTCTGGCAAAGGGGGAAGGGGGTTAATTAATTAAAGGGATGTGAGTTGCGAATTTTATTAAGTTAATTAATTAAAACTCTCCGATAGAGAGCGCTCCTGACCTTGTCTTATGACAACGGTTCAAGCGACTTAACTAATCTAGATGAAACTAATGCAGGGATTATGCAAACCTAGGATGCTCTCCGATAAAGAGTGCTCTTGACTTGTGTTTTTGCAAGTTCAAGAGTCTTACTTATGGATGATTTGAATTAAACAAACACAATAATTAATATGAAAGGTGGTTGATTAAAACTCTTCGACAGAGAGCACTCTTGATCCACCTTATGGTGAGATTCAAGAGATTTTGGTTCTTCTTATGATTTAACAATTTATAACAAAATACCAACCAGCAATGATGAATCTAGCAATTAGTAAGAATGAAACTAAGTCTAATCAAAGAATTAAACTAATTGCTGAAGGAAAACTATACTAAGTAAATCATGAAAATGAACACAAGACACACTTCCCCAAAATAGGGGAAGTAGAAAAGGAAGGAGACTTCCTCCCACTCAGCTCTTTTTATTAATCTTTTACAGTGATGATGTGTTCTTTGCTTCTTGGAAGAACGGGGAAAGAAGGGGATGCAAGAAGAGGGATAGCAGTATTTTTGTTCTTTTTGCACTCCTTGTTCGTTTGTAGCCTTTGTGCTCTCCTTCACCTGTCTGCAATCTAAGAGCTCTAGACACACACTTGTTATGATATTAGTTGATAAAAAATAACTTGAAATTTAATCTATAAACTAGCTCAAAACATTTACCCAAACTAACCAAGAAGAAGGAAGAAAAGAGGCAAGAAAAAGGCAAGGCAAGAGGGGTGAAAGAGGGGTGGAAAGAGAGCAAAAGGGAAGTCAAAAGAAGGCTGGAAACTAAGTGAGAAAGAGGGCTGCAAATCAAAGATAGAGGGCTGCAAAATGAGGGTGAAAAAGGCTGAAAGTACAGCCCAAAAGATGGTTGAAGAAAAGGATGGAAAAGCGCTGCAAAAAGTGGAAACAAAGAGGCAAAAGAGGGCTGTCCATAAGGGCAAAAAGTGGGGAAAAGTGGACAGCGAACAAAGGGAAGGAAAGGCTGCAAATAAAATGCCTAAAAGGCTGAAAGTAAAGCATAGGGCAGCCAACCGGGGCAAAGGCTAAGTGAATGAATGTTCACTTTAGCCCAAACGTGCCCTAATCCCAAGAAAATAAAGACTTTTTAATTTGAATGATGAATAAAAGCAAGGAGAGAATGGTCAAACCTGTGGATCTTTTTAAAGCACTTGGATCTCATGAAGCATGCGATTACTGAAAAAGCGTACATGACTCCAAGAGAAGAAGATGCAGCTGAGCTCGAACTTCTGCTTGGTTGGATGGAAGGATCTGCAAAATAACACTCATAGACTTGCCATACAAAGATTAGATCATGTATTGTTCACAAATTTAAATAAAGAAGAGCATGAACTACAACTGAATAAAACAATGATCTTTTTTAAATTCTAGAAGTAAATCAATAAACAGCTAACTTGCAAACCGCAAATACCTGTTTTTATGTGCTTACAGAAGCCTTCTAAAGCATAACATCATAATCTCAAATAAACAAGAAAGAACAACATTAAAACAACATCACCTCATCCATCAAGTGCAATCATCCAAAGAATCACACCACATCAGCCTCCAAAGCTTTAATTTTATTCCAATGGTTGCATAGAAGCAACAAGCAATTACAAAAGTTTCACTAGAGTTTCTCTACACAAAAATCCATCCCAATAGAGCTGAAAGAGCCTCTTTTTAACAAATGAGAGAGTGCTAAAACCCTAAAACCAAAAAACCAACCCTAACCAGCTTAGCCACCTAACAAAGAGCCCAGACCTAAACTGGAGAATTGGGAGTGAGGGGAGGCCTCCACCCAGGCAAGGCGCCCCCACTCCAAACCTGTGCACTGAAAACAAGCCAAGGATGAGGCCACATGTGTGAGTCTGGATGTAGGTAAGCTCATCCTTTAGGTCTGGCAGGAGCTTGAGCTAGGTTTGGGAAGCCCACTGATGGTGTAAGCTTCAGTCTTCACCTCGATCAAATCACCTGACCAATGAGAGCTCTCCATCTCATCTTTAGCTGGAGATGACATGTCCAATAACTGATAATAAATTAATTCCTCTCTTAATGATGGCTGAACATGAGTTATGATAACTCCAATCATCATAAGTGTTCCATGAGATGTCATTTAGCCTTTTATTTTATTAAATTTGATTTAATTTGGAGAGTTTTAGTTTTCTCCAAAATAATCATTTTTTTTAATAAAAATCATTTTTTAATAAAAATCATTTTTTTACTAAAAAATATTTTTTACTCAAAACTGACTTTTTTGAGTAAACAGGCATTATGTGTCCAATTGCTGATCTGAAAGTTGGTTCTGACTGGCTGGCTGATCAATAATGATTTTTGGCTTAAGGTTAGAGCCTTCAATCACTTAATTCTGAGTCCAGATCACGAACGGGTTTTTTCCATTTAATTTATGGAAAAATTAACCGAAAAAACTTAGGAAAAGTAATTAAAAATTAAAAAATATTTTTTCACTATTCGAAAAAGATTTTTTCGAAACTTTTTTAAGTGTCCAGATGACTTAGGACATGACCATGATCTATCTAAATAATGTCTAGTAGGCTTATAACACTCAGTTGGGCTCTAATAACCCCCCAAGGCCCAGAATTCAACATCGGGCATTCCAGCTTTGGAGGAAGCGGGAGAAAACCTCGTCAATTATACTCGGCTGAAGGCAAAGCATAATTGTCAAAGGCAAAAAACTCCTTGGAATACCCTATTTGAGATTCTACGTCTTAGGAGACCGAACCACTCAAAAATATCCTACTAGCACATTTTATTACAATCCCCGCGGGGCCATGGTCAAAATTATTCAAATAAAAAAGTGACTAGCCAATAATGGCTAGACAAGCAGACGGATCAACTGATACACTGGAATCAGACTTTGAACAAGTCTGTCAACTGGCGGCTCCTCAGGTAACCCAAGTTATGGTACAAAAAGTTGGATAACAAGGTTAAGCAAGAAACGTTCTTTTATCTAAACTACAAAGCTATTTAAGTGAATGTTGAAGCTCTATTTTGTATAAATATTTGTTGTTAAGGTTAAAGGTATAGTAATATCCCTCTTCTACTTGTAGAAACCTGATTCTGCGGCACCCCATAGCTGTTTCGGGTGAGACTACAACCTGTTCGCAGGTTGTTGCCGAAAGGGCCAACACTGTGGGTCTTTTGTTCGTGCGAAGAGAAAAGCATAGAACCCCCCGGGTCTGCCCTAAGCCCAACAAATTGGTTCCGTTGCCGGTTGAACTCAGTATCTGCTCAAGAGGGATCTACGTCGTACCTAGAGGGATATGTTTTGGAGGCCCTCCGTAAAAGAAATCAGTGACTGGATTGAAGATACCTATATGAAATTTGCTAAACAAGAAAATAAGGATCCTCGTCGTAACTCAGACGACTTCTTGCAAAGGTACGTTTTTACTGATATTTATGAAATTTTCTTTGGTAGTATCCACATAGAATTGCACCAGTGGTTATCCAGGTTGACAGAAAGAAAGACAAACTTCAAAGAAGATCAGTTTCCGGACTGGACCCCAGCAAGAATTAATATATTGAAAAAGGTGAACAACGCGATATCACGAGCTGTTGATTTCTGGACAACGCGAACCCTTGAAGCATTTGTGACGGAGTTCGCCATCGACACAAGTACTTCCTTCAGCAAAGCTGAACGACAGTTTTTCAAAGGACCAAGGGGTAGGTACTTGAATTCATTTAGTTTGAAAATTAAAATGCTCTTGGCTGAAAAAGGCATATTGCTTATAGAATCAGATTGCTAGATTTATTGCTACTCACCTATGTTTGGAAGCGAAAGTGATTTCGACAAGCAAAGTGGTTTGCTGCGAAGCGGTAAAAGATACAAAAGAACTCTTGAATCCTATACCCTAAGCCAGAATACCGAGTATACCCCATTAAGTCCAGAAGACTCTGAGTCCGAAGAAACCCCTTTTGTTAGAAACCCTTCTATAACTCCATAGCGCAGATCTATTATCCCCGAGAACTCGTCGCAATATGAAAGTAACCCTAGCCCGAGTATTCCTGTTGCGGGTCAGTCTACCTCAGCAAGTTCCCCTCCCTCCCCCCCTAGATCCAATATGGCCCATGTGAATGATGATATCAAACTACCAGTCTTTAAAGGAACTGGATCAGAGGATCCAGAACAGTTATAGTTCTTATGCGAGGTTGTTTGTACTGCTAAGAATATTATGGACCAAGATATAAGAAGAGCGCAGCTGGTCACTTCTTTCAGAGACCGGGCTTTGACCTGGTTTATGAAGTTCTCCAGTACTGAGAACCATGTCTTGGCTGATATTAAAATAGCAATGATCAAAGAGTTCAAGAAGCCTAAATCAGAGTCACAGTGCATAACTGAACTGAAAGAAATTCAGCAGAGGCGAGGTGAATCAATTTGGGACTTTGATCAAAGGTTCAAAGTTCTATTGGATCAAGTTAGCTTCACTATTGGATCAGAACAACATAAAGAATGGTTCATTGCAGCATTATTACTTCATATTAGAACTCCACTCATGCAACAGAAGGTTGCTGATCAGCAAGAGACTTTGGAAATTGCTATGAAGCTTGAAACAGCTCCTGTTGGAGATAATTCTGGAATAGCCCAAATACAGGCACAGTTAGCAGAAATGGCTTTGGAGCTTCGTGACATGAAAAAAGGGAGAGCCATTCGAGAAGAGGTTTGGTGTACACGATGTAAGACAGAAGGTCATGACAAAGAACAATGCCCTGCATTAAGGAATTACCTGAATACTGGTGCACCAAACCCATTTAACCCTACTATTCTATATTGTGAGATCTGTAGAACAACTGGCTAACATCGACCTGAAGATTGCTATCTACTGCAGAGATATGTTCAAGTACCTAAGAATCCCTACTGCAAGTTCTGTAAGTCAGTTGGACACAACGAAGACGAATGTCGCAGCTTTGACCTCATGAGAGAGCGAACCTATGATGCTTATAGGGTACACCCCGATGCACAAGGCAATGGTGGATATGGTTACCGCGGCGGTCGAGGTAATTTCAGAGGCCGTGGTCGTGGTGGTATGCCTGGAGGAGGTCGAGGCCAGGTTATTTGCTACAACTGTAATCAGGCAGGACATGTAGCTAGAGACTATCAGAACCCAACCACATGTCGGTATTGCAGAGCAGTCGATCATGTGATTGAGCAATGCCCACAGTTGATAACCAAGATACAAGAAAGAAATGGCACCCCTAGTCAAAATGTTCAGATGGTTGCTGTAGAGAAAAGACCTGTCTCAGCCATTAACGTTGTTACAAGGAGTGGAGCTACGACACAAGTGTAGAACACGGGGAAACAGCCTGACGAGGCTTGGGTCCGCAAGACCCCAAAGAAAATCCTAGCCTTCGATGTTGGAAGAGAAAAAGAAACATTTATGGAAGGTCAAAAAGACTTTGCTAAGCCGAGAACATCAGTAGCAACCACGCAACAGCATCAACAGCAAGCTTCGCCAGATCAAGTAAGTACACTGTCATCATTTCTATAGAGTTGTATCAAGCTATTAAGAAATCAGAATGCTTTGAATGAATTACAGAAAGTTATTCAGTCTTGCGGACCTTAGCGAAGCTCTGATAGAGGAAAAACTGTTAATAGAGTTAGAAGGACTGGAAGAGAAATGAGATTGCATGCTCAGATAGGAGATTATGACATGACTGATATCATTTTTGATCTAGGATCAGAAGTGAATGTCCTAACTAGGCAGACATGGGAACAAATGGGAAAACCTACGCTTGAATGGTCCCCTATACAGTTGAGATTAGCCAATCACCAGAAGATTGTGCCCTTGGGAAGATTCCCTAGTGTACCAGTGGATATAGATGGAGTCAATACCTTAGCAGATTTTGAAGTCATTGAGATAATTGATGATAGCAACCCCTATCCAGCCTTACTAGAAATTGAATGGGCAATAAACAATGATGCAGTAATCAACCTTAAGAAGAGACAGATGAATTTTGAAGGGAAAGGTTTGAGAATCATAGTACCATTGGACCCTTCTCAAGGAGAAAGGTATACAGAGCCAGTCAGAGATGAAGATCAGGATGTTTTGGATCATATTTACAATATCACGGCTAAAGAAGAAGGCTATGTTAACCCTACTACTGAAGGTATAATGGATTGGCAGTGTGACAGCTCCTGCATGACTGATTCAGACGAAAGCCTAGAGAATTGGCAGAATCGACTCTATGAGCTACATGGACATCAATGTGCCAGAATTACCAAGTCGCTCAATGGCTTGGCTCACAGACAAGAGTCTTGCCTACCTTTGATGGCTTGACAGACCCAGGAGAATTTATTGTACAATTCTCAAAGCAAGTACCAGATTCACAGAAAATGGAGACTCTAGATTCAACATTCAGAGCCACAGCAGCCAGATGGTGGAATGGTCATAAAAAGTATATTCATAGTTGGGGAGCTTGTCAAAAGTTTCTTCGCCTGATATTCATGGATCAATCTCAGGAGATGCGAAGCAGATTTGATGGTAAGACTAGCCCTCAGGAACATTTGGAGCAGTGCTATGAAGCATGGAAGCATGTACCTCGTGAAGAATGGGTACATAGGTTTGTACACACTTTGGAATCTGTAGCAAAGAACTGGTATGCGGAGGTTGAGCTTCCCCATGGTACTATAAGTTGGGATAGTCTTGTTGATAGTTTTGTGCTCACATTTTCTATTAATGAGATTTGTCCTGCTTTGGACGCAGCAATTAGGTTGATCCATACTAATGTGTTTGATGATAAAGAAATAGCTGAGTACCAACCTGATTGGAAGGAACAAGAAGCCAATGCAGTAGAATGCTATAACCTCGCAATTGACTAGAATGATGACCCACGCAACATTAACATTCCTGAGTCAGAAGGACATTGCGAAGTGCATGGACCAGAAGTCGAATCACCTGAAGTGACTCAGCCCTTGAAGACAAGGAAAGTAAACATTGGATCAGAAGAAATGCCTAAGTACGCCACCAATGGAGATTATTGGAACGAAGAAATGGTAAGCAAAATGACTGAACTTCTCCATGAGTATCAGGGCTTATTTCTGACAAAGTTCTTAGAAATGAAAGGTATCCTTGGTGATATAGGAGTGATAAAAATCCCTTTGAAAGTTGATGCGAAGCCTGTGAAGCAGCGCCCTTATAGGTTGAACCCTAAGTATAAAGAAAAAGTCAGGATGGAGCTAGATAAGATGCTCGCTGCAGGAATCATTGAGCCTGTCGAAGAGTCCGAATGGGTCAGTCCTATGGTGGTACAAAAAAAGAAGACCAAAGGAGAAATAAGAATCTGTGTCGATCTGAGGAAGCTGAATGATGCCTGTTTACATGATCCTTTTCCTACTCCCTTTACAGATGAAGTTTTAGACAATGTCGGAGGTCAATAAGTGTACTCTTTTACTGATGGATTTTCAAGTTACCATCAGATCAGAATTGCTCCAGAGGATCGACATAAAACAACCTTCGCTACAAAAATGGGATCTTTTCAATATACAGTTATGCCCTTTGGATTGAAGAATGCACCTGCTATGTTTTCCAGAGTAGTCATATCTGGATTTAAGGAATTTATACATAAATTCTTGGAAGTTTACTTTGATGATTGGACTATCTTTGATTTATTGAAAGATCATATAGCTAGTTTAAGACTTATGCTGGACAAGTGTAGACAGCATTAGATTTCATTGAACCTGAATAAGTGTATCTTTTGTGCACCTTTTGGAATTCTACTAGGTCACATTGTATGTAAGCAAGGATTGATGATGGATCCTGCGAAGATAGCTATTATTGTGAACTTGCCACCTCCGAAGTCTGTTAAGCAACTTCGCATTACGCCTGGTCATACTGGATATTACAGGAAATTCATTAAAGGATATGCTCAGATTACAGCCCCTATGGAAAAGAAATTGAAGAAAGATATTAAGTTTGAGTGGACACCTGAGTGTCAGGAAAGCTTGGATATTTTGAAAGAAAAGATGGTAACTGCCCCTATCTTAGTATTCCCTGACTGGAATAAGGAGTTTCATGTGCATGTCGATGCATCCTCCATTACTCTCGGTATAGTATTGGCTCAGTCAGGTGAAGGTAATATTGATCACCCTATTGCTTTTGCAAGTAGAAAATTGTCCACAGCAAAAAAGAATTATACTACGACAGAACGAGAAGGTCTACCTATGGTTTATGCCTTGCAGAAGTTTCGACATTATCTGTTAGGATATCATTTTAAGATGTTCACTGACCATTCTGCTTTGAAGTATTAGGTTAACAAGCCTGTATTAGGTGGAAGGATATGCAAATGGATGATTTTGTTTCAGGAATATGACTTTGAGATCATAGTTAAGCCTGGAAGACTTAACCTAAGGCCTGACCACTTGTCGAGGCTCGAGTCAGGAGAATAGCCCACTAATTTGGACGAAGGTCTTCCTGATGCTCAGTTGTTTGCCATCCAGATGGTTGATGACTATTTTCAGGATATTGTTCAGTACTTGTCTACAGGTTTTGCACCCGCTGAGATGACAACACAGCAGAAGAAGCAGCTGGTGGTTAGAGCAGCTGACTTTACCTTGATAGCAGGACAGCTATATAAGATGGGACCAAATGAAATACTGCGCAGATGTGTCCTGGAGCATGAAAAGCCATTGATTTTGGCTGAGGCACATTCTGGAGCAGCAGGAGATCATTATGCAGGAAAAGCTACAGCGCAGAAGATTCTGACAGCTGGATTGTGGTGGCCCACAATTCATAAGGATGCAAGAGAGTATTTCCATAGCTGCGATATCTGTCAGAGGACACGCAAACCATCCAGGAGGGATAAGATGCCTCTGGTTCCACAGGTAACTTTACAAGCATTTGACAAGTGAGCTATTGATTTTGTTGGACCAATCAATCCCCTTACAAAGAAATCTGGAGCAAGATACATTATTAGAGCAACTGCTTACCTTACTCGTTAGACCTAAGCTCAACCAGTCAAGAATTGTAGCGCTACAGCTGCGAAGTTCATCTTCGATAATATCTTGTCAAGATTTGGGTGTCTTAGAATTCTTATGAGTGATCAAGGATCACATTTCCTAAATAATACTATTGAAGCATTGACTAAAGAATTTCAAGTATATCATCAAAAGAGTACTGCCTACCATCCTCAAGCAAATGGAACTGTCGAAGCCTTTAACAAGATCCTTGAGCACGCTTTGACGAAGGTTTGCAATGTTAACAGAAATTATTGGGATCTTAGAATTCCAGCAGTATTATGGGCTTATAGAACCACTTGCAAGAAGTTGACAGACCATACACCTTTTAGGCTGGTATATGGACAAGAAGCAGTTATGCCCATGGAGTACATTGTTCCTAGCCTCGGAATATCTGCCTTCACAGAGATGGATGACCCAGTTATGTTAAAAGAAAGGCTGGCAAAGATACTAGAACTCGAAAAAGACAGATTCATTGCAGGTTTCTAGCAGCAAGTACAGAAAGCTAGAGAAAAAGCATGGCATGATAGACACATTAAGAAGAAGCAATTCCAGATTGGTGATCTTGTGCTCTTGTACGACAGTAAATTCATGAAGTTCTCAGGTAAGTTCAAGACACATTGGAAAGGACCATACATACTTCAAGAAGTTACCGGTGGTGGTGCAGTCCAGTTAGCTAAATTGAATGGAGAAATTTTACCTTCCATGGTGAATGGAAGTAGATTAAAGAAGTACAGGGACAAGCCTGGACCCCCTAATCAGAAGTAACAGCAAGAAGGAGAGTCTAAGTACCAAGAACAGTTGAAATTGGGTACTACACTATAATGAAGCTGTTCTCAAATTTACGAAGTGTCGAAGGCTGTCGAAGTTTTAAGGTTGACGTTCTGTTGGAGCTTGTGTCAGGATGGGTCGACGCTCAATATTGTGTCGAAGGTCTTTATTGTGGTGAAGCTAAAGTTAGTGGTTGTGCCGAAGAAGAAAGGTGTGTCGCAGCTTAAAATGTGACCATTGCGAAAAATTAGATTTGGCGGCGCCGGCACGTGAACTGCCTTAACTGCCTGTAATGATGAGATTTTGGGAAATCTAGCGCCGTGTGGACAAGATCTACCGCCGTTCGGTCAGATTTGGTATCTTTGATGCATAATTATGACAGATTTGATCGTGGATTCTTTAAGAAGACACCCAACTCTGTGCATTTCGCATTTGTCCTGAGTTTTACAGTTCAGTCCATGACAGCTGATCGTGAAGTCCAGGAAGTGTTGAGAGGACTCAGATAGAGGGGTCTGCAGAACCTTATCAGCAATCCACCTGCATTTGCACCACGTGAAGAGACTCCCCCAGTGCCGAATCAACCAATGCAGACATGATCAACCAGGAAGAAGTTCAAGGCAGAAGTTCGCTCTAAGTGGCACAAAGAGAAAGATGACGCCGAAAGATATTTCGAGAAGGAAGATAGCAGAATGAGAGACGGTCATAGGGAACACAGGCAGTCTGCTAAGGATGAACGGATAGAGCTAGCCATGGCAGTGGTAGAAGTAGCAGAAGGAATGACGATGCTGACAGGCATATAAGGGAGAAAGACGGCAAGGAGGATTAAAGTTGATGCTTACAGAGATGCAGACGGATACAGAACTCGACAGAGTGCAAAAGGAGTTAGTAGAGAAGGAGCAAGCAGCCGAAGATATCAGGCGCAGCCTCCACAAGCAGTTTACTATCTTCGCCAACAAGATTCTCCCTCCGGAAAAGCAGCAGAGTGTCCCGGGATGGGCCACTACTGAGTCTTAGGGGTCTGTTGGGGCTCCAACCTTGAAGGTCCTTAATTTTGGCAGCTCCGCAATTTTGGTGCGAAGCTTGTAAGTGGAGTTGCGGTCCAAAATAGTCTTAGGGGTTTCGGGGTTGGGTCGAAGCCCCTCTTTTTGTAAATGACCCATGGTTTATGGTTTTTGGGTGCCCATGGTTTAAGCCCATGGTATTGTAATAGTGCACTTGTATAAATAGGCACTTATATAAAGGAGTCAAGTTAGGTCTTTGACGATTATGTTATGATGCTAATGTGATGTGAAGCTAAGGGTTTAAGGTTAAGTCCCAGCTGTGTGCGTGGACGACCTCTGCAGCCGAGTGCACAGAGGGTTTTGAAGGAAGGTTAAGTCCCAGCTGTGTGCGTAGACGACCTCTGCAGCTGAGTGCGCAGAGGGTTTTGAAGGAAGGTTAAGTCCCAGTTGTGTGCGTGGACGACCTTTGCAGCTGAGTGCACAGAGGGTTTTGTAAGAAAGGATCTGCAGCTAAGTGCACAGTTTTGGGAGATTGAGAAAATCTGCAGCTGAGTGCACAGATCAAAACTGTGATTTTGTAAAAAGTTGAATATAAACACAGTTCTGTGGACGTAGTCCCTACACTGGGGGTGAACCACGTATATCTTGTGTTGTGGTGGTTCTGTTATGTTTTTATGCTTTTGATAAGTAGGTGAATGCTAAAGCAAGATAACTGTTAAATATTAACTTTGCTGTGAATTCCCAGTTAAGGGTTAAGCAAGAAACGTTCTTTTATCTAAACTGCGAAGCTATTTAAGTGAATGTCGAAGCTCTATTTTGTATAAATATTTGTTGTTAAGGTTAAAGGTATAGTAATATCCCTCTTCTGCTTGCAAAAACTTGATTCTGCGGCACCCCATAGCTGTTTCGGGTGAGACTGCAACCTGTTCACAGGTTGTTGCCGAAAGGGCCAACACTGTGGGTCTTTTGTTGGTGCGAAGAGAAAAGCATAGAACCCGGGTCTGCCTTAAGCCCAACAATTTGTTTTGATCTACCTGGATAAGACTCATCTAGCGACTCCACAAAAGAAAAATAATGACATTATCTACAAGAATGAGTTCAATAGGTAAGTTTTGTGTTGTACTTTCGTAGGATTATTGTTAAGGGATAACCTTGCAAGTCTTGTTTGGTGACTCCATTAAAGAAAACAAATCAAAGTGTTGGCAATATTATTAATCCTCCCTTTGACCACATAGTCTATTTGTCTATTTTCCTAGATTAGGAGGTCATCATCACTCTACTAGTGCATGGGGGACACACCCAGGGGACACCAACCACTTACTGCACCTATCTGGTGCATGAGTTTAGGTGCCCCAAGGACCAATCCCTAGAATTTAGGAACCCACTTTGAGTTCCACCAGCAATCTCCAGCAGTTGGCCCTAGTTGGTATTCAATTAAGTCTAGTTCCGCTCTGATTCCAATCATTTAGATCACTCTCACTCATCCTAACGCTAGTTTCTGTGATTTAGGGGATCTATGGCGCATTTGCTCAGCTACCCTCTTCAGTTAACTTGTTGTGAATTGTTTTAGTGATCCTAAGTTGCATTAGAGAGCTCTAGTGGTGATTTTCCCACACCAAGTTAGCTCCGGAGTCGGTCCAGGTTGGTAGATTCGAATCATATCTTAGGTATTCGAATTATCCTATCTGTATTACCATTGCATTACTTAATTATACATTGATTAATGGATTATGATTAATTATTCCAATTATTGGTCTCATGTGTGTTTATTCTCCATGATTTATTGAGTAGAGTTTACTGAATTGATTCTCACTCGTCTACAATCTTATTCTCCATTTGAATTCTATTGGCTTGATGATCCTATGCTTCATTAAATTTAACACAAAGGAGTGAATTCAAAACAACAGACCTCAACTATTAATAAGAAGATGATATGGCATCCTTTGATGAAACATAAATGCACAATCGATATGCTCCACTAGATTTCTTAAATATCCTGGAGTATCAAAATCAGTGAAATAAATGTTGTTGGGTTAAGTTTATCTTGAATATTTCATGAATATGAAGATACGATTGTAGAGCATATTATGAAGTTCAAAAAATTGCTTGTGGCATGCAATACTATGTATGAGGATCTCAAAATGAGGAGGTTTGTAATCACCCTTGATTTGTAGAATAATAAGGATGTGGGAGATTGGCATGATGAGATTACTCCCAAGGGGATGCATTAACCATTGCAATTGGTCAAGGCATTCGGGAGAGAGTGGGATCCTAATCTAGATGAAGAAACTATTGAGGCCATGATTTCCCTCGTCGAAAAGGATCATATTCAAGAAACCCTTGAAGACATTTTTGTTGCTCTTGATTTGTCAAGCACTTCGAATGAGACACTAGGGACATTTATGTTTGGATTTTGTGATCATGATGATGATCCCTTGGACCATATCAAAGAGTTCCTGAAAAATCTTCAAGATTTCGGTATTTAGAAAGATGAATACACCTGCATGAAGGAATTTGTGTTGCATTTGCAAGAAGAGGCCCTTGATTGTATTAAATGATTGGGAAAATGTTCAATATCCTCTCTTATGGAATTGATAGAGGTATTTTGCAGCTATTGGTGTCTTGAAAAACAAAAGAGATGGATGACCTACATCAAAGAATAGAAGAGCTTATTCAAGAAAGAGAGCAAGAAGAAGACCAAGCCCTTGAAGATAAACATAAAAAATATGATTAGACTATCCCAGCCATTTAAGTACATGAGCTAGACCTTGTACTCAAAGAAATCCATGATGAAGATAGAGCCTCATAAAACATGCTTGAAGAAACTATTAATCAAGATCTTGTCCATAACATTTTAAACCTTATGTTCAAAGAATAAGATACTCTTGAAGAAAAAGATGATGAGGCTCAGAAAAATGAAGACAAAGAAGACCCGAGTGCAAAAATTGAAGGCCACAAGAAAATCACGAGTTCTTCTTGCCCTCATTTCATAAATTCTTATGATATCTTGGGCCTTTTGAAAGAAACTAGGAGGATTTTTGAAGATGACGATTATTGGAAGTCCCTCACTCCTTCTATCTGCGAATCTTTGAGGCCTGGCAATGTTATATCAAAAAAATTAAAATAAATCTACAAACCTTTCCTGACATTTACAAAAGAAGAAGAGGTTAGTCTAGATCAAGACAAGCCAGATTTTCATACAGGTTTCAAGCAATATGAAGAGATCTGTGTTGAAGAATTGATTATAGCTAAGAAAGACGATGAAAATATGGTTGATGAAGATGTGGTGGATGCTTCTCCTTGTCGTTTTGATGATGACAATTTGGTGAACCTTCCTTTCTCTTTCATACATACAGAGAAATTTTTTGAAGAGATGTTCAAGAATATTTTAGTTAAACAAGGTGGTTTCCATGGATAAAATGATGTGCATTTATCTTATGACAATGAGGATAAGGGTATGGATTATTGAAAATTGGTCAAAGAACCCATACATGATTCCTCCAGTAAGCAAAGTTTGAATTTCGAAAACCTTGGGAAACCTACCTTTGGGATCTCTCATGATTTGGTTCAACCACACTCATTCACCATTGAGGATGATACAAGGATACATTTTGAGGATTCTATTGCAAAGCTTGATCCACCAAGTTTTACCATCACCTAGGGTGGATCTCAACCATCACTCTCAATTATGCTTCTCAAAAATTCATGCAAGTGGTAGACAACCAGAAGATCCAATGAAAGGATTTTTTTTTTTCTCTCGAAGTTGATCAGGTCATGGAAAGTCCTCTTGGTTCCATGCTAGGAAATGTTGACTTAATGGTATTGTTGACTGTGTATTGATGAGAGGAAGTCCCCCATCCTTCTTGGACAATTTGAGCTATGGGTTGGCGTCTGGTACTTCTTGGGATGAGTCTTGTTATCACATTATTAGTAGTTGGGAGCTACTATCATTTTTCAGAGCAGATATCACTATCAAGCCATTCCTTTACATTGAGATGAGATTCATGAGACATGATGATTAGTGGTTGGTATATACAAAGGTAGGTTGACTACTTGGAGTAGCAGGATCAAAGTTACCCTTGTCATTTCTAAGTCCTCTTCATGGCATATTGAGGGATACTTGTTTATTCCTTGGTTCACTTTAGCAGAGCAGCTAGCTATTGATTCTTTCTTCCTTTCCATGTAGTGTCAAAGTGATTGCAGTGCCAAATGCAGGTGATTGAGCAGGTATCTGCCATGAGGTATAGATTTATTAGTTCTCTTATCTGTATTGGTAGACGTGACTAGGCTGAGCAGCATTTGCATTGGTGATCATGTTCTTCTGTTTAGTAGGACTGATGCGTGGACTGGTTTACTGGTTTTCTTGTTATAGTTATCGGTATATGCTCATTAGTAGGATTAATGTCTTAGGCTGAGCAGCATTTGCATTGGTGATCATGTTCTTCTGTTTAGTAGGACCGATGCGTGGACTGGTTTACTGGTTTTCTTGTTATAGTTATCGGTATATGCTCATTAGTAGGATTAATGTCTATTTACAACTGAGATAATTTCCCATTTTCTTTGACACCATGATCACATTTGTGCTTAGTTTGGTTTTTTATCAGTTTTGACATAGTCAACAGGCAAGACCCATACCTAGTTTCCTCTATAGGTGTTTGGATTTTCTTTTCAGTGCCTTTAGAGGCCAACCAAATCGTTCCATGCTTCAATTTAAAACTTTGATCATTACCTTTGTTTTTTATAAAGTCAATGAGCAAATTTTTAATTATAAAAGATGGAATTTCTTCACAGATTATATTACAGGCTGATCCATGGTTTATTGGTAGTGGATTCTAGTGGATTTGGCATATCTGAGTCCATTGGTGCAGTCAAAATATGATTTTGGGCAAAGGAGAACCAATTTTGGGCATATTGATGATTTACAAAGCATTTCAGTTGGTTAATATAAATTATTAAAGTGACCATGGCATGATAAGTATAACTAAGGACCAATGAATGAAAAAGTTATGACTTGTGTATTATCAATTTTGCTCCAGATATGTTCTCAACACGCCTTCACATGGTTCCAGTGATCAGTTGGCATTGTGACTCATGTTGCTCTCCTCCATGCCATTCACACTTCCATGGGAGAGCAACTTTTTGGATGATGGACCTCATGTTTATCATATGTACCATGTGGAAATGTTTTATGTAAGTCCCTAGGAGGAGAGTTGTGCCCCTAGGTGACTTTTGTTATGTTTCATCATTATATATCATGTATTTGGGAATCAGAGGCAACTCACCCCCATCATATGTCTAGTTGATCCATATGAGTGAGAGATTATAATCTCCACCGTGATTATCATCATTGTATCTTTTAATATCAACCATCGAATAAAAATTTGGTTAGAATTTCGTCTCTATCAAAACTATCTAAGAGAGGAGAACCCTCATTGTAAAGGTACTTTGGCTCTTGAGATAATTATAATAAGAAACTATTTTGGCTCTTATCTTTGGATTTCATATAGCGATGAGTTTCTCTTTCTTGTCAAGCTCCTACTATGACTATATTTATCATTCTTTCTAAGAAAATATTTTTTGTAATTTTGTCTTAACAATAGGGCGAATTTTTCTAGTGCAAATTGGAGACAAGACTCTCCATCTCACTTGGTTGACTTTACTTCCAAGGGTTTACTTGCATCTTCGATATCTATTGCTCTTTGTTATTTATCTGTTGTTACTATTCTCTATTCTTGTCAATTCAATATCTTTGTTAATTTCATTTAGATATTTGTTATTGCATATGCCAACGATTGTCTTCTTGTTCTTGGCAGGATGCCCCTCTTGGATTCAATTGATTGTTTTGGAAGTGAAGGGTTAGATCTATATGGTTAAGTTGGGTTAGGATAAAGGATCCATCAACCGTCCATATCCGGGTAAGTCCAAAAATATTCTCTTGCGTTTTCTCTTATTCCATTGTCTACAGTGAATTATAGATCAACTAAAAAACCCAAAACTACAAAAAAGAATAATCCCGTCTTATCTTTCTCATTTTGTAAATTCCAAAACTTGAGCATTTTTCCTAGTGGCCTTGGCATAAAAAACACCACTAGGATGTCATCCATAGAGGCTCTGATGCAACCAATAAGCTTTGATTCAATTCACAAGATCTAAAAACCATGCAAACACATGAGAGTGGAAAGAATAACTATATTTTTATTCATTCTCCATCCTAACTATTACAATGAAGGTCCAACCCTTTATAACTACTATTTGAGATTTTCGAAAATTGTTAATTTTAGAAAATTCTCACATGGCTATGAAACTAAACACCAACTATAAGCTAACTAGAGCGACACTAGTTGTCAAATCGCATTTCTAATTAGCTTTACAAACTGAGAGATAATTGCTAATTACAAATTTAAAAAAAAATCTTGCAAAACATTAAAACCTCAATTTGAGGCATTATATGAAGGAATTTGGCCTCAGAAAAGTGTTAGAAAAAACTATGATCTAAAGGATCTAATCGACCACTGCATTGAACACTTCGAAACACAACGTTCTGTTAAATTTGAGCCCAAACGAATAACCGAGTCAAAAGTTATGACCCCCAAAAATCCTTGCATTTTTTCTCTTTTTTTAGCCTTTAGAAATCACTACATCAGACTCCATTGCCCAATATTGTAGGGCACTAGTCTTCTAGTCAATTCACACTCTTGGTTTGGCGTTTATTTTGTGTGAAAGTGCAATTACTTCTTGCCTGTGATCTATCTCTATTGTCATATCTTGTCATCAATCATCTTAATTAAGTGTTAGAAGTCATATAATCATTAGTCCAACCGTTACTTTGGGAATTTCCAACTGCATGAGTTTAAACCCCACTATGGTAGCAACTTGGACACTTTCGCCTAGCAAATTGTCCCTTGGATGATCATAATCAACATTGATATTGAAAATAACTTATTGGTTTGTATTCCAATCATCTATAAACCATAACCAATCCAAATCCATTTATCCTCAGTAGAAATATGTCTAGATCTAGGATTTATTTACAAGGTGTTTCACATTCAATCATAAGATCTAGCTTTGATATCTTGTTTTTAGTATATCCCAAAAGGTGATACTAAGGCCTCCCTCTTAGCCATTGTTGGGCTTAAAGTGACAAAATTCTTGTTTGGCATGACAACTAATCCATTCTTGGGGACCAGGGTCCTTGATTGTCACCTCTTTAGCTATCTTTCCCTCTTAGCCATCCTAGATAGGATATCTGTTTGCAATAGCTATAGGTTGTGTGATAACAAGTCCATTAGAACACATAACCATACTCATGTTTAGTTTTGTAGAGGTGATTGCATGTATAAGGATTGTCATACTCGGTTTTGCACACCTTATTTTTCCCACTTGGATCTATTGTTTTGATAGAAAAAAAACCCTCCTAGTTTCCAAACCCATACTATCATTCCTTAAAAAAGAAGCCTAAATTGTTAAAAAAAGGACGTTGAAGGACAAGCATTTGTTGGGGTTAATTGGGGCACGATGTCCTCCTTTTGGCTCACTTTGCACTTGGTGGAGCCTAATTGCACATGTCCTCCTTTTGGCTCACTTTGCACTTGGTGGAGACTTATTGCACATTTTTATTCTTATTTATGTCATTGTATCGTTTATTTGTTGGTGCATTAACCTACAATTAAAATTTATATTTTGTAATTAACTTGTATGCTCAAATTTGTAAAAGGTTGAGGGTTGACTCATATAAATAAGACATCCTCACCACATTTGTAAATCATGGACAAGGGTTCAATTATGTATTCTTTTTTTTTTCCTACTCGTTTATGAGAACATTTGAAGCTAGGTGCACTTCTCATTTGATATTTTTTTAATCTTGCATGAAGGCTGAATGGAATAATTTTTAGGGTTTGATAGTCACATGTTGAGTGTATGTTTAGAATAGTAATGATAGCTTGTGCTCAAGGGTGACATTAGGTTCATCTCCTTGCTCATTCCTTGACTTATTGCACATTTTTATTCTTATTTATGTCATTGTATCGTTTATTTGTTGGTGCATTAACCTACAATTAAAATTTATATTTTGTAATTAACTTGTATGCTCAAGTTTGTAAAAGGTTGAGGGTTGACTCATATAAATAAGACATCCTCACCATATTTGTAAATCATGGACAAGGGTTCAATTATGTATTCTTTTTCTTTTCCTACTCGTTTATGAGAACATTTGAAGCTAGGTGCACTTCTCATTTGATATTTTTTAAATCTTGCATGAAGGCTGAATGGAATAATTTTTAGGGTTTGATAGTCACATGTTGAGTGTATGTTTAGAATAGTAATGATAGCTTGTGCTCAAGGGTGACATTAGGTTCATCTCCTTGCTCATTCCTTGATTAATGTTTGTAAGTTTATCTCCTAACCTTAGTTTAACGTCATTCTTGAAGTGCTTTGTACCAAGGTAGGGTTTGTTTGCTAGCATTTTGTGTACTTGCTTGAGGATACCTTCCTATCAAGGATCTCGTCATAGTTCTATTGGGACTTGGAATTTTCTAGTTGGTGTAACTAGTGTTTCTCTGCTTAACACTAGAGGTTTCTAGCTTTAACCTAGTTTCAAAGAGTGGAAACCATATTAAGAGGAAGGATGTTAGCCTCGATCTCTCATAGCCTTAGGGTTTGAGACAAGAATCTAATACCATATCCTTCAACTATATTCCCTTTTACACATTTTATTTTATCTTATGCAAGAAATATTTTACTACTGAAAAAAAGCCTTAAAAATCTAAATAAATTCAAAACTACAAAAAATAGACGTGAATTTGTTTTTCTAGTCCACCCTAAAAATTCTCCCTAGGGTTTTACCCGCAAACTCTAGCATTGGATTCATGAACCCTCATTTGAGGAAGTGCATTGGGATCCATGAAACCCTCGTAAATCGTAAATAAAAGGGTGTTTGGTGATTATGTTTTATCCTCCAAGTTTTCCCTAGTCCAATTTTCCTCTTTCCCTTGAGGGCACACTTGTTGGGGCACCTTCCTTGGTAGGTGTGTGATTGCCTTAGGAAAAAATGGAATTGCCTCAAAAGGCATGATTTTGTTTGATAAAGTGAGTATCTCCATTTATATATGATTCTTGTGTCTAGATTTGGAATTTTTTAACTTCAATAGGCATTGGTCATAGCTATTAAGGTTTCGTGGAAGGTATGCGTCTTGTTTGTGGTTGTAGCTATCTTTCACTTATAAGGGTCTCCCCCTGGGTTTTGGAGTTACCCCAAGTGTTGAGAGGTTAAATTGTGGTGACATTGGGTTTAACTCTCTCTCCCAAGCTTACCTTCACTAGCACTAGGTATACATTGCCTTAATTTGTAAAGGGATGCTAGTTTGAGAGGTAACATTGCCGACATCTTCACCAAGACATTTATTGAGCATAGGTTCCACTTCTTGCACAATCGTTTTGAAGTGAAGGACACAATTGCTTAGTAGTTACCTTTCTTTCTTCTTTTGATGCATTTGTACTTTGAGTGGGGGGGTTTCCCATGAGGTTTTCCCTCTTTCCTCTATTTTTCAATGTTCATTCTTACATGCATTGTAAAATGGGTATCTAACATGGCCTTGGTTGTCAAGAATCATTCATCATTTACACCTTAGTAGTGTTCAAGGGGGCGTTGGAGATATATCAAACTCTGATCCTAGTTACTCTATTGGAACTTTTGATTTTATATCAATAAGTATTATGCATGGAAGACTACATTTTTCCTCTCCATGCAACCGCTACTTTGTTGGCTTTTCTAGTTTTCTATCAGTGAGTGTCTAAGATCTCTCTAGATATATCATTACTATGGATTATTCACTTAGCCATGCAGAGCATATCAAGAGGAATTTTACTCATTATAATTAATAAAATTCATTCTTTCTCTCAAGCTTGTCTTGCTTCTCTTCTCTCTCCTGCAAGCTTTATGTGATCTTTCCACTAGCTAGGTTCACCGTGAAAATTTCATAGGAACAAGGGTCTAACAATGAAGACCACATGGACACTACCACCTCTACTAATTCTTGCAACCATTTGCATCCATATCCATGGACATTATAGTGAGTCTCCCTAAAGCAAGCAAAAAAATTATCATCATGTTTCATTTTGTAAGGCTAGTACCCACGAAGTTTCAAACCAATGAGCTTATGCAAGGACTGCCTTAATAGTACACCCATTCACTGTCTATCCTATGCCTCACAAGCCTATCATCACGTTATGTAAGTACATTGTATGTGTTTTCCAAGTTCACATTGTGCACCTTATTATTGTGTTTCCTATTGCACAAAATACACGTATTGGATCTTGATTTACCACTGTGTTTCTTTATACAAAGATGCACAATTTAAACTCTCTCCATCGATTTGCAAAACATGCACCACTAAGGTCCTCATCCTAACCTAACCTATTTCTCCACAATTTATGGAATTCATGGTGATAAATGAGATCTAAATAATCAAAGAAACAAATGAAAAAAACCCATAAAGACTATGTGCTTATTGGTCGACCGTCGAATTCCTAAAGCATAGTCACATGTGTTTCTGGATCCATTAAAATAATCAAGAATAAGCAAAGGAAAATTCATAAAGAGTATGTCTAATTGGTCAAGTGAATTCCTATATTTCTTTACCCATCAAAATTATCTAGAATAAACCAAGGAAATTTCATAGGAACTATTTCTAATTAGTCAAGTGAATTCCTACAAAGTAGGCACCTATGTTTCGGGGGCTCAATAAAATATTTTTGAAGGCTATTTTTTCATATTAAAAAGGTTTAATAGTTTTTTTGAAATTGTTTGTTTAGTAGTATAAATTACTGTCTTAAATATTATAATCTTAGTAATCATGTAGAGCTTGATTGAAAACATTCCTGGATATAAACGGTATATATTACTAAGAATTAAAATCAAGAACAACAAAAAAACACTTCCTAAATATAACATGAATATTTTTTCAATATATATATATAAACTTGCTAACCTAATTTCTTATTAAAAATAAATATTTATAATATTATATAATATTATAGCTGAAATATATATTATATAAAAAATGCCCATAAAAAATTTAAAACTTGACAACTATTATATTTACGTAAGGCACCTCCAAGGAATATCATAAAAGCGAACAACTTAGAGAAAAAAGAAAAATCAAATGTAAATCGCATTCTCAGATACTTTCTATCTAAGAGAGCCATCATTAGGCCATGCAGATTACCTCTTTTTTGAGTTGTTTTACTTGAGTCGTTAATCTTTCAATCTTATTCCAAACAAGAAACAACAATTAATATTTCAGTTTGAGATGCCAAACAATAAACAAGAAGAATTTAATATGGAAACTACCCACCATAGGATTACTTTTGTCCATTTGCCAAAAAAAAAACATAACACATGCAAAATATTATAGAAAATTTTAACATAAGTTGCATCCTGTTATAACGACCTTTTGTGCTCGGATACAGTTCAATCCCTGTTCAACTTGGACCTCCAATTTTTCTAAATCCTCCATCGAACATGTGGTTAGGTCCTGCCCCGTCATCTTTCTACGACCAATTAGAAGAAATCATGATTATCAGATACTCTCATGATAATATATAATACTGAATTCAATTGCATGGATCGACTTTGAAGATTACCTTACCTTTGTGTTGATTCAAGAATCCTAACTTTATCTTCCATATTTGCAATTTCTTGATTTAAACCCTGCACATGTTAATAATAATTTTAAAAACTATAGTCTTCGAACACTAATAAGAAGTTATATCAATGTATATAAAATGCTTCCTAATCCATATTTTTAATATTATAATAGGTTAAAAAAAAATTTAATTAAAATTCTGCACAATTATTGTTATGACATTAATAATTTAATAGTTTTTAAAGTCAAATATATAAAATATAATAATAAACTAAATAAAATTATAATCAAAATGTTAAGATTCTTATATATTATTTTAATTGAGATTTTGCATAATTATTGTTTATATTTTTATGATATTAATAATTTAATAATTTTTGAAATCAAATATAAAAATATTAAATTAAATGAAATTATAATCCAAATGTTAGGATTCTTATTGCACCGAGAGGTGCTGTACAGTCGAGTATGGGGGAAATCTTGTAACGTGATGTAACTTGATGTAATGTTACTAACGTTTGTAACATGTAGGAAAAACATAATAGTGATAGTGAATATTATGGGAGAGATCCTGTAACATGATGTAACGTTTGTAACATGTCGGCAAAAAATAATAGTGGTAGTGAATATTATGGGAGAGATTTTGTAACACAAAATAAAAAATAATATCACTTTCGTACCATTATTTTTATTAATAAAAAATAATTTTTCTAATAGACCAAAATAAATGTCGGCCACAAAAACAATCTAATATGGGGGAGATGTTGTAATCTTCGTACCTAACAAAACAATAAAGAAGTAATATGTGGGTCAAGAAAAAAACACAAAATTGAATTATCCGAAAAAAAATGTTGGCCTTGCACATGATTTTAAAACCATGTCCAAGGCATTCTAAACAACCCATGGTTTTATTGTACATGGTTTTCAAGGCTTTGCAAACCATGTGCAAGGCCTCCTAAACAACCCATGGTTTTATTGTACATGGTTTAAGAGGGCCTTGCAAATGGTTTTAAGACCATGTGCAAGGCCTCCTAAACAACCCATGGTTTAAAACCATGTGTGGGAAAATGATGCAATGTTTGTTCCTAACAAAATAAAAAATATTATATGTCGGCCATAAATAATATTAAATATTAATAATAATAAAATTATATGTGGACCTTAAATAAAAAGATGTGTCTTTTGGTTTGAATCAAATCAATGGATACCTAAGAAGAAGTTTGCACCTCGAGAGATTTGATCCATCCATCTCAGCGCTTGATAAAGCCTAGGATTTGGATCTACGCTCGTTCTAATAACACTTCAACTACCAAAAAAGTCTCCATATTATATATAACACTTGGCTTCTTT
This sequence comes from Pseudotsuga menziesii, assembly GCA_001517045.1. Lineage (NCBI taxonomy): Eukaryota > Viridiplantae > Streptophyta > Pinopsida > Pinales > Pinaceae > Pseudotsuga > Pseudotsuga menziesii. The sequence continues at coordinate 286,915 of LPNX011205973.1, read as the reverse complement.
GTTTAATTATTCCTTTTATTGTTAAAAAAATTGTGGCCACACTTCCCTTTTCTTTCTTTGGAGCAAGTTTTAAATGACATACACCACTATCAATTCCATAAATCTTAACAAATTTTCCTTGAGCTTCCACATTTGCTTGTGGCTTCTTGGTGAAATCTCTTTAATGTTGCATGTGATTTATTGCTTTAGTTCTCAGCTTTTCCATTAGTATTGTATGGTTATGGTCATTCTTGTGCTAAAATTTTATTTTAATTTGATTTATTCTTATAATTTTTTAATGTATTCATAAATCTTTAGAAAACTTTCCTTGATGTCATTATAATGAATTTTATCTTTGCAAGCATAGATCCATCTTAAAAGGGGATCTAGCAAGCGTCGAGAGAAATCAAATCTCTCGAGGTGCAAATCCTTCCTCAACATTTGCACTCTAAAAACGGGTTTTATATATATATATATATATATATGCTTTTGTAAATTTTTAAATCTAATTTAAGGTGACATGTTATTTTATATATAATGCTTATTTTTTTATAATATTTTATTCTTTTTTAAAAAGGACACATGTCAGCTCTAGAATGAACACAAAAGGAGTTACACATCCCCCTACCGGATCGTTGAATGTGCCTCTCAGTACAATACATGTCTACAAAATCATTCCCGTATGGGGTGATTGTGATTTTGTATTCTTCCATATAAATAACTACTACTATGTTGTGTAACTACTACTATGTTGTGTAGATCCATATTCTTAAGAGAACATTTTCGGATTCCAATCCATACCGCAACTTCTCTATAAGTTGTGCCCTAATTTTTCCTATAACTATCCATCCATTTTAAAACCCTAGTGATACTTGACATATGAATTTCTACTGGGGGAAATCTTGCCATTTATAGTATTCAAAGTTGTGCTCTCCACTATATTTACGTCTATTTATTCCACCACCTTTGCTTCCCACTTATTGTTTTCTACCCGCTTTTTTCTATGGAGATTCCATTCTTTCGTCAATTTATAATTACAAAGGAAAATTTTGTGGCTTAAGAAGTACTATTTACTTGTTTTGGGAATCAACAAGCTTCTAAAGGAATCAATTTTAATCAAGGTGTTTAGGATGGTGCTCCTATTCCCCCTTAACTAAAGCATATATCCTTCTCTGTGTTCTTTCTTCATGGGCTACAAATGTGCCCCACTTCACTCTCTAATCTTTCAACGTTTCCTTCTTCCCTTTGCCCTAGTCTATCTCCTCCTTGTTCTTTCGATAGTTTTCATTCACTTTGAAAATTCTATTGTTATAAAGAGAGGAATATCAACTTAATCGAAGAGGACGAAAATGCTTATAAAGTTAGACACTTGGCCCTTCACCACTAAAGGCTTAATTTGTTGTACTCTTCTTTTTTTCTCTTACATATGCATGTTGCAAATGGATTTCTATAAGTAGATCTCTTGCTTCACATTATTATCATTTCTAACAAAATAGGAAACATGAATACATTAGGAATTCAATGGAATGAATGATGAATACATTCATTCGCTTTGCTTCACATTATTATCATTTTCGACAAAATAGGAAACATGAATACATTCTTTTATCTTGCTTTACATTATTATCATTTCCGACAAAATAGGAAACATGAATACATTAGGAATTCAATGGAATCAATGATGAGTACATTCTTTCATAGTGATTTCCTATTTTCAAGCATAAATGTCACAAGAACCTAACACTTTCCTTAAGAAAATAAACATTCACTTAAAAATACACCCATCAAATATATGCTATACAAGAAAATTAAACCAAGACTCATGAATCCCTACCTATGACAATAACCCTTCTATCCAAAGCTTTGATTCCCAAAATTATCACCCATACAAATTCATTATATCCAAACCCCTCTCTCATTCCTTCATATTGCAATATGTGAAAACTAAAATATTGTGTAATCATTTACACCCTTTGTTATAAGATTAATGAGTATAGTCATTTAATTGCATGACTAGCATTGATTTCATATCCTAAACTACTCTCTATTCACCTACATAACTAAAATATTGTGTAATCATTTACACCCTTTGTTATAAGATTAATGAGTATAGTCATTTAATTGCATGACTAGCATTCATTTCATATCCTAAACAACTCTCTATTCACCTACATTCTTTGTAGCCATATAAGAAAAGGTAGTCTTTGATTTTTTCTTCTCCACAATAAATACACAGGCTTCTATGAATCCTCTTTTCTTCTTCTAAAAAAATGAATCTCCTTCCCATCCTCTTTTCTTCTTCTAAAAAATGAAGCTCCTTCCCATTGTATCTCAGGTATCCTCGTATATATAGACCAACTCCAATGTCATTTAAAGTGTTATCATAATCTCCCTGATTTACTAAAGATCTAAAACTCCTTTGGAGGTGTTTATAATGTTCCACCAAGTTCCCGGGACAAGGGGAAGTGAGACCAAGGAAACACAGGATCAACCTATATAGAAGTTTCCCTCAAATTTACGGAAAAGTCAAAGGGTGTTGGAATTCTTATTTATACTAAGAGGGGGCTGAATCAATATAAAGCACAGATTATACAATTTTCATTTTAACAAATTATACTTCAAAACTTTTTCTGTCAAAACAGTAAAATACACCAATGTGCAAATAATCTATAGAGTGTGTGTGTGTGTGTATAGGAGACACCAATCTCCAAAATGTGAGCACCAACTCACTTAGACACTAATCCCACGAGCAAGCAACAACTCGCTGGCTACAGTCTCCGACCTATAACGACTCCAATCCTCTGTGCAAACACCAACTTGCTAATTTGAGGCACCAACCCGATAGGATATCGATCCCTTTATGAAATCTCCAACTTGCTATGTTCAAGCACCAACTTGAATGGAGACTACAATCTCCTTTTCTTGTTCTTCAGCACCCACTCAAAGGAAGCTCCAACTCCCTGATCTGTATTCTCCAACACCAATTGGATGAAAGCTACAAATTCCTATCCTTGCCCCTTCCATCCAACTTCTTGTCTTCTGTAATCTGTGTCTTTTGTGACTTTTGTGCTCTGCGATCTATATTTTCTGCACTTCTATGATTTCTGCGATCTGTGTCTTTTGCAACTTCTATGATCTGTGATATGCGTCTTTTGAAAATTCTATAATCTGTGATATGTGTCTTCTTCAATCAACAATATCAACCCTTTGCAACTTTTGTGACCTGCGTCTTTTGATTTTAGCTTAACCTATTTTCACTGTATATTTTTTTGCACATCTCAGTGTTGGGTATATCTCTAATTTGTGCAGTGTCTTCTATTCGTATTCATGCTTTTGTGCATTCATCTCTTTGTTGTAAATACTTCTTTTGAATCAATGAGCCATTGATACCCCAAGAATTCGAAGCTTGCAGAATAAAAAAATCACGTCTTCTTCATCTTCAAGCTTACTTCAACATTTTCATCTCTTACTTATTTACACCATTTTTACTCAAGAGAGGTGTCCACAATTTGGGGTTCCTTTGAATCGGTGGCATTCCTTATTTATTCTTGGTCAATCTAGCCACCTCATCCTATCTTCTATCACATATATCTTTTGATAATTCATCCTTGTGTGGTTTTACGCACTTGAGTCCAATGAATGGGTGGTATTTGCGCATATGATTTCCGTGTCTTGATGGGATTTGTGCACTTCCAAGACTTGCCCACTCAATATCTATATACTTCTTCAAACTGGCTACAATACTTCATGCTTCTTGCTTGATATCAACATACTTCTTGTTTGAAATCAACATCCATCTTGTTAGTTTGACATCAATGAAAACACCAAATTTCAACAATCTCCCCCTTTAGCATAGATGTCAACACCAATAAGAACTGTTCTCCCCCTCCGTGTGAGATCTTCCTCTTTGTACACAACTTGCTACCCCTATACTTATGTCATTTGGTCCCTTGTGCTCTTTTTCACAAAGCCTGTTTTGCCTAATTTCTGCTCTTCTTAGCTTTTTTTCCCTTTGAAATCAGTGGAAAAGGGATGTTCATCGAAAGTACTAGACTCTCCCTTCTCAATGTCACTTTTGTTGCGCAATACCAGAATTTATGCCACATCGCAGATGATTTTTCACAACAAATTTGCTTCACTTTTTGACAATATCTCCATTAAGGTGATTTCACACATCTTGTACCATTTTTCAAAATATTCCTTGATGTGTGTCATTAAATTCTCCTATGCCGCACATATCTTCATCTGTCATTTAACTTTGTAATAAATCGATGCAACATGTCTTGTTTTGCTTATAGCAGTGATTTGACATACTTAGTGCAACAATCTTTCACGTGATTCGACATGTCATTTATGACCCATGTACTACACGTAATATAACCTGATTTGTTGTTCAATCGCAATATTCTTAATTTAATTAATGTGAATTGTTTGTAAGCTCAGAGTTCTTTACTTGATATTTTCCTGACTTCTGCATATAATTTTTAAATGGAATATTCATTTAAAGATATTTCCCTATCATCCTTGTACTTTTCATATAAGTCGGCTCTGGATTTAAATTTATTAGTTGATGTTTCAGGAACCTCTGAAATTCATACGGCTGCACTTCAAAAGCTGGTCCTTTGACCTTTACCTTTCCTTTCTTATTTTCAGTTTTAATTGTCTCTACCAATTCTCCTTTAGATTCAGTCTTTTGCTTCTTGGATACTTCTGAATTATCCTCTTCCTATGTTTCCATGGCTTCTGAATGGGTTCTCTTACCGGTCACTTTTTAATCACTTGCAATGGGTGTTATTACCTCTGCTGCTTTTATAATGGCCAATAGATTTTCCTATGAAACTTCTATATCCTTCATCTGCGCTGGATAATCCATCCAATTGACTATGTCAGCTAACCCTTCCACTATTTGATGCTCAAATACTTTCATTGTTGTTGTTCATCTTCCTTCTTTGTGAAAAAATATGGTGGGGGTCATAGTTAATTGCAAAAGCTTTCCTAAAATTATCATCTTGTAACATACTTTCAATTCTAGGGAGTGCAACTTTATTATTTATAATATATGTCCCAACCATCCATGGAAATTTAATTTCACAAGCCTTTTTAACACTGATAAAGCATTGTTGATTCTCAACAATCAATGTTTGTCTTACAAACTCTAAGGAAAACACTTTAGGAGTCTGGAATGCTGGCAAAATATATGGCTCATGAGTAAATCCATACACTTTGATGATGGTATGTTCTTCCAACGAGAACCAATCCCCTATTCTCCTATCTAGTGCAAATTGTAAAACCTCCTGCATCTATGGTAATACTCTGGGCAATTTGTTCTGAAAGAATACTTTGTAAACCTCTACCATCAACAAGTTCATGTATTTGAAAATGTCACTACTAATCTTTGTTGTAAACACCATTTCTAGGAGCTATAGATTTTCTTCATTGAAAAATAGGAACATTCTGATCAAATATGATTGAAAACTGAAATGCCTGGCACTGTGGAAATTCACTAGCTGAGAGTGAATGCTTTCAGCTAGGAATTCATCAAATTTAAGGCAAGGAGGTTGAGGAGACTAGCACTCAGACTGACTCATACTAATTCTGAACAAGGGACTCATTAATAACTCAGGAACATATCTATCTGTATCTAGACCTAAGAACTTACTTAGCATTGAAATAACCAGCTTTGTTTCCTCATTGAACACGTTGACATCTAAGGGAAAACGATGGTTGTCAAGGGACACATATGATCTGAAACACTCGGAAAAGGGATGTTTTTCCTCAATGGTTGCATGTCTGAAGGACTGAATTAGGTCTTCTTCACTGATATCTTCTCGACTCTAGGTGAAAGAAGGTGGGACGGCAAGAGAATCCTAAACGACAAGGGCATTTACTGGGCATAGGATTTTGGTTTTAGCTGAGTCCATTATTACTCTTTCAGAATAGGAATAATTTGACGCACACTAGTCAATGCGATATGGAAAATTTAGGGTTTTTTCTGGGCAGAAATGGTCAAAATGAGTCTGAAAAACACCATCTAGGTCAATTCCTTGCTCCTTAAATGCTTCTAGTTTTGTTTTCAATTGCTTAGTAGGGTTGAAAAACAAAATAGTATCAAATATCCCGTCATCTCTATCTTTGAACACTTCATCTATTTTCTGAAACTCTAAGGCTTGCGTGTCAACTTCACCTGCACTATCCATTTTTAAATACTAGTAGACGGGTGAAAATGTGGCCTACCTTGAAAACTGATGGCTGGAAAGATAGTTGTCTGACTTGGCTTTGTTCACGCAGAAAATCCTTCCTTCTCCCAATGCACAAAAAGACAAATATTCCTTGAACATGTGCTCTTCCCCTTTTATAATATTCGTGAAATAGTGGTTTTGGAATCTAGGGAAGCAGTTTTATTTTCCGTTAGTGGAATTCTCTGTTAATCCCCATACAGGTTTCAGGGGTGGATTCCCTTTCTGTCCGTAGATTTAATCCACTTTTCTTTTAAATCATCGAACTTGATCACCTGTTAACCTTATCTTTTCCTTATTCCGCTGTACAACCTATTGTCTATCCTCCTCGCACTTTCCCCTAGCGGATCATCTACCTACCGTAGATCTCCCTCACCCTTATCATACACCATTGACTTCCTTCATCATTTAACCAACACTTTGATTTTTTGCTGCTCCTTTGCTTTTTAAAACAATGCGCAACTTCTCCAGGTGGATCGGCTAATAGCCGCTGATCTCATCCACCTACGATCCTAACCGTTGATCAAGAGCAATCTTTAATAATTCCATTGATTTTCACTTTGTCATCTACCATGCATGTTATACCAGTGAACCCCATCTCTGCCATTGATCTTCCTTGCATATCATCCTCACCGTCAATCTAGGATACTTTTTAAACTTTTCGCTCATCCCTGACTCATCTTCTTTTGCGCATCTTTGCACAACAGATTCTATCTGTGCCGTAGATCTCATTTCGTTTAATCCTCTGCCATGGATTTGACTGGGTTGTAAGACTTTCCGCTGATCATTGAATTTTCTTTTTCCGTGCAACTTTGATCAGCGGATCTATTACCAGCCATAGATCTAGACCAACCAAACTTTCAGTCTATACCACAAGCATTATTTCTTCATTTTTTATCCCCTTTCGAACCTTAGCCCATGGTTTTTTACGAGGGATTAAAGACCTTGGTCTCTAATTTAGCACTTATTTCATCACCCCTTGGTCATATTGTCAAAAAACATTTATACCACACCCTTATTTCACCTCAAGCCTATTCATTTCAACTACTAACCCAAACAGTGCTAACATGTCCAAACTAGGGTTTCTCCAAGGTTTTTGCAATTCTAGGTAGACTTGCAAGTGCGCCATAGGCCACTTCATCTTCTCCCCTTAAGACTGCACTTTTTTGAGGTAGTTCCTTAGGAAGTGTCAAACCCTACCTCAAGACTTGTGAAGTATATTGAATTGATGATATCTATTGATGTTGACTCATAGATTGAATTAACTCCTTTCATATGATTTATGTGTCTTTATTATCCATTGTTGACTCCAAATAAGGCACTGATCATAGCTATAAGGCTAGTAGGAGGGTATTTGTAGGTTATTGGTGATTGCAGGTACTCATTCCTTCATTAGGGACTCTCCCCTAGGTTTAAGAGTTACCCGAAGAAGTTGGGGAGTTAGGTCATGGTGACATAACGTCTAACACCTCTCATATTTTCACTCTTTCGTTTGGTTGGTAGGAGTGCTATTTGTTCCGCATCGATCTTCGATTGATGCAGGAAGTTGAAAGATACCATCACTAGCACATGGAGTACTTAGTCTACTTTGAAAGGACTAAGTTATTTGGGGTATAAGTTTTTGGCGTTGTTGCGGGGGACACTTTAAGACTGTTATAGGATGGTTGGGGTGTGTTTATGAGGTCATATTTTTCATCTCCCTAGCAAGAATGACATTCAGTAAGAAAACTGAGGTAAGTCTTTGCTTGGTATTTTGAAAATATTATTGTTAAGGACCAATCTTGCAGATATTACCTGGAGACTCCATACATAAGAAGTCTGGCAAGGAATACAACACATGGCGCTAGGGAAAATTCTATTTTCAGGAATATATGACAATTTTCATGAAGTTGAGGTAAGTTCTTGTTTTTTGTATTTCGATAATATTGTTGTTGAGTGATAACTTGGCAGGTCTTTTTCGATGACTCCTTTGAAGAAAAAAATGATAGAAGTGGAAGAGTAAGACACAATCCCCCAGCTATTGAAAAGAAGACTATCTTAGGAATTCATTAAAGAATTTACTGCAAAATGACGATTGTTTATGTCAATATGTATGGCCCTTTGAATTTTTGAAATGTAGATCCCTGTGAATCTCCAAAGTTTAATGGAAATGAAGATTTGCATTCACCATATTTGATGGAATTTATGCAGTTCATGAATGAGAAGGGCATCCTTTATGAAGAAGACGTAATCAGATTTTTATCTTTCGGTGTGAACGACTATGCCAAGGAGTGGTGGTATGAGTCTCTTGAAGCAGGGACAATTTCATCTTATGCAAACTTTCTAGAAATATTATGTAAATGTTGGTGTCTCAAATACTACATGGACCAATGGATACCTACAATTTAAGAGATCCAAGGATTTTACAATTCTGATTCGAGATTGCTGCAAAAGGGTTCCATGCCGAATATCAATCCATTGACAGCTCCCATAAAGCAGGCCTTGTCGAACAAATCCATCATAAAGATCAGTCCTCGAAGGGCTTGCTTGAAGAAAACATTGTTCAATATCCTGTCAATATCTTGTCTGAAGACAAAGGTACCCTTGAGGAATATAAAGACCAAGAGCCCCTAATTTAGGAACATGAAAAATTACCAAGTCTTCCTTGTCTTAGGGAGCCTTGTGATGCTTTGAGACTCTTGGAAAAAAACAATATAGTTCCTCCGCTCAATGAGCAAAGTGATGATTATTGGAAATTTCTGGGCCCACCTAACTATGATTCTTCAAGGCCAAGCATCATTAAATTTGAGCTTTTGGGTCTCACAAATCCTGAAGAGCAAGTCCATGAACCTTTTTATCCAGAGAAGGTTCTTGTTACACATCTAAAACCGAATGAGGAAGCTCTCCAAGTATTATTATGAATTCACAAGAGCGTTGAAAGCTCGGTTGATGAAGATTGGATCAATCCCTTTGCAACTAAATTGGATGAAGAAGCACTCTATGATGTTGATCATATTGTTATTGAAGATGGTCACCATATTCAACAATCCCATTATACTAAAGGGTTGGAAGACTTTGGAAGCCTAATATATGATGGAATCTCTTCACACTAAGTTCAATCTTTCCTACTTATCTTCGATGTACGTTTAAAGACTTCCTTTGTAGATATTGAGCCAATGGTTTTATCCACTCCTAGGGTGGGCCATGAATATTGTTTCCAACGATGTATCTCAGGAAGTGTCACAGATAAGAAGCATCCATTTATATCCAATGCAGGTAACTTTTCAATGATGCATTTCAATAGAACCGAAGCAGATACGTGGGTAGGTATAGTAATTTATTATCCTTACCATCATATTTATTATTTGTCTTTTCTCTTAAAACTTGAAGGTACGAATTTTGTGGCTAATAATTTCAAATTTTTAAATATTATTGATACTGACACGATTACTAGAAGCTTAAAGAAAGTGTTTGCATGTCCAATAGAATGCTTGAACAGGTGCAGGGATATATTACATTTGGCACTCAAATATTCTCCAAAAAATTTCCGAGGTTCATCTTTGCAAGTGATTTCCCAAGTTTAGAATCAGACAACCAATTCCTTGCAAATGAATTTCGAAGAACACATATATGATGATGATAGTATATACCCGAGCCAGGTACAAACATGGATAGGTAACGCATCTATAAGTAACCATCCTCCATTGCAGGAATTTGAAGGTTTCCAGGTTCCCAAGTTTTTCCATTATTTTGGTTCCATTCCAATGAAGATAATGATATGTATTTAGTTCATCCTTGATGTGGTTTTGTCTTGGATGGTTTGCAAAGACAAAGGAATAAAAATTGACAATATATTAAGGTGGTTACATTGATGGTATGATTTCCCTTTACCCTTTTTTGTTGTCATAATTAGGGTAGGCGCGTATAGTTTCATTTGAGTTCAACATCTAATGTTACCTATGCATTGCACTAGTCATTAATTCATTTTGATTTTACTGCATTTCGTTTTGAACAAGGCAGGATGGGGGTGTCTGCCTCTTATGAATTTAAAGTCTTAGTTGTTATATGTGTGTGTTGGTAAACAGGTACCCACGAGATTCAAGGGGGTCCTCATACACTCCTGAGAAGAGAGCATTTGCCACATGTGGAGCCAGTTGTTACACCTCAGAGTATCTGCAACGTTCCCTACAGATCCCCTAGGAGAATGGGTTATTTTTTCCTATGTAAAGGCCAAGATTTGAGAATAAAGTGTTGATTGGGGGTTAAATACCGTTGATCTTGTCATGGATGGTCCTCTTGATTTCCTTCTTCAGGAGGTGCTCGACATATAGGGATTGGTGCCCATGGGGGTCTTATCACTTGGTGCCCATGGGGATCTTTCCATGTAAAAGGTGATAGCATTTGTTTAGCACACCTTATTTTCTCACGTGGACCTATTTTTGGTTATGAAACCCCTCCTCTGGGTTGTGTTACCCACAAATTGTACTTCCTTATTAAATAATCCTACAAGGATAATGAAGGACGACATTGAGGGCACACATTTGTTGGGTTAGTTGGGACACAACGTCCTCTTTTTTCCAGACCTAGCACTTGGTGCAACCAAATTGCACTTTTATATTGTTATTTTATGCCTTTTTAGTGGCTTAGCCCCCAAATTTATGGGTGAGCATGCCAAAATGTTATATTTTCACATTATTTTGTGGTTAATAACTTAAAATTAGATGAGCCTAGTTTTATATGAATAGTGCCTCCATCTCAATGTAAAAACACAACAAGATATGGATTCATTATGGATCTTTTCCATTTCTCTTGGTTTATTGGAGCTCTTGATGCTATGCACACCTCTATTTGGATGATCTTTCTTTCTTGAAGGTTGATGTGATGATGTTGATGTGATGACATTCTTACACACACTATTGGTTGATTCTAAGAATTGTTGTGATAACTCATGCTCAAAGGATACCTAAGGTGCATCTCCTTGCTCATTCATTGGTTAATGTTGGTAAGTTTATCTCCTAACCCTAGTTTAATGTCATTCTCGAAGAGCTTTGGGCTAAGTTAGGTTGTCTTGCTAGCATTTTGTCAACTTTGTATGAGGAGACCTTCCAATCAAAGGAGCTCTCCATTGTTAATTGTGCCTTGGACCTCTTCGATTGCTCTAATTAGGCACTTCTACCTAACCCTCGTGGTTGCTAGTTGATGCCCTAATTGCAAGTATTGAAAGCCATTCTAAGAGAGGGACAATGGTATCGATCTCTCAACGCCCTAGGGATTGAGACAAGAATCTATTGAGGCCTGGAAAATCGCAAGAAACAACAGCAAGGGATTCTCCCCAGTCAATGTTCTCAACTAGCCCGCCGACTGTTTGGTATGGGGAATCCGTCCAGTTCACGGTCCGGCTACCATAGCTCAAGTAAAAAAATTAAAAAGTTTTACCGGATGCGGCCCGGTCCACCATATGTATTTTTTGTGTTTTTAACTTGAAGTGTTATATGCAAGTGCCTATCTAAAATGCAGATTGATAAAGAATACGAGGAGCGGTCACAATGTGATGCGCAGGTTCTTACCTCTCGTTTTAGACTCTCTCACATCTAAACCACACACAGCAGGAAATAAAACTAACTAAGCTGCCCCTAGGGAGTGAGATTATCAGTTAATGAGTAATGTATTACTGTTCATGCATTAAGAAAAAACACAGATAGTTGTTCTTTGATTCAAAACACAGAAACATGAATAGATGGATGAACAACAAGATAGCTCATTGTCTGTGAAAACATTTATTACTCAGTGGAAATTATCATAAAATAAACCAGAGAGCATTCATAAAAGAACATAGGTTCAACAAGTTAGAACGATCTCACGGTTAATGAATAAAAGCTGAAAACAAAATAGTTCCTCTTCAACCACATCCATTGAACAACATTTGAACATTCCACCAAAGCTTTCTCCAACAGGCAAAATTGTAATTATATATTGCAAATCGAAATAGTTCCTCTTACAATGTGTTCTCACAAGACTAACTGGGAAAAAGCCCTTTCTCTATCTAACTCTCCTATACTTATACAAAAGGCAAAACTTTTGGGCTGCCCCCAAACGATCCCTAAGCTTCCCCAACATTTCATCTCCCAAAATTTGTCTTATATTTAGTGCTCATACAATTAACAATATATTACATTTAAACAAACTAATAAAGCACTTAAGTGGAGGGCCCCGCTTGATTATTTAGGAACCTTTTCCATGCTTGGGCTTCTGATGCGATATTCTCAAATTTAGAAGGCTCGAGAAAACGAATGTTAATCTCAAACTTTGCACTCTGATTGTTAATCACTTCGATTCTGGCTGAGCTCAGGCATAGTTGATCTTTTAGCAACTGTACACTGACTGCCGAATGGGCCACTTCAACTTTCAAGATCTGTTCGTCCAAGACTTTGACCTGTTGAATCCTCTGCTCATCCTCTTGATATCTGCTTTGTAACATTTCTATGAACAGGTCATGTTCTGGAAATGTATCTAATCTCTGCTTAGCAGCCACCTGGCATCGGTTGTAAGTGATCAGCAGCCTTTTGCAATACTCAGTGCAAGCTCCTTTTGTTTTCTTTACAGCCTTCTTGAATTCTTCTGCTGTGTTTATTGCAAACTCCAACAAGTCATAATCCTGCCTTAAGCCTTGTTGATCTTTTGCTGGTAAGTCTGCAGGAATCTCTTCATTGGCTTCCAACCTCCCTATTCTTCCCGTCAAAACTTCCAAAATGTCCTGAGACCTATCTACAAAATACTAAGAAGTCTCCAAAATTTCTGCTAATCTATTATCTACCTGCAAAACTTTGCATCTTTCTTCTTCTATGGACACCTGCAGTCGGTGGATTTTGCTTCTTTGTGTTAGGGCATGCTCTTTGAAAGGCTGAATACTGGTTTGTTGTTCCTTAGCCTCTTTCAAAGATGTTGTTAGTGAAGCAATTTGTCCCTTGAACTCCGCTGCTTGTACCTGAAACTGTTTTTCTGTCGCCTCCATGGTAGCCCTTTGTGTTTCCAGTTCCCCAACTTTGCTTTGCAGTTGGTCTCTTTCTACATGAAGATTTTCTTTTGTTGTTTTTAGTCCATCCCTTTCTGTCTTTAGCTCCTGATATTCCTGCTGCAATTTTGCTAAGCTATCCTGAGCATCTGCTCCTCGCTTTTCAATAGAAACTTCTAAAGACATCTTGTCCGCTTGGAGGGACTGAAGCTCTGCTTTTGAAGACTTCACTTCATTCAGCATGTCTTCCAACTTTCTCTTTAATTTGTTGCCTTCATCCCTCTCCTTTTTCAGAGTGTCTTTTAATTGGGCAGCAATTTTCATTGATTGGTCAAGGTCTGTCATTATACGATTCACATTATCTTCAGAGGCGTGGATCAATGCTGCTCCAGCTCGGATTGTCAGTCTCAGGTCCTTGTCTGTCCCATGTACCAAGGTTTTATCGTTTATCATCATCCCTGACTACCCACCAATTTCAACTTTCTTCTCAGTCCTCTTCACAATTCTTTTCTTTTCTCTGTCATAAAAGATGGTATTGAAGTCTAGAACTTCTTCCCCTTTCTTTTGTTCAAAAGAATTAGCCTTAATCCAAAAACAACAACCTGCCCTAAACTGCTGTCAACAGTTGCAGTAGGCCCTTGGGAGTTAGGACAATCCTGATCTTGTACTCCTTGAGTGTACCAAAATAGATAAATAAGTTGGAGGTGTTCGATTTCAAAGGATGGTTTGACAGTTGATGAAAGATTGAGCAAGTTGTGCACTTTCATGTACCATGAGCAAGGAATTGGATGAGGTGTGGCAACTTGTACCAATAGTAGTTGTGATGATAAGAACAAAGGCACACACCAAGATGTGATCCATCACACATAGAATCATGCACAAATGGAGCTAGGATGGCTTTGCATACAATAGCATGGTTAAGGAATAGGTTTGCATACCTTTGCACAAGTTAAGAGATATTCTCCTTCACGAATATTGTAAAGTTAAGGGTAACACATATGTTGGGTTAGAAGGATCACAAATCTCATAAGAGACCGTTGAGACTCATCCACTTGCTAAGGGGTTGAGTAAATCAATGCAAAAGCAAGTCAAGAAGTTGCAACAAATGGCAAAGGTGGTGACCTTTTACCTAAGTCCAGAAAAGTTTTGGAAAAGTTTTGGATAGAAGATTGAATTGCAATGGAAGAGGTTGTTTAGAGAATGAGGATCTGCATATTCTCATGGATTGGACGTGATAGTTAGCTTTATCACCCAATTAGTTCAAGGCATGAGGGTCCAAATGTGCATATGCATGGCAGAACTATGTAAGTAAAAAGTAGTAGTAAGTAAAAAATGTGAAACACTTGGATAATCACACAACCTTTTAGTGGAGGTTGAGTTATTGCAACATTAGAAGGCAGTTGTAGCAACAATAGGTCACAATCACGACAAAAGGAAGCAAAACATCCAAGAGACATTGTAGATAGAATTGGGAAAGTTACTTAGTTCAAAGGAAGCATTTGATAGAGAGCAATTAATGCACAACTATTGTTGTAGACACAATTTATGGAGTGGTTGCAAAAGCCAACCATGGACGGATGCATGAGTCTAGGCAACAAACTTGGAGGGAAATAAGTTCTTGTTGATGTTTCCGAGGATGACAAAGACTTTTAGAGGTGGAGGATGTAATGTCCTAACACCTTGAGAGGCTTCACATACTTACATTCCACAATCACCTTGGTCATCGTTGGCCGACACAAACATATATGACACAAGGTTGATGGATAGATGAGTCAATTTTGGGTAGCCTTGGCCCATCGATAAGGTACACCTTAGACTTGTCAATAGCCTTGAAATGAATGAAAGGTGCACCAAAAACATTGACAGCTCACATTATTTGTATACAAAAAGATAAGCTTAAAGGAACTCAATGAGGAAGAGAAGGTTACGGCTGCCAACCTTCTTCATAGGCATGCACTATGCATGACAAACATAAAGGCAAGAAGAATTGACTGTTTACGTAGGACTTGGGTAGACTACGTTGGGAACACTTTGGCACAAGACAACTGGGCAAACTTGGAGGCACCTTATTGGATGCACTTCCTGGGCACACTTGGGCACAACTTCCCAGATGGGAAGGGCACACTTGTGAATCGTGATAGACACACCTACCAAACACACTTGTGACAACCTCATCTACCAAGCAGACTTACAACAAGCACAAATGCAATTGTTGCACCAACTGAACACAATTGTGACGGATGCAAATGCAATGAGCACACTTGTTGAACACACTTGCAATGGACATGGATGTGATTTGACGCGTTGTGGTAACTTCACAGTTGTGATGGATGCAAATGCAATGAGCACACTTGTCGAACACAACTTGCAATGAACATGGATGTGATTTGGCGCGTTGTGGGAACTTCAGTGTTAGATGTACTTGTGATAACATGGCATGGTGGGCCCCGCACCCACGAAGATGGATGTCGATAGACATGGCAGACACTTTGGTTTACTTAGATTGGAGGGGCTTGCAACAGTTTGTCCAAACTCACATATATAGTGGATACGACAAAGTGGCTAACACATTCAATCATCTTTGGGAAGTTATGGGTTTTGCATAGTAGGGAGAATTTGAAAAGGTTGGCAAAAGAGAGAAGAAGTGGACAAGCCCTAAAAGAGGCAAGCCTACAATAGCTTCAGCAGTTGGCTTGTGCAAGTCTATTGGGTATTCGCAAAAGGTTATTTTGCCTTATATTTATTGTATTTCTAGAAAAGAAGGGGAGGGAAGGGGCCTCGCTCCCTTGTTGTATGTTGTAAATATTCTTCTTATAAAAAAAGTTTAGGGCATTTGCCTTGGGTGTTGTCTGTACATTTGCATGTGTATGGTGACTCGTTTATTGGGATAAAATGTAGCGAAAAATTACTCGACAAAATTTAGCCCATGCCCTAATTTTTTATTTGTTTTCCAAAAAACAATTCATCAATTTCCATTTTTTTCTACAATGACTTGCCCAAATTCCATAGTATAAATATTTTTTACTTTAAAAATATCACCAAACATTTTATGGTTGGGAATTTAAGATTCACAAGTTTCTACACTTCAAAAAAAATTACAAGTCCTTAAAATTTTGTGGATGAATGTTGTTCTATTTCAAGTTTTATGTTGGTTAAAGACTACATTTGGATGCATGTCAGAATGTTGAATGAAGACTTTTTTTATTTGCTCCAATGCCCCTAACTTGCAGGACCAGCTTGGTCTAAGAAACCATGACCCAATGATTTTTTTTGGTGTCTCCTCCCACCATTGTTGAGTTTCAAATCTTGGGCCACTTAGCAAATGAAGCTTGGATACCAACCAGGTTAGTTGGACTTGACTTTCTAATTTTGAAGGACATGAGGGTGGACCTTGATCCACTTATGTGTGCATGGTTCACGAGATCACTTAATACAATCTCTTTGGGTGCAACCACACGTTCAACCACTCCCTTAAGATCACCCATGACTTCTCGCTAGGCCCTCACTAGAACTGAACCACGTCTATCCAGCCAATTCACACCTCCGCTTCTCCACGGGCTAGATAGACGATTAAAAAATACCCTTACACAATCGCTCAAGCAAGCAAACAAAATCATGATGAAACAAAGCAAAGAAATCTCCAAAGAGCAGCTTTTGCTGGTCAACCAACCTTTGCACATCATATCAATTCACACATCCCTTGTCCATTGTCCATCATGCTGCAGGAGCCCAAGCAATACGATGCAATAAATCTATATCGATAATCACTCACCTTATGCAACGATATAGACAAATGAATCAGCGAGCACTAAAGCGTTAGGCAAAGCCAGGGCCCGTCGGACCGAAAAGGGGGACACCAACTTTTCCACGTGCTATGTATCACTTGCCCTGTGCTCACTATCTCACCAACTTTTCCACGTGCTATGTATCACTTGCCCTGTGCGCACTATCTGGCCTCTTCCCACCTTCAAGATCTCCACGTGCTTGAACGGACAATAAAAGAAACTTGGGAAGATAAGACTTGAATGGACAATTAAAGAAACTTGGAAAGATCAGACTTGCTGGACACGATGAGCCAAGCTCTCCACCAACCCGAGCAGGTAAAGCCCTTCTAAATGTGGTTTCTCGGCCACTGGTTTTGCTCGTTGCAATGAAATTTATTACATTGGTCATATCCATTGAAACTATAAACTGTTGCCACTTGTTTATAGCTGGAATGTACAGCGTTAAATTTTTTTTACAATATGATTGATTCAATATACAATATGAAGCTGAAAGAAAAGCTAAAGAGGAAGAAGTGCTTATTATTCCCTGTACTCCAGTAGAATGGGTGGTTTGGGACCCTGTCAAAATGAAAAGCAGAAAAGGTATATGTGAAGCTCGTTATGTCCCTTCGTGCATCTCTGTGATGGGTAAATTTCCATGAGAAAGGGACGACTTTCGGATGGCTTGTAATTAGATGTAATTGAAAATTTCTCTCGGAGATATCCTCGCCCAACCAATGAATCAATCCGGCCTACCTAGGAGAAAATGATGAAAGGTAGTAATTTTTAATAAAAAAATATATTTGAGTACCTCTGATGTTTCTCACTAAAGCCCGGGCTTAGAATATATTTTTAAATGCTGTCTTGTTCCATGTTTTGAGCTTCACCTTCAAGTTTTTCGGGCGTTGTATTAACCGTGCCTGGTCTGCTTCCATCCACCATTGCTGGAGGTTGGAAAGGAAGTCTGGATGCTCTAGCCAAAATTTCTCGAAGCAAAGGGACTTAAACCTTAGTGGGCCAAGGCTTCCCCAATTAAAGCAAATTGGCCAGTGGTCTGATCCTCACATGGCAATATTTAGTGGTCTGATCCTTACATGCCAATATTTCCGCGTCTAAAAAAAGTATCTATGCTATATGTGGTGGTAGTACTATAATATCCTGCAAAGAGAAGCTAAGCGAACGTATAACAGCGTTGCAACAATTCGTCTCGCAGTTTGGAAAGGTGAAATCTCTAATCTTTGAGAACATTTTAACAGTTTTTTAAACTTTGAATAGCTTTTTTCAGGAAAACATTTACCTATCCGGTAGCTATCTATGAATCAATTTGCATCAAAGAAGGTTTAATTTCATGGCCCTAATATTGATTTTGCAGACGGATAGGGCATCCCTTCTTCTGGACGGCATGGGATACATTAAATTTCTACAAGACCAGGTTCAGTACAAACCCTTCGCATTGCAATTTTTGTTAAGAGTTTCACAATATGTTATAGGTTTTGCTGATTGTATTGCAGAAGGCTTAAATGCTACTGAATACAGTAAATATATTACAGTTCCAATATTAAAGGAACTTCAAAAATCATTTATCACCAAGCATATATTATTCTGTGTTCAGAGAAATAATTTATGACAAAGACGATAGCTTTGTGGACTTCTGTAACATGATTTGATTCAAAATATAGGAAGCATACAACCAGGGTGGCTACTTCCGGTGCAACCTTTCAAATACCAGTAAGTCGCTTCCCTACCTGAGCTACACGCCCCTTCCTTCCTTCTGTGGAAGAGGCAGGTAGGTCAATTATTTCAGGTGCATCCCCTCCCGGTCAATTCAAAAACCCTCCGGGTCAATTCAAGAATCCGGATTCATGGATTGGGAAAAATCCAAATTAAACCCTTTCAAGGAGATCTATCTCCCTCAATTTAATCCCCTCTTATATATGATATTAAGCATTTATTTCTAAAAGCATGCATGTACTCCTATTATGGTATTATTTATGTTAGGTAAGTAACCATATCAAGAACTATATCTACCTATGAGGTATTATTTATGTTAAGTAAGTAACCATATCAAGAACTATATCTACCTATGAGGATAGATTTGTGGACTTCAGTAAAACAAACGGTCTAAATAGTTCAATCTCTAGGCTTCAAGTTCCATTTATCACCAGGAATTCTCTCCTTTTGCTTACATGTTATTAAAAGAAAACATAGATTCTTTGACTCAAGAAATAAAGAAATAATGGGGCATTTAAAAAAAAATCTATTGCTTAAATTTCTTGGCGGAGTTGATGAATTTCAGGGTTTGTTTTTCTAAAAATCTAAATATACCAAGCTTTACAACATTTTTTTAAGAACCTGTGCTATGTTTTGCAGGTATTGAGCTCACCTTATCTCAAAGGCATTCCCTCCAATCAGAACGTAAACTACATTTTTTAATGAATTATTTCACTAGAAATAATTCAACATCATCAATGAAATGCTCCACTAATTTACTATTGACAAACAGCACATTGTTTCAAAGGGGTTTAATAATTTCACTCAGTATATTTCCCCTGTTATAGTGTTATGGTTCTTCTTAACAAAATTTGATAGGGAGTTTATATTATGTTAGAATGATTTTAAAATGACGTCTGTATAAACCAAATTTAAAGTCATTTTCTTGATAAATTGATGTTAAATATTCCAGGATGGGCGAAGAGATAAGGAGAGATACGACTTCCGGAGCAGCCTTTCCAGTTCACTTTCTACATCTTCAAGCAATCATAATTTTCAAAAGAATGATGAAAGTAGCCACCGTGAATATCTACTTTCTTAGTTTTGTCTTGCTTTATAGTTGTATTTATGTTTTATCTTACATTTAAAGTTGTATCTTTATTTATGTTTGTTGATGCTTTTGCAGGTTTACATTTAAAGATGTATTTTTATTTATGTTTGTTGATATCTTTATTTATAGTTGTATCTTTATTTATGTTTGTTGATGCTTTTGCAGTTTGATGAAGGTGGAGAGTGCACTACTGAACAAAAGAGAAACAACGATCAAGACTTAATTAACAATTCACATAGTTATCTAAGCTACCTATGTAGCTTAGAGAAAGCAGCCTATGTCAATGTACAAGGCTAGTATTAAAAACTAAATGATTATTGGACTCAGTCCCATTTTTTCTACTGACTTCTTATTATGAAAAACTAAATGATTATTGGACTCAGTCCCATTTTCTCTACTCATTTCTTATTATGTTACTAAAAACTGAGGTGCTTTTTTGTCCAAATTTTAGTACTGGGTTCGATTATTCGGAAACCTTAAATCTCTTTTTTCTTTCTTAAAATTTTAGGTAGAATTAAGGAGAACCTTAAATCTCTTTTTTTCTTAAAAATTTAAGTCGAATTAAGGGTTCGAAATTTGATCAAATCTGACCCCATAAAAAAATCGTTTTATCAAATTTATGCACCCATTTTTTTATTTTTTTTTATAAAAAAAAACCCAACCATTCAACAAACCCTAGGATAATGAAGAAGCAAGCGTCAACAAACCCTAGGATAATGAAGAAGCAAGTGCCATGTGGATGATTATGTCTGGCTAGCTGGACGGGCTTGTTCTCTCAGTTCCCTGGCTTTGGAATTCAGAGGTGAACTAAATTCCATTGCTTATATTTGACTTAAAAAGCTAGAGTTTTAAGGAGAAATCTGGCCAACCGTCCGCGTCTGTATTTTTCATTAATTTAGGTTAACCATTCGGAATTCCGAATTTGCTGTGATGTTGAATTTTCCCATATTTCCATTGGACATTCAGAATGTATTTTTCCCATGTTATCAAATCTATATTTGGTCTAATATTTAATTTTGATCTTGTTTTCAGAAAAATATAATCTTTAATATTGATGTTGTTTTTCCCAAAATATATCATCATCTATGTTAATTTAATATTTTAAAAAACTAATGTGTTAGGTTTCTAACTATTTACCTTTTTCTACATTGTCCTGTTACTTTTTTTTTTCAGGAAGAAAAAGCCTGTCCTTGATATTCTTATTAGGAATCAAAGGGCATTAATAGCACCCGCCCAAGAAGGGCTACATCACAAGAAAAAACAGCTCATCGGGAGAAAATCACATCCAGTCGCAGCCGAGGGGGAATGGTGTGCAATAGTAAGTGTAGTTCCCATCAGTAATCTGTCTCATCATGAGGAGGATCGATCTCATCAAGCCCATCTATCGTGAACCAAAGGGATCAGATCTGCGATCTAAAAGATGCCACTCAGAGAATAGAGAATAATGAGCAAGAATCCAGTAGAGGAGGAAACTCCCCAATACATGGCTCAAATGAGCTGAAAAGTATCACATGTGACCAAATGGTCATCTATAAATTCAAAAAAACAGCCAAATCAAGGAGAAAGAGTGAGAGCTGTTTTAGAAAGACGGTCTACAATCCAATTGTGTTCACGATAGATGTGGCTGAATGAGAGATCCTGGAAGCTTGAAATAAGCTTTTGAGATTCCCTACACTAGTGAAAAAGTTCTGGTGGGAAGAGAGCAGTGTATCCCTTAGCCCAATTGATGATGACCTGTGAGTCATTGTATATGTGGGCTAGAGGATTCCCATCATTTGGGAAGAGTGCAGAAGGGCCCATAGGCCCAGTAATTCTGCCTTCGTATTGGAGCCATATCCAACCCCCAGCGCAAAATCCAGATGGTGATTCCCATTGATGAACAAGCTATATCCAATACCTACTGCTGAAGAAGTGGAGGCACCATCAAAGAAACCACATGGGAAAGTCATACAAGGTCTTGGCCCTATCTGTCTAGCAATTTTTATTTTATTGTCCTTTATTACAGGCCGAGAGGGAGTCATCTGAGCAGCATATAAAATCTGATGAAAAATGCCAAGGACAGTCACCTTTTTCCCATCAAAGATAACCAGGTTTCGAGCTTTCCAGATAGCCCAAATCGTATGGTGTGGGATATAGAAGAGTGCAGAGCTGCGTGGGTAAGTGGAAGCCCAAAATTCCATAAACTCGTTAATAGAAACAGCATTGGGAATAGTCAGCTAGAGTTGGTCACATAAAAGCCACAGAATGCTTTTCCATACCGAACAACGAGAGAAAAGATGGGTGACAGTCTCTTCATTTGCAAAACACAAAGAACAAATACCAGGTCCAGACTTGCCCCTTTTCTGTAAATTGTCCCAGGTGAGTACCTTGTTTCTCAATACCAGCGAGGAGAAGCATCCGATTTTGCGTGGTAGGTGTCCAGACCTTAACGAAGTATACAGTCGGCTGCCCAATGCTGGATTGAAAGAATTCACAATGCAATCATAAACTTTATCAGCAGATATCGTGCCATCTTTTTTATTATAATCCCATATCAGAGAATCGAAGTTAGATGAAAGACGAATACCATTTAGACCCAGATTTCTAGTGAACGTGTTCCATACTTCTTTCCATTCACCATCCAGATATAATTCTTCAGCCGAGTACCAATAGTGATGGGAATCCGATAAGGTATTGCAAGCTTGGGCAAGAGTTTTAATATCCAGATCTTCTAAATAAGATCTCAAACCATCAGGAAAGAGGTGAGAGGTAGGGATACCTGTCACTGGATCGATGCCTATCCAGATATCATTGCCATTCCCAACTTGCCATGCGAGATGGCACCCCATCCAGGGGATAGTCTGAATGAACCCCCTCCAAATAGCAGAAACACCACGAGTACTGAATTTCTTCCCTCGGAGCCAAGAAACCACAGAGGCCTGCTTCAAATATTTAGTAGTGAGTACTTGATGCCAAACACTGTCACTAAAAAGGACCCTCCAGAAATTTTTGAGACGTAGGGCAATGCTGAACCAATGGAGATTCTTAATCCCCCACCCTTCATATTTCTTTGGCCAAGAGAGATCCAACCAGCTTGTCAGGTGAAATCTGCGATTATTTCCCGAGGATCCCCATAAGAAGGCAAAGGTAATGCTCCTGAGCTTGTGCAGAATAGAAACCGGAATAGGGGCGAGACCCATCCAGTAAACCGGGATACTGGAGAGTACAGACTGTACCAGAATCAGCCTACCTCCCAGTGAGAGCATCTTGTGGGTCCAAAGACTGATTTTATTTTCAAATTTTTGTACCAACCAGTTCCAGTCCCTAGATCTGTATCCAAGGGGTTTGATGTAAAAACCAAGATAATTGAAGCCAGTCATGATGGGGAGCTTCTGATAAGGGATGGATCTGGAAAGGTTCATGAATTCCAAGCAGGTATATTGTTATGGAGGAATACAGATTTTTCCAGACTGATAGACATTCTCGAAGCTTTGCAAAAAGTTTCAAGTATGACATCGAATGCTAACCATTCTTGAAGAGAACCGGTGCCCATAAGAATAACATCATCCACGACTTACTAAAGGAATGTCGCTTAAGGGTTAGTGTTTTTTTTGCATTTTATTGTTAATTTCAAGGTAGAAATTTGGAATAGTTTTCACCCCTCATTTTTTACTGTTTACACATAATATTGAAATGTTTTTATGTTTTTTTTAGTTTTTCTATGGTAATCTTGAGATATAAATGTAAATGTATTTGAGGAACATTTGACAAGAATTTTTTTTTGCTTTTTGAACATTATAGTTTTTATGTTTTTTTAGTTTTTCTGATGGTAATCTTGAAATATAAATGTATTTGACTCACATTTGACAAGAAAAATGGCCCAAATATTCCCAGCCTTAATGTGATAGTGAAACATTGTGTGTTAATAATATATTTTACTTTTACATTTGTTATGACTACTAAGTTTAGTAAAGATATGTCGCTTAAAGTTAGCGTATTTCTACATTTTATTACTAATTTCGATACATGCATATAATAGTGAAACAGTTGTGTCAATAATAAATTTTACTTTTATATTTTTTTAAACTCATAAAATATAGAAAATAAGAAACCTATATTATTTTATTGAATAGGGATTTAAAAAAATATATATTATTTTATTGAAATAAGCAGTCCAATTTGCCACTCAATCCTAGCTCACAGAGGTCTTTTGTCAGGTCTTTTGTCATGTTGTATTGAAAGGTGTCCAATATACTAAGGCTTTGTTTAGTTTTGTCATGTTGTATGGAAAGGTGTTCAATAAACTAAGGCTTTGTTTATTCATTTTGATTCATTAATTGATTATTTCCATTGTCGGTGGTTGCATCTATATCCATATCCAGGGGACCTTGTGTGCAAATCATGCAGCGATACCAACAGAATGAATAAATTTTAAATTCCACCTCGACAACACACAAAACTAACTGGAGACTTGTAATAACTGGCAACTTCATTTTCCAGGACCATACATAAATTAACATAATTTGTATTTTGTGTCTCTGTTTATCCTGCATGATTTGAAACACTTTAGGCACACTTTACCCTGCGACTTTATCGTTTAAAATATAGAATCATAAAATCTTAATTTTTAAAAATATCAAATATTTTAAATTATACATCAAATTTTAATGAAATATTATATTAAGTTAAGATATATAATAAATATTTTAATATTAAGTTATAAAATATTAATTTATAGATTTTTAATTTTTTAAAAGATAAAATCTTTTAAACTATACATTTTTTTGAATTTTTTACTTTAAAATATTATATTTAATTAATAAATAGTTCAACATATATTATAATTCTTATATTAATTATGAAATTTAATAAAGATTTAGTATAATTAAATATATATATATCCACTAAGAAGTATATTATATATAAAAATAAATAAAAATCTTATAATACAAAATTAAATCTCTAATTATAAAATGATAATTTTATCCTTTATAAAATTAATTAAAATTAACAAATTTCAAACTATCATAAAAATATATGAAATTTATTAAAAAAAATTACATAATCTAAAATATAAAATAAGTTCATATCATATGTCAATCATGTTTTAATGTTTTGAATGTGTTGATACCATAATAAAATTATCTTCTAACTTAAGAAATATCACTTTAACATAATTTAGAATATTTTATTGTATAAAATTTATTAAAAAAAATTACATAATCTAAGATATAAAATAAGTTCATATCATATGTCAATTATGTTTGGAATGTGTTGATACCATAATAAAAGTCTCTTCTAACTTAAGAAATCTCACTTCAATATAATTTAGAATATTTTATTTGATTTTTATAATATTGAAAGTAATCTAATAAAATTTTAAATATAACTTCAAAATAAAATAAAAAAATTTTATCATTAAAATAATTCAATAATTGTTTTGTGAGATGAATTAAGGCTTTGTTTATTCATTTTGATTGATTGATCTTTGGGTGATTTTGGGAAGAGGTGGGTTATCCTAGTAATCTCTCTCGAAACTTATTTCCAGTAATCTCTAGTGTCAAGATAATAAAATTGCTTCCAGTAATCCGGGTACAAATAGCAAGCATTAATTTTTGTCTAGGAACTCCATCATTATTTGACGTCCTCAGATAGCGTAGTTATGGGACACTCTCACACAATCCAAAGTACAAATCAAAGGCGAAGGACCCCTGTGATGAATGGATCCATCACTGAATGTACCAATCGGTCCATAAATCGTGCCCATGTCCATCGCATAGCATAATAACATCCATCCTATAAGCTTTGTAATTTCAATATTTTCCCCATGTAAATATTTAAATGCTCTACAATGGAATATGGTAGCATCAGTAGTGTAAATGTCTCTTTACATTAGTGAATATCATTTAAAACAACAACAAAAGCCTCCAAAGGCAATATTTACAATGCTCATACAAATCTTCCGTTTTGAAACAAGCCATTGTTAAGAAGGATAAGGTTATTTAAAGTGATATCCAGGAATTCCATCATTATTTGACGTCCTCGGATAGCGTAGTTATGGGACACTCTCACATAATCCATAGTACAAATCAAAGGCGAAGGACCCATGTGATGAATGGATCCATCACTAAATGTACCAATCGGTCCATAAATCATGCCCATGTCGTCGCATAGC
Organism: Pseudotsuga menziesii; assembly: GCA_001517045.1. Lineage (NCBI taxonomy): Eukaryota > Viridiplantae > Streptophyta > Pinopsida > Pinales > Pinaceae > Pseudotsuga > Pseudotsuga menziesii. The sequence continues at coordinate 260,970 of LPNX011205973.1, read as the reverse complement.
ATAATAACATCCATCCTATAAGCTTTGTAATTTCAATATTTTCCCCATGTAAATATTTAAATGCTCTACAATGGAATATGGTAGCATGAGTAGTGTAAATGTCTCTTTACATTAGTGAATATCATTTAAAACAACAACAAAAGCCTCCAAAGGCAATATTTACAGTGCTCGTACAAATCTTTCGTTTTGAAACAAGTCATTGTTAAGAAGGATAAGGTTATTTAAAGTGATATCCTTGTCATTGAGTTCTAGCTAGGTGACAAACAATTCAAGGTTGTCAAAATTAAGGTTGTCACTCTAGTCGCTCGTAGATTGCTAGCGATTTTCCTCTTGAGAAGTGATGTTTTCTACCACACAAATCTTGTGATTCACTTCAGATCGAGTGGCATTTAGATCTAAACATGTGCCTTAGATACGGTAATTAGAACGTAGACTGAATGCTCAGATCCAAAGATAACATTCGTATATGTAAATTTTATGTATTGTTAGTTTTTATTCTATCTATCCCTCAAACCCATTTCCAGATTAATCTTTTGTGGTGAAAATTATTTTCTCAAAGAATATTATGGTGAAAGAGAAAAAGACCAACATCCTCTACTTTCCAAAGGTAACGATTTATCCAACAGAGATCATCAAGGGTTGATAGAGATGGGAAATCCTTGAATAAATCCTCAACATACCAAATCAAATCCCCACATGAACCTGTGAAGGAACATGATTTGTATATGCATGGAGGGTTATATCTAAAGCGATTATGATTAGAGGTGAAATCTAACCTTCGTCTTAATGGACAATGAAAGTGCATAATGATCTAGGTTTGTTTCTAGTTTCTTGGTTGTTTTCGGATTAACCTTATCCATTTACTCTATTAACTTTCAATCATCCATGCATCATATGGACACTTTTTAGGGTTTCACAAATAAGCTACATATTAAGATATCTAACACATATCGACTAGTTAACTATATATTGAAAAACTATTATATGAATATGTTTTCTCACAAGCTAATGTTGACGGGAGTACAAACATCTTGCAACATACCCATAATTCAAACAACCAATGTAGAATCCCAAGTTGACCTAAAACTTGCCCTGAAGTTGTCTTATTAGCAAATAGCTTCTTGTTGTTTTTGTAACAGTAGGGGGCAATGTCGAGGACATTGCCACCTCGTGGCTCTTGTTTAAATATATAAGAGTTATGAGAAATATACTTCATAATAGGTTAGAGTGGAATTAGGATAGTATTTTTGTCTTATATGAAATTATGATAGTATTAAATTAGGATAGTATTTGGTTGTTTAACATATTATTTGGGTTTTTGGTTTCAACTCTAAACCCATCATACCTGTGACAAGAGTGAAAGTCTATCCCTTTATATATCACCAACATGTTATTTAGATGAAGTGATGAGTCAATCTACATTAGCATATAGTATCCAATAATATCTTTAGTGTCTTGACAATTGAATATATATATATATATATATATATATATATATATATATATATATATCATTGTCCATTTCCCAGACATGTTTAGAATGGAGTGCCAAAACTTACTCTTGGTAACACTAAATGGGTTGAGATAACTTTAGTTGATTCTCTTTCATTGGTTCCTCACATTACATTATGATGAAGTATCCAGTTGGTCAAGGATATAATAAGGAAGCTGAATTATACATCCAATGGATCCTACTAAAAGGAGCAGAAGAAGAATGAGGTATAAAAAGTTTCAAGGTCTTTGGAGATTCCAAAACTTTGGTTGATTGAGCAAATCACCAATGTGGCATAAGAAACTTAGGCCTCCATGAAATCATGAATCTACTCTGTGAGGTAAAGGCCTCCTTTAATTGTATTTCATACATTCATGTTGTGGAGAATTTAATTCTCATGTAGATAAGTTATCTCAAGAAGCTTTGATCTCACAAGAGGGTATCTTACTAGAACAAAAATTCAAGGAGGGCACTCATAAACCAACCATTGGAAGAAATTTATACTAAGGAGGTCTACAGATGATATTTTTATTGGTTTGGTTTTAAATTTGTTTTTTAATGCCAATGAGAGTGTAACTTTTAGCTATATGTAATTCTAAGTCCACAAGGACAAAACAATGTCTATTTTGGTTATCAACTATAATGATATTTATTTGGAAAACTAAGAAATATAATAAATGATGATTATCTACATAACAAAATTCGTATTTAGGTAGTTATAAAAAATTTCGTGAAAGTTGTTTTAGATATCACCCCATAACCACATAGCCAGAAAAAACCCACAATCACTCTTTTTAATATGAAAAATAAAGTGCAATATAGAATTTTATAAATATAACAAATTAATCTAAAGTTCTACCATACAGTTTAGTATTAATTAAGTTGCTAACATTTAAACTTTTAATTGAAAATATATTTAATTAATTTAATTGAAAAAACTAAATAAAGAAAATATATTTAATTAATTTAATTGAAAAAACTAAATAAAAACTTAATATTGAAAAAACTAAATAAAAACTTAATAGTTTTGAACTTGATAATAATGAAAGAAAAATATATAAGCGAAAATAAAAAATTAAATCAAATTAATTACAATTTTGACGAATAAAAGGCAAACAAAGTCTCAAACATTTTTTATAAGTAAAAGAAATACAAAATCTCAAATTAAAATGAAACTATACAAAGAAAGAAAATATGTTGGTATACTTGGAATTTAAAAAAAATGAAAAATCATAATAAAAAGACAAAAACCAGAAACCCCCATTTTTCTTTGTAGGTTTTAAACGTGTCACTTTCTTTCAAGCATAATTGAAGTGGACTCAGTGGATAAGGTATTGTCAGTTAAGACTCAAGAGTAAAAGTAACAAATTGGTAAGTGGGAATCTCATTCATTATTTGAAGTAGCAATCTGAAAGTTGAAAATAATTTTTAAAATATTATTTAATTTACTAAAATTACCTACATCAAATCTTATTTAAAATGAGAAACTTTATATATATATATATATATATATATATTTTCAAAGCAAAAAAAATTGTATTTTATTGATAAATAAAGAGTTCCTTACAAAAAGAGTATGTCCCGCATATCGCTGTCATGCTTGCAACCAGCACTTACAAAATTCCAAAAAACCATAGAGAGCTTTAATATCTCCTTTGTTTTGGCATTTACGCATAAACTATAATTTCAAAAAAGTTTGTTTTGTGGCGGTGCTTGAAGTTTCTTTTGTTTCCAAAGACAAATAATTGTACCATCATTAAACCACAGCATCCACAACTGTAGCATCAAAACCGTAGCCCTAGGATCATGTCAGAAAAACACTGAGAGTAGAGATCATAGAAGTCTAGAATCAAAATTGTGTCTATCTATTTATAGATTGTCTTCCCGAATTTGCAAGTCGATGAAAGGCATGTCATAGAACTCAAATACCTCTGCATCTCTTGATTCCAAAAACTTCCAGGATTCATGTTTCATTGTTAGCGCATTTTTGGATAGGCGATTAGCATCGGTGTTCCCTATAAACATGACGGCATGTAATATAGTCAAAGTTTGTCATGAGTATATTAACTTCTTCAAAGAGTGCAATGAGAGAAATGTTTCTGCATCTTTGGACTTTGTTCACCCAATTAAGACTCCACTAGAGAGTCCCCAAAAATCTGGATCCTTCTACTATCTTTTTTCTAGGGCAAAGCAAATGAGGAGTTTTAAAGCAATAAACTCGAAAAAGTTGTTTGTTCCAGCACCTAGGCCCATTTGGATCTGAAAATGATGGTTTTGGTTGAGAAAGAAAATAGCACCACCCCCACATTTGTTATCTTGACATTCCCCGTCAAAAAACACCCACGGCATAGATTTGCCAATCAGCTCTTCTGTGATGATCCTTGGTGCCGATGCATCTTTTGTTTGGGGGAAAAACGAGAGTATGTCGAGGCCCTGTTTAGCAATGGCTTCATGGGAAGAAGCTTTGTCCTAAAAGATGGCAGCATTTCGAGCAAGCCAAATTCACCATATATGGAGAAGAGAAAGACCTTTTATGTGTGCTAAAAGTTGAGAGGAGGACCAAGTTTTCCATGCATCTTCAATCAAGAGACCAGGCCATTCAAGTCTGAGATTTAATAGAGATTGGGAGTGCGACTGAACCTGTGATGTAAAAGAACAATTAAGAAAACTGTGATTTACACTTTCTTCATTGTCTTAGCATAAAGTGCACAAACCTGAACCTGCCAAAGATCTGTTTTTGCAAACTATCCCAAGTTGGGAATCTGTTAGCTAGGGAACACCACATCAAAAATTTCTCCTTGAGAGAACATTTAACTTTCCAGATCCCAGGTTGCCAGCATTTAGGATCATCTTGAAAAGAAGTGGCACATAATTGTTGATAACCAGTTTTCGAGGTGTAGCTTCCATGTTCAACATGTTCCTAGACAAGTTTATCCTGCGAATCTATGAACCTAATGTGTGAAACACGGAGAGCAATAATATATCTGTTCCAATATAAAATCCAACAATCTGGGATCTCAAGCCCTCTACTTCCCAACCAACCTTGGCCATGAGTCTGCTCCAATTCGAACTCTCATCCCATTTCCAAATTTCCATGAGAGACCACTATGAATGAGAGGAAAAGGGTTACAGATTGCCTTCCAAATAATTGAGCCAATCTGTGTAGCAACGAAAAACAAAGTTTCTGATCCAATCCCACAAAGATACCGGAGCAATGTACTTGTGAAGAATCACCTACGTGCATAAGTTGCTTGTTGATATAAGCCTCCAACCTGCTTTTGCAGCTAAAGTTATTGCAAACGGAGTGGTGTTTTTGAGGCCCCACCCTCCCATGGATTTAGGCCTAGAAACTTGATCCCATCTTTACCCATGGAAGAACTTTTTGATCCTTATTCCTTGTCCAAAGAAATTTTGAGCATATTTTTCAAGATTTCTCCAAAATTGATTTTGGAATCCAAGCTAAATCCATCCAATAGATAGGGATGGATTCAAGGACAAATTTGACTAAAATTAACGTGCCCAATCTCCAAAGCCATCTATTGCACCAAATATTTACTCTATGATCCAGTTTTGCCAGTAGCCAATTCCAATCTTCTTTTTTATACTAATTTGACTTTAGCCTGAAACCTAGATACTTGAGGCCTTCGTCCAAAGTAGAGACATTGAAGGGAAAGAGTTCCAAGAGGGTCCTGATGACATCATCTTCCAGATTAAAAGTAGTAATAGTATATTTCTGAACATTTAACTTCATCCCTGTGGCTTTGCAGAAAAGAAGCAAAATTTCTGAGAGCTTTTCAACCTCTCTGATTGATCCATTGCAAAAAATGAGTATGTCATCTACAAACAGGAGGTGAGTGATGTTTAGGTTTGTGGCTATCTTAATTCCTTCAAATAGGCCTCTTCTTTTTGCATCCAATATAGCCCTGCTCAGCCCTTCTGCAACCAATAGGAAAAGAGGAGGGGAGAGTGGACATCCTTGTCTTAGGCCCCTTTTAAAGTGAAAAAACGCGGAAGCTGATCCATTGATGAGAACACCAAAGGATGCAGTGGTGATGCAAGAAAAAATCCATTTTATGAAGGAGTAATTAAAGCCCAGATGAGTAAGGAGTAATCTGAGATATAACTAGCTAACCTTATCAAAAGTTGTTGAGAGATCACTCTTTAGAATTTGCTCCTTTGGACTTTTTTATTTTTGCACTATGCATACCTTCTTGGGCTGCTCCGATTGCTTCATGAATTTGTCTGTTCTCCAAAAAACCAAATTGTTCAGTTGAGATGAATTTTGAGAGAACCTTATTCAGTATTTGCACAATCGCCTTTGTAACCACTTTGTAAGTGATGTTGCAAAGAGAGATAGGCCTAAAATCTTCCAGACTATCCAGGTTATCTTTTTTTGGAATAAGGGCTAAGAAGGTTGTGTTGAGTGGAGGATGTAAGTGGCCATTTACCCTGGATTCTTCAACCAAATGAAGAAGGTCAGGACCAATGGTATCATAGGCGGCTAGGAAAAATTCGATAGTCCATTCGTCTAGTGCTGGGCTTTTGTTCTTCTGAGAGTTATGCAAAGTTGCTTTCAATTCCTCTTTCGACAATTCCTCCATCAGATCCAAATTATCCTCCTCAGAGATACTTTCAGGGAAGTATTGCAAGACCTGAAGGACTTTCGTAATTGTTGCATGTTGATCTGCCCTAAACATATTTTCAAAATAAGATTTATCAATCTCAGCCATCTCCTCAAAAGTGGAGACCCGGTCATTATTTCCGTTCTCGAGTTCCCAAATAGTGTTTTGTTGTTTTCTTCCTTTTGCATAAGCTTGAAAAAAATTGTGTTGTCATCCCCACACTCCATCCAAATGGCTTTATTTTTCAACCTCCACACCTCCTCCCTCTCATTCAAGATCTTGTTCCTGCAGCATTCAAGGGAAATCAGTATTTCCTTCTCTCTTTGAGTGAGAAAGCGCCCCCCTTCAGAACTTTGAATCTCTGCCTCAATTTGAATGATTACTTGCTCATCCAGAATCATTTTGTTCCTATCCCATTCCTTAAGGAAGCTTTTGATGCGGGAAAAATTTTGAGCAAAGTGAGTGACAGTGTGCGTGCCCTCTTAACCCACAAACAGGATCCAATTTGAATGAATAATCCTAAGAACCTCCTCATTCTTTAACCAAGCAGAACAGAATTTGAAGAGGCAAGCTGGCTTCTTAGGATTATTTAAAAATTCGAGGCAAATAGGCATGTGATTTGAATCGACTCTCGAGTCCACCCATTGTTTAAACATCAAACCTCTTCCCAAAAGACTTTCGGCCAAGAGAAATATGTCAAGTCTTTTTGCAATCCTATCCTCACCATTTCTACTATTTTTCTAGGTTGGTTTGAGCTTTTGGGGGTCTAAGTCCACGATATTCTGGAGGAGGTTGCTGAAGAAAAAATTCAAGGGATCTACTCTCTTTCTTGGACCCCATATTTCATGCGCACCTAGAGTGAAGTTCAGATCTACACCTATAACCAAGTTTTCACACCTTAAAAGGTGGAAGGATTGCAAAGATTCCCAAAAGGCCACTCTGTTGTTATAAGTCCCATAGATATTTAGGATGTTCAAGGTTAAGTTTGCCTCAGCCCAGAAGATCTGAATCCCCATGCCAAAAGGAGCACCCCACAAATTTGTGCGGGGCAACGTGGACTGGTTCCAACCTATTGCCATCCCACCTAAAAGACCTCTAGCACTCTGAGCTAGGAAAGTAACATTGTTTGTAATTGAAGACAACACATTTGTAACTTCCAGTTTCGACCCTAAAGTTTCCTGGAAGAGGACAACATCCAGTTTCTGAACAGAGAGCATCCACTTTAGGGCAAGTTTTTTTCAAGTACCTGCCAGACCCCTACAGTTGAGGGAGAAAACTTTCATTTGGGAACTCCTTCAGGGGCTTGCACTGCTCTAAGTGCCCCAAAAAGAGTTTTATTTCTACCATTCGCTTGATCACAAAGAGCTTTCTATGGGTAGAGGAAAGATGTGTAGGTCTTCCCCTCCCTTTTCATTTTGAAAGGAGTGTAGGGTTAGTTCCAAGTCCGAAAAGGGGGACTGTCAAGGCATCTAGAGCAAGGATATCCCTTGTTTTGAGGTAGAACCAAATCATGGAGGAGGTGGAGGGTGAATCCGGAGGGACTGCCTGTGGGGGGTATAAAGGGATCAGAGGGGGAGGTGCAGGAGGAGAAGGAGATGTGGGAGGGGAGGTAATCATAAGTGAGGGGGAAGGGAAAACAATTTCACAGGGATCCGTCAACGGGGAGGTTAAATCAATCAAATGTTCATTTAAAGAAGAAAAATGTAACATACCAATGGAAGGAAAAGACGCTTCTTGAAGAGAAGGATCCATTCCAAATGCAGGGATGTTAGATGTGTGTTCCTCTACAGGGCTCGAAGGTTGCCTTGTCACGTCATCTTCACGGAGGTTGCATGCTTCTTCTTGCCCTGCTACAAGCCTTCCAGTTTCTGGAACCACATCTTCCTTGGAAAGCCATCTCTTTTGGGTGGCGGTTGGAGGAGGTCCCAATTTGCAGTTTTTCACTAGATGCCCCGTCTCATGACATCGATGGCATCTAAACAGGAGCCCTCATAGTCTAGAATTTGTTTTCTAGTTATGGAACCCCAAATCAAATTGATATGCTCCCTAAAATCAGTTCGTATTTTCAAAGATACCAGAGTTCTTACAACTGTTCTACGACGAGTCTTCAGAAAAGAAAGGTCTGCTTCTAAGAAAACCCCCAACGCATTGCCTAGGTCTTCGTTGTGGACGATAATGGCATCCGTTGGTGGGAGATCTGGAACTATAAAAGGATTAGTGCGGAGAAGGGTAAAAGGGTTACCTCCAATTGTCGGATCCAACAACCTGACTGCTAACTGTGACGATGAGTGGTATGCACCTTGGTCCGGTGAGTTATTCGAAGAAACGTCACAAACCTTGGAATCCATGACTGTTGCGGTTTCACAAACACTTCCAGCTTGCAGTTGTTCCGACAGCAACTGAGTAGGGACAGGGTAAATTACCGCAGTGACAACCATGATGGTGAAAACAGAAATATCAAGCCAAGAGTCCTCTGTGTAGTCCAAAATTTCCCCTTCGCCCCTGTACGCCATGTGAACATAGATAATAAAACTGAAAAAAGACTGACAAAAACTATTTTTGCTATGCCATTAAAATCGAGGGCTACCCAATCCGCCCCCAAAAACTTTCAATCTTGCCTCCACACACATATATATATTAAATAATTTTGTGAAAATAACAATCACTACTTTCGTACAAATATATATTTTCTTTATAAATCATAAAGTAAGAAAATGTTACTTTTGATATTTCTCTTCGAACTATACATTTTATCTTAATCATTTAAATGTCATGTCTATCTTAATCATTCATTTTCATACATACTTATGGAAACTTTTCATCTAATACTTACACCTCTCATCTTAATGAAACTTTCTACACAAATATACTTTAGATATTGAAAACATTTAAGAAACTACTAATAACCACCTTTTTCTAAAATATGCGATTGTTTATGAAAAAACCACCTTTATTCAAATATGTCCCTATTCATAAAGAGCCATGATCCTTCTCATGAGCACTCATTCTATGCCATCATTATTACCTTCTAACTTTATATTAAATAATTTTTCCCATTTACTTGAATATAATTATATTAAATAATTTTTCCCATATACTTGAATATAATTTACACAAGTTCTCTATGGCAAGACAATTTTTTAATTTTCTTTTAAATGTCTGATTGAATTTCTGTTATAAGCGAGCAAGAAGAAAAAATTCTTAATAATCTACACAAGTTCTCAATGGCAAGAAGAAGTCTTGTGAGCGGGAAAGCAAGGATGCTCTGCGGCAAGCGTGAAAGCCCTCAAGGGCTGATCCGTAGCCCGTAATCTTAATGGCTTAGGAGAAAAGGGGTTTTATTTCTGTTTTTTTGCAGTTTTTCTAATATGTCACATGGCGTATGGTGGAGAAAGCGAAGTTTTGGATTACACAGAGGGCTCGTGGTAGGCTATATCCATTTTCATCACCCCGGTTATCACTACGGCAGCTTGCCCTCACCCAATTCAGCCACTACAAGAACAACCGAAAGCTGGAAACGTTGGTGAAACCGCAACAGTTATGGATGCTAGGGGTTGTGATAGGTTTTCAGATAGCCCGCCGGACCATGGTGCAGGCCACTCACCGACGCAGTTAGCAGCCGGACTCTTGGACCCATATATTTGAGGTAATTTTCTCTTACTTTTCCCCTCTGTTCCTTTCACAGTTCCAAATCTCCCACCAACGGACGCCATTATCGTGCACAACGAAGCCCTCTTTGTTCCGGATCCAAACCCTACGCCCCTGTCAGAGCAAGTTTTTTCGGGAATCTCGATTTGTTGGAGGTCGAATGGCCTGGAACCCTACCCACATTTTCAAAATAGGCTTCTCCTGGGCTTCCAGTTAGCGAAGTTTCCAATCCCGAAGGATTTATTGCTTCTTTCTTACAGCCAGTTGATTATAATGGAACCCCACCTGAGATGGATTCAGATCACAGCAGTCGAGACTTCAGAGAGGGCTCTTTAGAAGACGACAACGGGGGGAAACCCCAGCAGGAAGAGAAAAACCAAGTGCCTTACCCCGAGCGATGTATCTCTGAACCTTGTCTGCAGTGTTAACATCTCAATTGAAGAAGCGGGGGAGATGGAGGACGTGGCGCTAGTTGGGAAGATTAGAGGGACGATTCCATGTCAAGAGGAAATGGAAATATGGGTTTGAAGGAACTAGATGGGGTTGCTTCATTACGAACTAAAAACCACTCCTCTCTCCAAAGGATGGTTTCGGTTCCTCTTTAACTGTAGGGATGACACCGAAAAAATTCTAAATCAAAACTGGAACTATGGCCTGGTGCTTACCATGCTAAAGAAGTGGACACCCTTGTTTGACATGGATAATGAAAGATTGAATACAATCCCGATGTGGGTGCGTCTTTCGGGTCTTCCACGGGAGTTTTGGAACCCAGCTTCGCTACGAGACTTGGGCAATGTGTTGGGGGTCTTCTTAGAAGCAGACCTTTCCTTTTTGAAGACTCGGTGTCGAACAGTTGAGGGAATTCTGGTTTCGTTGAACATTCGAGTTGATGTCAGAGAGCACATCAATATGATTTGGGGTTCTATAACTAGGAAACAAATGCTAGACTATGAAGCGCTTCCGTTTGGATGTCATAGATGTCAGGAAACAGGGCATCTAGTGAAGAACCACAAATTGGGACCTCCACCAACATCCACCCAAAAGAGATGGATTTTCAAGGAAGCTGAGGCTCCGGAAACAAGAAGGCGTTCAAGAGGGCGGGATGAAGCAAGCCACCTCCGTGAAGATGACGTGACAGGTCAACCTTTGAACCCTGAAGAGGAACAAACTCCTAACATCTCAGCTATTGGAACAGATCCTCCTCAACTAGCATTGCAGCCATCCCCTGGTATGTTACCTTTTTCTTCTCTAAATGAAACATTTGAATGATTTAATCCCCCATCGACAAATCCCTGTAAGCCTGATGGTCATCCCCTCCCCCTTCTCCATCTCCTCCTGCACCCGCCCCTATGATCCCCTTATCCCCCCCACAGGTAGCCTCTTCGGATTCACCCTCCACCTCCTCCAGGATTCGGTTCCACCTCAAAAGGAGGGATATCTCTACTCTGATTGTCTCGTCAGTCCCCCTCCTCAAATTTGGAACTAACCCTATTCTTCCTACAAAGGGAAAAGCGAGGGGAAGACTTACACATCTTTCCTCGGCTAAGCATAAAGCTCTTCGTGATCAAGCGAATGGCAGACAAAAAACTCGGTTTGGGGCGCTTAGAACAGTGCAAGCCCATGAAGGGGTTCCCAAATGAAAATTCTCTCCCTCAATTGTAGGGGTTTGGCAAGTACCCGAAAAAACTTGCCCTAAAGAGGATGCTCTCAGTTCAAAAACCGGATGTAGTCCTCTTCCAGGAAACTTTAGGAACAAAACTGGAAGTCACAAGGTTGTTGTCTTCACTTACAAACAATTTTACTTTCCTAGCTCAGAGCGCTAGTGATCTCTCAAGTGGGCTAGCAATAGGATGGAACCAGTCTACGTTGCGATGTACAAACTCATGGGGTGATCTTTATCGCTTGGGGATTCAGATATTATGGGCGGAGGAAAACCTAACCCTAAACATCCTAAATATCTATGGGCCCTACAACAACAGAGTGGCTTTTTGGGAAGCTTTGCAATCATCCCACCTTCTAAGGTGTGAAAACTTGGTTATATGTGGAGATTCGAACTTCACTTTAGGTGCGCATGGAATATGGGACCAAGAACGATAATAGATCCCTTGGTCACTTTCTTCAGCAATTTCCTCCAGAATATCAAGATGGTGGACCTGGACCCCCAAAAGCTCAAACCAACCTGGACAAATAGAAGAACTAGGGAAGATAGGATTGCAAAATGGCTTGACATATTTCTCTTGGCCAATAGTCTATTGGGGATAGATCTGATGTTTAAACAATGGGTGGACTCAAGAGATTATTTAGATCACATTCCTATCTGCTTAGAACTTCTTAGAAACCCTAAGAAGCCAACCAGCTATTTCAAACTCTGTTTTGCTTGGTAAAAACATGAGGAGGTTCTCAGGCTTATTCATACAAATTGGAACCCTTATGTTGTTAGAGAGGGCATACATGTTGCTACTCACTTTGCACAAAATATGTCTCGCATCAAAAGACTTTTGAAGGAATGGGATAAGAACAAAAGGTTGCTGGATGACAAAGCAATCACTCAAATAGAGGCAGCGCTGGCAGAGATTCATAAATCTGAAGAAGGGGCTTCCTCACTAAAAGAAAAGGAAAGATTGATTTCCCTTGAATCTAGCAGGAACAAGATTCTGAATGAGAGGGAGGAGGTGTGGAGGCTAAAAAGTAGAGCAATTTGGATCGCGTGTGGGGATGACAACACAAAATTCTTTGAAGCTTTCGCAAAAGGAAGAAAACAACAAAATACGATATGGAAACTAAGGAATGCAAACAATGACAGGGTCTCTACTTTTGAGGAGATGGCTGAGATTACAAAATCTTAATTTGAAAATCTGTTCGGCGCAAATCAACATGCCACAAATATCGAAAGAATGTCTAAGGAGGATAATTTGGATCTGATAGAGTAAATATCGAAAGAAGAACTAAAAACAACCTTGCATAGCTTTCAGAAGGACAAAAGCCCAGGACCGGACGGATGGACTATCAAATTTTTCCTGGATGCTTATGACACCATTGGTCCTGACCTCCTTCATCTAGTTGAATAATCTCGAGTAAATGGCCGCTTACATCCTCCACTCAACACAACCTTCCTAGCCCTTATTCCAAAAAAGGATAACCCAGATAGTCTGGAAGATTTCAGGCTATATCTCTTTGCAACATCCCTTACAAAGTGGTTGCAAAGGTGATTGCACAAAGACTGAAGAAGGTTCTATAAAAAATCATCTCGCCTGAATAGTTTGGTTTTCTAGAGAACAGGGAAATCCATGAAGCAATTGGAATAGCCCAAGAAGGTATGCATAGTGTAAAAATCAAGAAGGCCAAAGGGGAAATTCTAAAAATCGATCTTTCAAAGGCTTTTCATAGGGTCAGCTGGTTGTACCTTATACTACTCCTTACTCATCTAGTCTTCAATTATCCTTGCATAAAATAGATTTTTGCATGTATCTCCACTGCATCCTTTGTTGTCCTCATCAATGGTTCAACCTCCCCTTTTTTCACTCTGAAAGGGGACTAAGACAAGGATGCGCACTATCCCCTCTCCTTTTCCTACTGGTTGCAGAAGGGCTGAGTAGGGCTATTTTGGATGCAAAAAGAATAGGTCTTTTGGAAGGAATCAAGATTGCTACAACTCTAAATATCACACACCTCCAGTTTGTAGACGACAATCTCATTTTCTGCAATGGGTCAATCAGAGAGGTTGAAAAGCTCTCAAAACTCCTACTCCTTTTCTGCAAAGAAACAAGGATGAAATCAAACGATCAGAAATATTTTATTGTTACCTTTAACCTGGAAGATGATATCATGAGGACCCTATTGGAACTCTTTCCTTTCACTGTTACTACGATGGATGAAGGCCTCAAGTACCTGGGCTTCAGGATAAAGCCAAATTGCTATAAGAAGGAAGACTGGTACTGGCTACCGGAAAAATTAGATCTCAGAGTAAATATTTGGTGCAATAGATGGCTTTCGAGAGCGGGCAGGTTAATTTTAGTGAAGTCTGTCCTCAAAGCCATCCATGTCTACTGGATGGAATTAGCTTGGATTCCAAAATCAATACTAGAGAAATCTCGAAAGATATGTTCAAAATTCCTTTGGACAAGGAATAAGAATCAAAAAGTTCTTCCATGGGTAAGATGGGATCAAATTGCTAGGCCTAAATCCTTGGGAGGGTGGGGACTAAAAAACTCCACACTGTTCGCAAAAGCTTTAGCTGCAAAAGTGGGTTGGAGGCTTATATCTACAAACAACTTATGGAAAGAGGTGATTCTTCACAAATACATAGCTCCGGTTTCGATATGGGATTGGATTAGAAACTCTGTTTTCACTGCTCCTCAATTTGGTTCAATTATTTGGAAGGAAATCTGCAATTCTTTCCCCCTAATTCACAATGGTCTCTCTTGGAAAACTTGTAACGGGACGAGAGTCCGAATTGGAGCAGATTCATGGCCAAGCAGCTAGATAAATCATCTTCTTCCTTGACGGCTTTTTCAACTGCTCCAACATAAAGGCTTCTTTCAATTAAATCAAATTACTGACCATGCCTCCACAAACCTATCGCATCAGGGTTGGTTGAGAAGCAGGGAGCTTAAGATCCTAGATCATTGGACTGTAGACTGGAACAGATATATCACTGCTCTTTGTGTTTCCCACATAAGGCTTACAGATTTGTGGAATGAACTTGTTTGAGAACAAGCTGCTCATGGAAGTTATACCCCGAAAACTAGTTATCATTAATTATCTGTCACCTCTTTCTAAGCTGATCCTAAATGGTGGCAACCTAAGATTTGGAAAATTAAATGCCCTATGAAGGCAAAAGTTTTCATGTGATGCACATTAACTAACAGAATCCCAACTTGGGATAGATTGAAAAAAAGATCCTTGGAAGGACCGGGCTGGTGCACTTTGTGCAAAGACAATGAAGAAAGTGCAAATCACCTTTTTCTCACTCGCTCCTTTTCATCACAGGTCTGGTCACACTCTCGATCTCTATTAAATCTCATATTTCACTGGAGTGTTCCTTCTCTTGAATATGCGTGGAAAACTTGGTCCTCCTCTCCACCTCTAGCACACATAAAAGCACTTCCTCTTCTCCATATATGGGGAATTTGGCTAGCCCAAAATGCTGCCACCTTTCAAGACAAAGCCTCTTCCCTCGAAGTCATTGCAAAACAGGGCCTCAACATACTTTTTTTTTCCTCAAACAAAAGATGCACCGACACCAAGGATCATCACAAAAGAACTGATCGACAAGTCCATGTCGTGGGAATTTTTTGATGGGGTGCATCACAAGACAACAAATGTAGGGGTGGTGCTTTTTTCTTCCTCAACGAAAATCATCACTTTCAGATCCAAATGGGCCTAAGGGCTGGAACAAACAACTTTGCCGAGCTTATGGCTCTAAAACTTCTCCTTTGCTATGCCCTAAAAATAACAGTAGAAGGATCCAAAATTTTGGGGACTCCCTAGTGGTTATAAACTGAGTGAACAAAGTCCAAAGATGCAGAAACATTCCTCGAATTGCACTCTTTGAAGAAGTTATCAGATTCATGACAAACTTTGACTACATTACCTGCCGTCGTGTTTACAAGGAAAGGAACACCGATGTCGATCACCTATCCAAAAATGGGCTAACGATGGAGCACGACTCCTCGAAGTTTTTGAAAACAAAAGATGCGGAGGGATGAGTTTTATCACATGCCTTTTATTAACATGCCTTTGGTAAATGATTTATAAGCAGACATACACAATTTTGATCTCCACACTCAGACATCTTTCTGATAAAATCCCGATGCTACAGGTTTGATGCTACAGCTCTGATGCTACTTTTTTTACTGATCCTACAGTTTTGCCTCGGGAAACATCAGGAATATCAAACTCTACCACAAAACAGTGTTTTTGAAAATATAGTTTCTATGTAAATTGGCAAAAATAGAAGAGCTTTTTGTAGCTCAGCTATGTTTCTTTTTTGGAACACTTTTAGTGTTGGTTATAGAGCATATCAGGACAACAGTATGTACGACATACTCTCTATGTAAATGACTCTTTACCGATCAATAAAAATCAAGCTTTTTTTCTTCGAGAAAAAAAAAGTTCTCATTGACAAGACCACTTTTTAATTTTCTTTTAAATGTATTTATGTTATAAGCAGGTAAGAAGAAAAAATTCTAGAAAAAGTTTTGATAGACCTTAGGATTAAGCTTTCTATCAAGATATTTCAAACCTCCCATCAAATTTTAACACTTTGTTAATGGTTTAGCCTTCATCAACCGTATGTTTTTTGGGAAAACATTCTTTTGCTAGAAGGTCGTTAAAAGTTAAAAAATAACGATATTTCAAACCTTCCATCAAAGTGTTAACTTTGTTAATGGTTTAGCTTTCATCAACCCTAGTGCTTTTTTGGGATATTCATGGTGCTAGGAGTGAAATCTCATCATTTCTGGTATGTTAATGGTTTAGCTTTCATCAACCCTAGTGCTTTTTTGGGATATTCATGGTGCTAGGAGTGAAATATCATCATATCTGGTATTTTGAATGGTGGATTTATGTAAGTGGATTCATTATTAAAATTGTTTTTTATTAATGAACAATTTTTTTAATTTTGCATTATATATATATAATTGTGAATGTATTTAAAAGAAATTTGATTTTTTTAAAATCATATAATTAAAAAATTAATAAAAACATTGCTATGATAATGATTCTTCTAGAAAATATTTCTATTTTTTTATTTTATTTTATAAGAGAAATAAATTTGATGATGATGATGATGATCCACTCATACTAACTTTGGTCTATCTGACCTTAAGAAGGATAATACTTGGTTTACTTTAAAATCTTGTTCGTGTGCTCAAAATACTTTCCAAAAAGATTTCAAAGCTCACTATAGTTTTGACAAGTTAGGAGGTTATAAAGGTTTGTATTGTAACAAATACTATGAAACTCACATCTAATGTAGGTGTAAGCAAGGCACTCTAAGAGAAAGTGATTTTCATTCTCAACACTCATAGAATCACATAGATGGCAAACCCCTTTCGCATTTCGCGATTTAGGAATAGACCAACGCCTTGTTTCTCTATGGAGTTCATGAGAGTTCGTTCTAATCTTGACTATATTAATTTTCTTCCGTGAGCTAGTTACTACCAAGAGATACTTCTGATCTTCAAAATTAGGATTAATAACCTTCTTATAGTATTTTCATTTGGCGTAGTCTATTCCTAAAACTCCATGGGCAGAAAGGGTTTGCTATCTGTGTGAGTTTATGAGAGTTGTGGATGAAAATCACTTTCTCTTAGAGTGTCTTGCTTGCACCCACATTCGATTAGATCTGATTTTTATAGTATTTGCTATAATACAAACCTTTATAACCTCTTAACTTGCCAAAGTTAGTCTCAGTAAACTAAATTTAATCATCATCTTCAACATCATCATAAATCTTATTGAAACTATAATTTATAAATTTTAAAAAATAGTTAAAATTACTATTTTTAAAAGGATAAAACATTAAAATATGTGAAATTCTTTCAAAATTATACATAGGAAAAAAAATCACTTCCCCTCCACCAAAATAAAAAAAATAAAAATAAAAATAAAAGCAAAAATTTATAATCATAAATATGCTAAAGGAAAATATTTTTTTAATTTCTATTTTATTTTTAGATATTTATTAAAAAAATAAAAAAAAATTATTTTACTTTAAAATAAATTCTAAAAATATTTTTAATTTCCAAAATCTCAATTTAAAAACATATAATATTAAATTTTAAACAATATATTTCAATATAAAATATACCACATCTTCATATATCCATCTATTATAATAAACCTTTTATTATATAAATATTAACCTATTATACTAAACTTAATAAGTTTATAAATTCTTTAAATTCTTGTACAAAGGCTTAATAAGTTTATAAATTATTGTACAAAGGTCTTTATAACTTGTTAATACCTTTACAAAACCATTATCCTTTTAAAAATTTTCGTTAATTATTTAAATTCCTTTCAAAATTTATTAAATAGTAATTTTTTTAATTAAATTTATACTATTGTAAATTAATTAATTGTAACATTTTATAATATAAATAACATAGAAATATAAACTTTATAAAAATAAATTTATATAAATCTAAAAAATCTATATAATTATAAGGGAGCCATACCTCAATATCTTGCTCTTCAGCTGTCTGATCTGTACTATGATACCTTTCCAATATTTTCTGCATGCTTCACAAGATTCATTCAAAAACATAATTAACTTTTATAAAATAATAACAAATTCATTAACTTTTATAAAATAATAACAAATTTATATAAAAATAGTAAAAAAATATTTTAAAATTAATTTTCAAATTATAATCAATCAACAACATTTCCTCGAAACATGTCCATAACATTTTTCCGATTTTGGCTTCAGGCTTATTCACAATTAAAAACCAAAAGAATATTTTAAGATTGATTTTCAAATTAAAATCAAACAACCACATTTCCTCAAAACTATAATTTTTATGAGCATTTCAGAGTTATTATGTCCATACCACATTTTTAACTTTCAAAAACCTCAGAAGCTAGAGCTGGGGTTTGCATTCAGGCTTATTCAAACCCAACCCAATTGCAAAGTGTTAGTTTTTCGAATCTAGTCATGGCGAGTTCCAAACTATCAATGGCGTTGAGGATCGGAGTATTGGTTTTATTAAGTGTTATTAGCAGCGGATCAGGTGCAAGTGGGCTTTGCCAAGCACTGCGGATGCGCCAGTGGAGAGTGCTACAGCAAATGAGGATATTCCGGAACTCAGCAACGCTGTAAAATCTAACTCAAATGGAGTGTGCCAGTGGTTTTTGTTTTACCTGTGTGCTAACTCAAAGCAACGTTGTATATCGTTGGACCGTCATGAGGTTTCAGGCGTTATTGTCACGTAAAATCTTTGGCTTTATTAGTATACAGCGCCATAAGATATTGAGAGTTCACTGTTCTACGAATTTAAATTTTTATGTGTTACTTTGTCTAAATTGTAGCTGCTTTCGACCTCTCTGCTCTGTGTTTATGAGACCAAGCCTTTGGGTAGGACGTCAATGGTAAGGGTCGCCTTATGAACTCAAATGAATTTTCGTTAATAGCATCGTCTATTATAAATTGGTTTCATGGTCATTGAGTTAAACCCCATTCAAGTTATTAGGTCAACACTCACTCAAGTTCACATGAAGAGAGAGAAGAACGAGGGTAGAGAGCTGTACAATACTTCTTATACTTTGAGTTTTCTATCTTGTGATATTGTCTTAGTGATAGAACTATTGCGAAGAAGTTCGCGGGTTTTTTCTCATTTGCATCTTGTTTGTGCATGTTATTCTTTCAAGTATCACAGCCTCTCTAGAATGCATTGTGCAGCAGCAAAAACTAGGGCTTCCTAGTTCAAGGTCTTCTCTCCACATATCATAAAGAAAAGAGGGAGGCTAACTAGCCCTAGGAGGGTGTATCCTTTGGTGGAAGTAGAATCAAATTTGAAAAAGTTTCATTTTTTACCTAAACACTAGTGCCCAAGTAAACTAGGGCATCAAGATTCGGACGCTTCCTACCTCGGCTTTCAGAAACAGATCTTATTGAGCAACTCACCTCAAGGAGCCACATCTTTCTATGCAAACAAAATTCCAAAATTCCAAGTTTGGAAAATTAGGGTTTCACTAGCAAACCCTAGGTCAACCAACTTTGGAACTAGATCAGACACCTCAAATTGGTAAGATCTAAATCTCTGTTATTTTTATTTGAGGTTCTCATTTCAAGATGACTCATCATACCCAGCTTAAGGCAAGCTTGGGGAAGCTAACAACTTTTGAGCATGGAAGTATAGGATCTCCCTGATCCTTGAAAAAAATGATTTGAATTAGTATATTAGTAAGGAAATTCCAAAACCAAACAGAGATGAGGCTAAGGCTATCCATAAGAAGAAATTGATCAAGGCTAAGAGAATCATTGCAGATTCTATTAAGGATCATCTCAGTCGCCATGTGTCATCCTTAAAGACACTTAAGTGGTCGATGCTTTGACAAAGCTATTCGAAGGAAAGAACATCAACCAGAAGATGACATTGAGAAACCAGTTAAAGAATGTGGAGATACAAAACTCAGAGACCATGCAATCCTCCTTGGAAGCAGTCAAAGAAAATGTAGAAGAAGGAGAGATTGTTATGACCACCTTGAATGGTCTCCTCAAATCATAGGATTCATTCATTCAAGGAATATGTGCCAGAAGAAGATTGATCACTATCAACAGACTTTGGGAAGAATGTACACACGAAGAAGCTCGGATCTTAACAAGAGAAAAGAAGATAGGCACTAAAGATCAAGCTCTCACAGTTCAAACCAGAAGATATCACAAAAAGGAGGGTCACCATCACAACAAAAGGGAGTACCATCATCACAAAAGACAAAAGAAATTCAGAAGATCTCCTTTCAACAGACGATGTTACAATTGTGATGAGAAGGGACATTACTCGAGAGATTGTCCCAAAAATAGGGGCTTCTTCAACAAGAAGTCAAATAAGAAGAGACATCATGCTCATATTGTTGAAGATGATGAACCAACAATAAATAGACTCAAAGCAGAAACTTATTCTTCAAGTGATGAAGAATATGTATTAATATTAGCACTCACGGGCACTATCTCACATGGAAGTAATGATTGGCTTGTAGATAGTGGGGAATCCAAACATATGACGAGATACAAAGAATCATTTATCGATCTGTCTGAGCATGAGTGACCTTAAAAGGTGAAACTTGGGGATGATTATCAATATTCCATAAAAGGAAGTGGAGAAGCTTCCTACAAGCTAGACTCCGAAATTTTTTTGAAGATGAAAGATGTGTTGTATGTTCCGCGATTGAAGAAAAATATTCTCTCCATCTTTGCACTAGATACAAAGGGAATAAGAGTTGCATTCGTTGATGGCCAAGCCCTAATGTGGCCACGAGGAAAGACAATGGATGATGCAACAGTGATTGAAAAGCAAGAGGGAGGCTTGTACAAGTTGAAGGGACAACCATGACAAGCATTGGTTCATAACTTCATATAGACAAGTGAACTATGGGACATAAGGCTTACACATGTGCAGTATAGAGCACTACCGATTGCAAGCAAAGTGGTTTCAAGACTTCCAAAAATCTAGACAAAACATAAAGGCATCTGCAAGGGATGTGTGCAAGGAAAGAATGCAAAGAAGAAATTTCCAAGTAGTGAAAGCAAATAAAAAGGAATACTAGATATTATCCACTCATATGTCTATGGGCCCATGTCATCCAACGCACTAATCGGGTATGTATACTATGTTTCCTTTATAGATGATTTCTCACGTAAAACTTGGACATATTTCTTGAAAGGGAAAAATGGAGTATTCAACAAGTTCAAGGAATTCAAAGCCTTGGTCGAAAAACACACTAAAAGGAAGATCAAGACTCTACGATCAAATAATTGCGAAGAATCCACCTTAGAAGGATTCAAGGATCTCTCCAGAGAATATGGGATTAAGAGGGAGTTGAGCTATCCATACAATCCTCAATAAAATGGCGTTGCAGAACGAAAGAACATAACAATAATGAAAGCAACGAAAGCAATGTTACATGACCAGAATCTTCCGATGCACTTATGGGAAGAAGAAGTAAGGACAATTGTGTATGTACAAAACCATGCTCCTCACCAACAAGACTCTTGAAGAGGCTTTCTCAGAAGAGAAACAAGAATTCAGCCATCTTAGAATATTTGGTTGTCCAGTGTATATACACATTCCAAAGGAAAAGAGGAGCAAACTCGATCCTTCAGAAAGGGAATATTCATAGGATACAGTGACACCTCCAAGGCCTACCGAATATACTTCCCACGATTTAAGAAGATCGACATTAGCAGAGACGTAATATTTGATGAAGACTCAGCATACTCCAAATCTAGAAAACTACCTATTATAGAAGTCAAAGAACTTGAAGCAACTAAAGTTCGAAACACGACAATAGACAATACAACTCTAGAAGACCATGAAGATCACGACATGGCAGAACCACAAGAACCTGTAGAACCACTTCATGAGAATAACTCCCACAAAAGAAAACTAGCATGGGCACGAGAACTAATACAAGATGCAAAAAGATATGGTGCTCTAGATGGGATGCATAGTGAAAGGAAAAGACCTAAACAATACAACAACTATGTGGCCTTGCTATTTGACATCATTGATAAATAACCTTCCAACTACGAAGAGGTCGTAGAAAATAAAGAATGGAAGGATACCATGATCGAGGTGTACCAGTTGATTACAAAGAATGAGGTTTGGGAGATAGTTCCAAGACCGAAAGGGAAGTCTGATGTGACTTCAAAGTGGATCACCAAGCTCGAGCATGTTGCAAATGGTAGCATTGAGAAACACAAGGCAAGGTTTGTGGCGCGTGGCTTCTCCCAGAAAGAAGGCATAGACTATGAGGAGACATTTGCACCCATAGCAAGATACACTTCCATCAGATCTATACTTGCATTGGTTGCAATAATGAAATAGAAGGTACACCAAATGGATGTCAAGACAACATTCTTGAATGGTGTAGTTGAAGAGGAAGTGTACGTCGAGCAAACACTGGGATTCAAAACAAATGATAGGCAGATACATGTGTGTAAATAGAAGAAAACCTTCTACGAATTGAAACAGGCACCCGAGACATAGTATGATAGGATAGACAACTTCCTGATGAGATTAGGTTTTACCAAAAGTAAAACGGATTCCAACCCTTACTTGATGGTTGAAGGCGGAAGAAAGAGGATGCTCTTGCTATATGTTGATGACCTATTTCTAACAAGAGAGGACGAACTCATTGTAGATGCAAAGAGGAAGCTTGCCACTGAGTTCAAGATGAAATACCTGAAAATGATGCAATATTTCTTAGTGCATGGAGATGTGGCAGAGTAGGGATGGAATCTTCCTTGGTCGAGGAAAGTATATAGTGGAGATTCTGAAAAAATTCGAAATGTTGGAATGCAAGACGATAGCGACACCTATGGCATCTAACTTGAAGCTATTGTTTGATGCTTCATTAGATACAGTTGATGCGACTACGTATCGTCAGATGATTGGTTCATTGATGTACCTGACGAATACAACACCAAACATATGTTTTGTGATGAATACCCTGAGCCAGTTCCTAATAGATCCAAGACATGCTCACCTGGTATCTGCAAAGCATGTCTTGAGGTACCTGAAGGGTACAGTTGACCATGGGCTCAAGTATGATGCGAGCGATTAATATGCATGGTTATGTTGATTCGGATTGGGCAAGCAACGCCACTGATAGGAAGAGCACTTCGGGATGCTGATTCAGTTTGGGATCTGGTTTGATCTCCTGGTTTAACAAGAAGCAGTCCTACGTGGCGCTGAGTACAACAGAGGCAGAGTATGTTGCGGCTTTGTTCGGCTATTTGTGAGGAAGTATGGATTCCAAAGCTCTTGGTTGATTTGTTTGATCTCAAGTTAGAGGCGACTTGTATCTTTTACGAAAACCAAAGTTGCGTAAAGTTGTCAGAGAATCCGATGTTCGATGACAAGTTGAAGCACATTGACATCAAGTATCACTACATCTGAGATATGGTGCAGAGAGGTGCAATGAAGCTATAGTATGTAGCAACGAACGAGCAAATAGGCGATGTGTTGACCAAGATGCTAGCCAGAGTGAAGTTTGAGTACTTCAAAGAGAGACTTGGTGTTATCCAAATCGAGGTCCCTCCAAAGAGGGAGTGACGAGCTCTTGCATTGTGGTAGACGCAAGTTGTCCTCAGACATAATTATTCCTAGAGTGTTGTCATGCTACGATGATGAGAAGACCGAAAGATGCAAATGCACTAGAACAAGATCTCACATGGGTAGGAATACATCATGTCCCTGAATGTAATCAGTCCTGTCCTGGGACGTAATCAGTCCTGTCTTGGGACGTAATCAGTCCTGTCAGGTCATCCTCGGATGTAATGAGTCCTAACGTGGTACTCAGGTTATCCACGGATGTAATGAGTCATGGAAGGCCGTCTTCAGATGTAATCAGTCCTGGTGTGGTAATCATGATCTCATTAGATGTAATGCATCCTTGAGGTTTTCCTTGGCCGTAATGAGTCCTGGAGTGGTGTACAGGCTATCCTTGGACGTAATCAGTCCTTATGTGTTCCCATGTTGGAGATGATGAGAGGTCACAAGGCACTTGGTGTGCGCTTGGGCGATCCTCGCACAGTGGTAGACGCAGGTCGTCGTAGAGACGTGATGAGTCCTGGCGTGCTCCTATGTTGGCAGAATGCAAGTTGACCGTGGAGAGACATAATGCACTTGGTGTGATCCTGGGTGATTCTTGCATAGCGGTAGACGTAGGTCATCATGGAGACGTAACGAATCTTGACGTGCTCCTATGTTGGTAGAACGAAGGTGGTAAATGGTATGCATTTGGGTTGTCCTCCATGTGCGATGATGAGATGATTCAGCTACGACAAGATGCCAGCGGGAGACACAGGTGATTGCAGTGGAAATGTAATTAATTGTGCTAGGATATACCTACACGATGTATAGCTCGTGGATATGATGAGGACCTAGATAAGGACTAGGCCTACACCCAACATGAAACAGGGTTGGCTCTGTAGAAGCTTCCTATGATGGATAGATAGACAAATGCCACTATTCAATGATTGACAAGATGAGAACTACAGTGACAATGACGATGATGATTCAACTAGGATGATGTTTGTTCCACCCAAATATCGTCATCAACATGTGATAAAATCCTAAGCATCCATGTTTTCCCACATTCCCAAATCTTGAAGGGAAAACCTTGATCCAAATGTAAAACTTGCATATAAAAACGTAGCACCACTTCTACCCTTAAGATTAGGGGCTGTACCTTCTTCAGCACCACCTGAGTTGTGTGAAAGACAAGCGACGGCACCTCTTTTCCTCTTTGTTTGAAGAGCGGTTTTGCACTCCTGGTGGTCCCGGTGGTCCTCCTCCTAATGGTCCTGGTGGCTCTGGTGGCCCTAATCCTGGAGGTCAGTCTTCGGGAAGTACATCATCTCATCAGACATTTCAACAACCTGTATATCAGTCAACCTACGGCCCTCCTGGTGGTTACATGCCTTATCAATACTACCAGTACGTGGAACCCAATCATCAGTTACCTTTCCTAGCAACTTTGGACTTACCCGATTTGTCCAAGTTGATTAATGACCCCATTCAACACAACCCTTCATGGCCTGCTATTCCAATCAAGTTACCATCGGACATTCCGAAATTCGATGGTAAGCGGGGAGATGATCCCAAGAAACACGTTATGACTTTCCATCTATGGTATTCGTCAAACTCCTTGATGGATGACTCTATTCGATTGAGACTCTTCCACTGCACTTTGACCGGTACGGCCGCGAAGTGGTATATTGAACTTCCACGACATTCGTTTGTGGATTTTAGTGCATTGGCAACTGTCTTCCTCACGCACTTTGAGCTGCCCATTCGTTATGAAATCGGTACAGACCTTTTGACCTCTCTGCGTCAAAATACTTCCACACACACATCGGATCATATCCACGAGTTGAGAAGGCGGAGAAGGCTCATTAAAGCTCCTATCCCAACCAACTCTTAGCTAATTGGTTTAGGAAGTCTTTGTTGCAATCCATTACCCAAGATGTGGCCATGGGCGGTGCTGTCACTAAAGAGCAGGCTATCAGTCATGCTCAGTTTCCGGACTTGGTGTATTCCCAATCCGAAACTTTATATGACCTTATTCCTCAAGCTCCTCGTCCCAACACGAACCCGGGTAAGCCACCTGCAGAAACTCCTATTGATGGGGTTATCGGTTCAATCCAGCCCTCGTCAACGACAAAACCTGCCAAGCAACCCAGTGCTTCTACTACTACTCCTAATCCTACGGTTTCCACCAAGGTGAATGCTATTCAAAGTACGCAGTCATCCAGTAATAACAAAAGGAGAAAAGGTAAAAATAAAAAACCCGAAAACCAACAGGAAAATCCCAAGCCTACGGCCCCTGATAACGACAATAAAGGAAAAAGGAAAGCCAAATATCCCTGCCTGTTGTGTGGTGGCGATCACTTCACAAAGGAATGTCCCTGCCGTGATGAAATTAACAATTTTTTAAAGAGTAACCCCGCACCAACAATCCTTACTGATCCTTTTCCTTCTCAGCAACAACTGATAGACCACATGTCTAATCAAGAAAATTCTAGTACTACAGAGGAAGCCGAATGATGTCGTCAAAAACTGTTAGTTTAACAACTCATAGTCAGTCATATGACAAGTCTAAGGAGAAGAAAAATGAAAATCCTTCTCTAGATAAAGCTCTTCCCACTGGTTCTCCCGCATCCTCGTCTAATGGTCCCCTGACTATCGAGAACCCTAATCTCGACATGATTTTGCATTCACAGAAAAGTACTCTTAGGAAGGCCGTTTTTAATCCCAATGCCTGCGTTGCACAGTTCTATAATGTTGTTGAGGACCTTGCTCAGGCACCATGTGCAATGTCTACCTTAGAGGTGCTCCAAAGCTGTCCTATGCAACGCAAAAACTTGTTAACTGTCTTACAAGCCCTGTTCCCAGATAACACAAATTTGATCCATTTCAATGTAGAGAACTAGAAATGTAGACTGCCTCACCAACTCTCTTTTCAGATCATAACAAAAGTGGTTGGGAAAAAGATCTTTAGGACTGTTCTAGATGAAGGCACTTCGACCTCAGTTTTATCTCTATCCTGTTGGAAAGCCATTGGCTCTCTCGAGCTTATGAGATCACCGACGACCCTTAAAGCCTTTGATGGAAGAGGTTTCCAACAACGTGGTCTCATGCCAGCACTTTCAGTTGACCTAGGGGACAAATCTTCTCCTAGGAAGAAATTGGTTTTATGCCATGACAACTATCGCTTCGACCGTATTTATAACTCTCCAGTTTCCGCATTTGGGAAAGATTGTGACAATTGATCAACTTGATTTTTGTACACCGAATGTTACTACCCCTACGGCGAATAACATCCCTATGCTAAGTCAATCCCCCCATCCTTATCAGTCGATTGCGGTAGGTATATTGAAGGACTCTGCCCTTATGGGCGTGTTCCCATCAGCGCCTTCTAGCACAGAGACGACAACCATCAATATGATCTCTTCGTTTGGCTATGATCCCAAGGGCAAGCAAGTTGTTGAGTCATCCTTTTGTAGCCCGCATGAAGCAGTTTATGATGTTATCCAATCCGTTTCCGATGCCCATATAGATGATCTTCATCTTGTGGCTTCGGATCCTTACCACCTGCCCTACTAGTTAGAAACCTCTCTTCCTACTCTGGATTATCTCTCCCATACTTTTCCTGTCGGACAAGTCCATCATAGAGATTATGCGTACAAATGAATTAGTATGGGAGGATCATCATCACAGATCCTCGTTCCTCCCTAACACCAGTTCGACAGATAATGATTTTGTATCTCTCTTGGGTACTAATGTTGTCGACATTCCGCAAAAACCTGTGTTGTTGCAAGATTTTGAATCTGAAGGAAATCTATGCAACATTACTAAAACAACTCCAACGACATATCGGTCAAGCCTGGAACTATTGAACATGTTCACGTAGGGCAGAATTGTTCAATAGAAGAAACTGAAGAATATAGAGCCCTTTTCAACGAATTCCGAGATAATTTTGCCTGGTCTTATGAAGAAATGCCTAGGATAGACCCACCCATCGTGGTTCATGAAATCAAAACCTATCCCACAGCCAAACCAGTCAGGCATAAATTGCCTCAAGTCCATCCCCGAAAGGCAACAACTATCAAAGTCGAAGTGAAAAAACTTCTAAAGGCGGGTTTCATCTATCCTGTATCCCTGACTGAAAGGGTATCTAACATCGTTCCTGTGAACAAAAAGCAAGGAACCATTAGAGTCTACATTGATTTCCGAGACCTGAATAAATCTTGTCCCAAGGACAATTTTTCAACTCCTCACATCGATCATATTATTGACAACTGTGCCGGAAGTGTCATCTTCTCATTCATGGATGGTTTTTCTGGCTATAATCAGATTGAGATATTGCCCGCCGATCAGCACAAGACAACATTTATATGCCCATGGGGAACCTTCGCCTATAGGAAGTTACCCTTTGGCCTCAAGAACATTGGAGCCACATTCCAGCGTGCCATGTCCTATGCGTTTCACGACATTAAAAACATCGTGGAGTCGTACCTCAATGACCTACCTGCGCATTCACAGCAACGAGAAGACCATCCTCAACGTCTTAGAGACATTTTTCTGAGATGTCTGCATTTCAAAATACGGCTGAATCCACACAAATGTGTTTTTTGCATTGAGAAGGGACATCTCTTAGGCTTCGCGGTTTCTTAGGATGGCATCCAGATTGATCCACTGAAGATTGCCGCTATACTCGCCCTACCTGCCCCAACCAACATCCTTGAGCTCCAAAGTTTGCAAGTGAAGGCAAAATTTCTTCGTCGTTTTGTTTGTAACTTTGTCGAGAAAATGCACGATTATATGCGTCTCCTCAAGAAGGACACTCTATTATTCTGGGATGACAAGGCCCAGTGAGCCTTTGATAATCTTAAGCACGCTCTGACTCATTCACCCGTGATACACCCCCCGGATTATTCAAAGGATTTTCTCTTATATGTTGCTGCCTATACTACTACCATCAGAATGGTTCTATCCCAGGAGGATCAGAACGGACAAGAACACGTGATATACTACGCCAGTAAGAATCTTCTCGATTTTGAAACTTGATACTCACGTGTGGAGAAGTTAGCATTGGCTATAGTCATTGCTGTCCAAAAATTTTGTCATTACATCTTGCTTCGCACTACCACAGTATTTGCAGACCAGAACCCTATGTACTACATCCTGAATTTTCAGGTGCTAGGGGGCAAATATTCCCGTTGGATTGTCATTCTGCAGGAGTTTGACCTTGAGTTTGCCAAAGCTACTTCAAAGAAATCATTGGTCTTTGCAGAGCTGATGTGTGACAATCCCTGTGCTTTGATGGATTCTGAGCCCAGTGATTCATTCTCGGATGAATTTATGTTCCTAATAAGCACGACAGACCCGTGGTATGGAGATTTAATCATTTATCTCCAGACACAGAGATTTCAGCCCAATATATCTCATGATGATCGTCGCTGCAGGAGTTTGACCTTGAGTTTGCCAAAGCTACTTCAAAGAAATCATTGTCTTTGCAGAGCTGATGTGTGACATTCCCTGTGCTTTGATGGATTCTGAGCCCAGTGATTCATTCCTGGATGACTTTATGTTCCTGATAAGCATGACCGACCTGTGGTATGGAGATTTAATCATTTATCTCCAGACACAGAGATTGCAGCCCAATATATCTCATGATGATCGTCGCTGCATCCGTCACCACGAGAAATACTACCTTATCCTAAATGATACATTGTATAGGCGTGGTATAGATTCCATTCTCTGACGATGCCTCACCCATGAAGAGGCTGAACAGGTTCTCAATGACTGCCACTCTGGACCATGTGGCAGTCATTTGTCTCCAGACACAGAGATTTTAGCCCAATATATCTCATGATGATCGTCACCGCATCCGTCACTACACGAAATACTACCTTATCCTAAATGATACATTGTATAGGCGTGGTATAGATTCCATTCTCCGACAATGCCTCACCCATGAAGAGGCTGAACAGGTTCTCAATGACTGCCACTCTGGAGCATGTGGCAGTCATCTTTCTAGGATGGCTACAGCCTAGAAAATTCTTCACGATGGCTATTTCTGGCCCTCAATCTTCAAAGATTGTCATGAGGCAGTTAAGAAATGCCCACCCTACCAACATTTCTATCCGAAAAAGCGCACCGACCCTACTCCGTTACACCCCATCATTGTCGTTGGCCCTTTCGCCAAATGGGGAGTAGATTTTATTCATTGTAAGCCTATCTTAGCCGGGGGACATGGTTACATCATTGTAGCCGTGGATTATTTCACTAAATGGGCTGAGGCTATGTCTACGTATGCAGAGGATGGTAAGACTACCGCCCTCGTCCTATTCAATCACGTAATAGCTAGGTTTGGAGTTCCACAGTCTATAGTCACTGATCATGGATTACATTTCCGGAATCACATGATGGCAGAGTTAAGTGCTAAGTCGGGTTTTCACCATGAAAACTCAACTCCCTATTATCCGCAGGCTAATGGTCAGGTCGAGGTCATTAACAAAGTCTTAAAAACTATACTACGTCAGATGGTAGAAGATCATAAATCCAACTGGAACCAAACTCTCTTTTCCGCTCTTTGGGATTATAGGACTTCAGTGAAAACAACTACTGGTTTTACACCTTTCCAGTTAGTTTACAGACTAGAAGCAATCTTACCTATTCAATGCCAAATTCCATCTTTGAAACTTGCCGTTAAACTTGTCCCCATTACTTCCACCAAGGAAGAAAGATTTTTATACCTAAACAATCTTGACGAAACTAGACGAGATGTTTCCTTAGTCAATGAGGCACATAAGAAACACGGCAAGGCGCAGTATGATAAATTTGTCCAACCTTGTGTTTTTAATGAAGGTGACCTGGTTCTGACCTACGATCAGAAACATGATAAACTAGGAAAAGGGAAGTTCGAATCAATGTGGTACAGTCCTTTTATCGTTTCCAAGGTTTTAGAAAAAGGGGCCTATGAGCTTGTAGATTATGATGGAATCCCCTTCGGGCAACCTCGCAATGGGGTGTACCTAAAGAGGTACAATGCTTAGATCACTCATGTACGGTACCTTGTATATATGTACATTTTTTTCTTTCAGTATGTTTTAGTATTTTCAATATGGTTTTGAGTTTAGTGTCCAAACTGTTTATACCATATTATTGGTTATGCAGATCGAATGGCTTTTTATGGCTTCGCTGATGATGCTTGCCATCATACCCTAAACCTTGCTTCAGCTGTTTGGGTTCTGTATTCCCCTAAACATGATCTAGTCAGTTCAGGAGCGGTTTGTATTGGTCCAACTACCAACAACATCACCGAGTATCAGGCAGTAACAGGTCTGCTGACTGAAGCTGCATCTCGGGATATTCGTGATTTGATAGTATTCATTGACTCTCTCTTAGTGGTTTGTCATTTGAACCATGTCTATACCATCAGAAATCCTGTACTTCTACATCTCTTCCGAAGAGTGCGTCTACTGGAAAGATCATTTGAGGTCATTACTAACAGGCATATCCCTAGATAAGACAATGCAGTTGCTGATTCATTAGCAAACTATATCCTAGACTGGTATATTGCCCATACATAACTTGAAAATCAAACATGGTTCATCATATTGTAAATAAACAGTAGATAACACATAAAACTCATGTAAATACATTTTTCATTTGATACATATAAACACCAATAACAGAGTCTGTATATATATATATATATATATATATATATATATATATATAATGTTTTTACAAAAAATGGTCACGAGACCTCATCTGAAACACGGTGGCTTTCAAGAAAATACAACATCATACAAAATTCTGAAGATGTCTCAACTTCCAGTAATACATTGTGTAGGACATCATCTAGTGATGATCATGATAACACATGACAGCCCGTACTACTCTACATAGCAGTTGACTGAAACGGCCTTACACTCTCGCAGTGTGCCTCTGGTACCTCATCGGGAGGTCATCAATAGCTAAATCTAGTATGTCTAGGGTTAACCTCTCCACGTTCTCCTCTAACTCTCCCAGCTAGTCATCACCTCAGTGAACAAACCGAGCTCCCGCTCGCCTGTCCATTGGGGATGATCCCCTAGGTCGTGCCGCACCAACATCTGCATGAGAAAATTTAGGTCTTGTTACTACTTATAAAAAACATAAAACATGAAAATACAAAAACATAATCAACATTTTAGAGTCTTGTTTCTTACCGATATCCCTCCACTGTGCACCAGGTGGAAGTGGTAGATCAAGGTCACCCCCGAAGTCAGTACCCGCACATGCGTAATCCTCAATCATGAGGATCTAGTCATCCAACCAGCGAAAAAATCCAACATCCTACTTCACTTTGACTTTGCCACCTCCCGTACGAGCCATAATATCTACCCACCTCAACATACGGGGTTCCCTGGGCCTCAGCTCTGTAAAGATCACTTGGGGCCTCAAGTGGTGCACCCGCTCAAAAATGAAACAAGCTAAGATGGATCCATAGCCAACTGTTTCAATTCCCCTTGCCGACATTTAGTCAGCTGGTCCTTGAAAACCGTAAGTAATGCCTCCGTTCAGTTGAAAACAGTGGGTGCCATAGATTCTATGGCATACAGTAAATACGCTC
Organism: Pseudotsuga menziesii; assembly: GCA_001517045.1. Classification (NCBI taxonomy): domain Eukaryota; kingdom Viridiplantae; phylum Streptophyta; class Pinopsida; order Pinales; family Pinaceae; genus Pseudotsuga; species Pseudotsuga menziesii. Next base: position 228,849 of record LPNX011205973.1, on the reverse strand, counting down.
TGGAGGCCTAGTGAGGACCTTGGCTTCCTCCCAGCCTCTGCATACTGAAAACAGTACGAAGTGCATCATCCGCCACTGCCTTTATGGGGATCTTTTTCCCGTACATCTTAGTACCAAGCACGCAATAACGGTTTATCAACTCCTGAGTGGTCACATCCCCTCCTAGGGGACTAGTTAATGAAACAGGAGCACCCCACCTAGACAATCCTGTCATAAAGTAGATATCCTCTACCTCTATGGTCAGTACATGAGCTCCCACCTCGAAGTACTGCTGCTCAAGGTTCCACATGCGCAGAATACGCTCTAGCAGGCACTCATGGAATATCATACTCGGAGTGTGGAAAAACTTCAAGAGGCCACAACCTCTCAAAGCAACAATGCACCCCTCATTTACCTCACCCAGGGCATCATCGTCTTCATGTTGCCGTTCTTTCCATATAACCATTTTTGACCAGATAAAACCTGCCAAAAACAACAAATGGGCTAGTTAAAACCACATTTAATCATTAAAATAATCAAAGAACTTTTATTTTGGCTTGCCCATTTAGTTTTCGAACCGCACGGCCGACACCGCCTGTCCTCCATTTACACAGAGCGGTGGCACCGCCTAAGTGAAACTGAACAAGGGCGGTTTTATTCGGGCACCTCCTGTTCCATAAGGGGCAGGAGCGATGCCCGCAATTCGGATTTCGGGATTGCTCAAAGACCCTCTGAAACCCAAACCAAAACAAAAATGGAAGCAATAAAATGAAAGAGTAGGGATCTAGCATCTACCTGGCTCTGACGGTGCTCGAAACTGACAGTGGATGCTCCTATAATCTCTGGCTGAAGATCTGGCTCCAAAAGTTTCCCAAATGCTCTCACAAATTGGTAAATAGTAAAATGACTTGTTTTTTACTATTTATTTGGCTTTTAAACATATTTTTTAGGTTTTTTCACATTATTATAAATATTTTTAAATCATTTTGATCTGGAAACACCCTTTAATATAGTTTATAAAGTCACGTATTCGAATGTTTAGGAGACTAATGGACTTTTTTAAGTCTTGCAGGGATGAAAAGATAAACAATAGTGTCTATGGAGGAGTTTGTTTTTGACTTTTTCGTACTTCCAGAAAACGGAAAAAGTCCCTGAGCATTTGTTTCGACACTTTGGTCACGCTCTTAGAAATTAATATCAAAGTTCCGAGTATATTTCTGATTCTTTTCGAGCTCGTATAAAACTTCTCGTCATGAAAAAAAAACCTAATGGAGTCTCCTTTAAACTCTTTTCGAACTCCCTAAATATGAAAAGATTGTCGAGTACTTGTCTTCTTCATACTCGTAAAAGTATTTGAAGAGTCGTCTCTTCGACGATAGGTTATCTCTTTTTCGGTTCGGACAGACTACTTACGAAAAAGGAACACTCCAGCCAATCTTGACTCGAAGAGTTCTCTCGAGTATTATTTTATACTTTTTCCGGCCCTGGAGACTAAACCATGCGAAAAAGGACCCTTTAGAGTTTCCTTCCGTCTTCGTTCAGACTCTCTAAACATGAATGATTCCGAGTTTGCTTTCATTAGACTCGTTAAACTAAACATTGAGAGACCCGTTCAGGGAATGAACCCCTCCTTTCTCAAGTTCGTGAAATATATGAGAATGGACTTGTCTTCGGACGAGCTAAAACGAATGTTTGTTACCCTCTTTGGACTCGTAAAAACGAAAAGAGGAACTCATCAATCATGATGGGGAAATTAAGGGAAGGGAATCAGTTCATTTTGTAAATAAATGGCAGTTGTTGTCACCTTTGAACATGGCACGGGTTTGCATAACATTCAGTCAATTGTATATTCAGCTGACTTGCAAGTCAATCCACTTTCATGAGTCATGTCATTCCGTTAAGTTTTTCGAAAGAATTCATTGTCCATTGTCGTATTGTGTGTCTGTATGGTCAAGTCATGCTGCCAAGTCTTTTGTCGTGACGCACAATGTTCAAAGGGAATAAGAAGTTTACCTCTGCAATTAAAACAGTCTTTGTGTCAGTACTTTTAAGTCAGTCCTATGGTTACATTATCTACCACATTTCAGAACTTTGTTCCGAGTTTTGTGTCGTCGATGTGGGATTCATCATGGCCCTCCTTCGACGAGACTATTCCTTTCGACATCAACTCATCATCCAGGAAATAGTCTTAGAAACAAATTTAGTACCTTGAGATCTGTATGCCTCCATGACAGATTCTCTCGCTCTCGACATAGTTTCACATCATTGACCTTTGATCAAGAGATTTCACTGAGTGTTCAACATCAAATCATCTATTCGCACTTAGTTGATTGTACTAGGGTACCTTGGGAATCATTGACATTAATGGTGATTTCCCTCGCACTTGTTAACGGTTCACATCATTGACCGGTAATCAAGTGGTTTCTACCATGTTCGACTTCAGATCAGTGTAATCACATGGATAGAATCGTACTTTGTGGAAGACAAGACCAAGACCCTGGTATCTGTTTGAAAGCACTCACAGCTTTCTCGCCAAGTTGCGATGGAGTATATTGTATGAAGTACCAGCATGGATCCACATTTGTATGGTCGTGGCTATGATAAAATTTGCATCTGTATGACATAGATCTACATTGTATATCTGGTAGCTATGTCCAAGTTTGAGTCCTCTATCACATGGATCTACGCTGTATTCTAGTAGCCATGTTTGTCAATCTCTCCCATGGATCTGCCTTGTATTGGTTTGCAACCATGGTGAAGACACATTTGCTCATGAGTCAAAAGTATTGATGTATTGCAGATGCCTAGTTGATGTTGATCTCTGATCAAGTTGATTCTTGCCTCGAAGTGATAACTTGCTCTATCAAAGCTCTCGCCTATCATATCCCTCTAGCCTCATGCTTTGGAGGGCATTCTGTTACACCCAAATCTCATCATCAACATCTAATAAGATCTTAAACATCCATGTTTACCGTCATTCCCAAATCTTGAAGTGAAAACCTTGATCCAGATGTCAAACTTGCATATAAAAACCTAGCACCGTTTCTACCCTTAAGCTTAGGAGCGGTACCTTCTTCAACACCACCTGAGTTGTGTTGAAGACAGGCAATGGCACCTCTTTTCCTCTTTGTTTGAAGAGCGGTTCTGCCCTAGCACCACTCTGTCATCAAGGAGTAGGAGCGGTGCCCTTGGTAAAAAGTGAAAAAGAGAGACTTCACGAAGTTTCTAGATCAAAAGCTTCGTGGCAGGCCTTATCCCTATTCACCTGGGTCAGTTGAACTCGAGATCCATGATTTGGGGATCTCCTATCCACCTCACCCACCAAAATCTCAACCATCCCTATCCATTTGAGGCCTATAAAAACAGACTCATACCCCATGGTTGAGGAGAGAGCAAAGTCATGCTACCATTTTGACATTCTGGCCTAATCCATTAAGAGTGAGCATAAAGGAGCCAGTTGGAGCTATTGCGGATAAGAGATCGGTTTTGTGGAGGAGTGCATCAACACTAAGGCACAGGTTGTAAACTCTTTCATTATTTATCAATGCAAAGTTGGTTCATTTCCCATATACTTGTTATGTGTAATCTTGCATGTTTATTACCGGATTCCTTAGTCACCGATATAGATCTATAGATGATGTTCTGGTACTTTGATGTTTTGTGTTTGATGTGTTCATGCAGGTATTTTCTTGGAGAGTTTTTTCCATAGGTGAAGAGCCGCATCATTCCATCAAAGATTGTATTCCAGGTATCTGTAGTTTCTAAGAGAATTCTACCAACCTTGTTGTGAACTATTTGTTCTGGACTTAAACCATTTAGACCAGAAGAACAGCTTTTGTCCACAAAAGGTGTGAAATTCCTGACAACAACATTGTTGACAGTACAGCTTTAGGAGTCATTCCCATGAGACTTGTATTGTATCAAGTCCGGAAGCTATGTCGTATTAGGTTCATCTCCTCTCCATGGAACTTATGTCGCATTAAGTTCACTAACTTATGCTATATTAAGTTAAAGAGATTATGTTGTATTAAGATAGGACCTTGTCCTATTCAAGAGAGATGCTTGTATTGAGATCTTATGTCGTATTAATATCGTGACCTTATGTTGTATCAAGTCTGGACTTGTGTTGTATCAAGTCAAATGATTCTCATAAACAGTACCCTATGAGATGGTTCTCCTTAACTAGAGATGGTGTTGTGTTGTATCAAAACCACATTACTTATGTTGTATTATGTCTCGAGGATATACTACGTGATGTATGGATAGTCAGGGTCACCAGGTGCTGCACATCTCCTTTAGGGATTAACTACCCCTAGAGTGATTTACTTTAGCACATGACTATATGACCTAGGGTAATACATACGATCATAGGTTGGAAACAATTCTTATGAATATGATATGATATAGATGATTAATTAATGAAACACATACGAATCATACGGAGATAATTAATATGAGCACAGAGATAGAGAGAGAATTCGAATTGCCCATGTATGCCTCCAAGTGAAGTTGAATTAATAAGAAATCAATTGAGTCTTAGTTGTGATAAACAAAGTTCAGTGAATTAAGGAATCAACTCCTTAATTCATGTGAACTAGTTGTTGAAAATGACACTAATTGAGAAGAACTTGTTACATTCAGTTATGTTCAGTTACATTCAGTTATATTCAGTTACATTCAGTTTTGTTCAGTGACATTCAGTTCAGCGCAGTTACATTTGGTTACATGCAGTTCCATTCAGTTCAATTCAATTTAATCTGTTAACAACTCAGTTAGAGGCAGTTAAACTCAGTGAATTAATGGAGAGCGCATATCTTCATTGTGGGAGTTAAGTATGAAATGCCAACTTGGCACCTAGTCTGTGGGGGGCACATGGTTGAATATGAGACAATGTTCTCAGTGTTAACAAGTTACTGAAGCATGCAAATATTCACTACCTTCTTTGTATAACTGATATTGGCTTGTTATTAAAGTGCTACGCACTTGGAAAGACAAACACAATGTTCCATTTGGTCTCTCCTCTCTTGTGCTCTCTGATCAAGCAATATGATATTGTGTTGTAATCATTATTTATTAATTATCAATCATACTCTAAGATTGTTTGTTGGCTTTTTTATTCTCTGAATTAATGGAGGGTTTTCCCAGGATATGTCCTATGTTCAATAGTTTAATTTATTTGTCTTTGGATTATTGATGAGATCCATCTACACTGTAATTGTGGATTAAAGTTTTAAAGTTCAAGAATATTTCTTTATTGCTCAAACAATAACAGACATAACTGGATGTGTTGATGACTATGGTGAGAGAATACCTTCCTAGTTAAGAGGAACTGTTGTTGTATTTTGATGTACATTATTAATGTATATCGTTGTACCCCATTGGAGATGTGTTTTCCTCCTTTTGGGATGATATTATTGTTCATGGTAATTGAGGTAAAACCTCTGTTGTAAGTCGGGGCAGTAATCCCCAATTTGAATATAATAAAATGTATTTTTAAGTCCCTCTATGTGAAGTAGGCCCTGTTAGGGTTAGTTGTCGTCCCAGTCAAGTTATTAGGTCAATCACTAAAGGGTATAAATAGGGAAGCACCCTCCCTCATTTATACACACACTCACTCACTCAAGTTCACATGAGGAGAGAGAGAGAGTTGCAGAAGACTTCTTATACTTGGGTTTTTCGATCTTGTGATATTGTCTTAGTGATGGAACTATTCTGAGGAAGTTTGCGGGTATTTCTCCTTTATGGTTTCCCCAAGGAAAATATTTGTATCGTGTGTATCTGCTCTAGCTTATGCATCTTGTTGTGCTTGTTATTCTTTCAGAGAAAGATCCTAATCAATTTGAATTAGATTAGAAAAACTAACATTAGAGACAACAAGAAAATTGGGTGTTTCAAACATCTATGTTTATGAAGACTCGGTGTTAATAGTTCAACAATTAAGAAAGGTGTATCAAACAAAAGAACCCTGAGGTGAGAACTTATATAAATAGGGTGTGGGACATTATAGAAAATTTCTTCAATGACTTTAACATCATAACTATGCCAAGAGAGTGAAATCAAGAAGTTGATGCCCTTGCCTCTGCAACTAGCACTTTTAAAGATCCCCCCGGTCCAAAATTGAAACATGAGATGAAGATGATATATCAACCATACATTCTTGATAATGTTAGACATCGGCAGGGATTTGAGGATGANTCTGCAACTAGCACTTTTAAAGATCCCCCCGGTCCAAAATTGAAACATGAGATGAAGATGATATATCAACCATACATTCTTGATAATGTTAGACATCGGCAGGTATTTGAGGATGATCTACAAATAAAACGGTTTTCAGAAACCATTGAAGTGTTTTCTTCCACCCACATTGACCTCGAAGAGCAACAAAATCAAAGTGATAAGAACAAAGAAGAATAAAACACTGCATATTTTATAAATCACATTGTAAATCATAAAATCTTGCAACTTAAAAAGAATTTCATTCCACAAGGATTGGTACCCCTAAATCAATTGATTTGACAGAAATGACATACATATTAAACCAAGGATTTAACCAAAAGAAGAAGACACTGAGGATCACAATATTGGGGCTGCAAAAGATCTCATAATGATAAAGCTATCCAAACATTTAACCCAGGTGCAGAAACAAAGGTATATTGTCTTGTTTAAAGAATATGCAGACAGATTTGCAAGGAAATATGAATACTTTAAAACATATGACACCTATGTCATTCAACACAGTATCCCATTAAAACCTAAGACTAAACCATGCAAATAGAAGATGAGACAAATCAATCATGCTTTGTTTCCTGCTATAGAAAAGGAAATAGGGAAGCTTCTAGATTCAAGGATCATTATTCCCCTTTGAAATTCTAAGTGGATAGCTAATTTGGTACTTGTTAGAAAGAAGAATGGGGAGATAAAATTGTGTGTGGACTTTAGAAATTTATACAGACACTCTTTAAACAATAATTATGCTCTTCCCAAAATGGATCATATCCTGCAGAAGATAACGAGGGCGAACAAAACTTCAATGATGTATGGTTTCTCAGGATATAACCAGATGGATATGGACGTTGAAGATAGGGCGAAAAAGACATTTACTACTCCAAGGGAAATTTTATGTATAACAAAATGCCATTTTGGTCAATAAATGCAGAAGCAACAATTTAGAGGGGGCTATGGACATAACATTCACGAGAGAAAAAACAAATTCATTTTAATTTATCTAGATGATATTACTTTGTTCTCGGGGAGTGATGATGACCATGTCAAGCATTTGAAGCAAACTTTTGTTAATTGTAGAAAGATTGATCTGTTTATAAATCCAAATAAGTCTTATTTTGCTATGGAAGAAGGGAAGTTGTTGGCTCACATAGTTTTCAAGTAAGGTGTGAAGAACGATCCTGAGAGGATAGTAATGATACACAAAACTGAAATACACAAAAACAAAACGGAAATTCATTTTTTTCTAAGAAAGATTATTTTTCTAAGAAGATTCATTCCAAATTTTACCGAGACTATCAAATCCATCACTGAAATGTTGAGAATGATATCAAAATTAAATGGAAAGAAGACTCTAGGTGATCATTTTAGCAAATCAAGGATGCACTACGAAGGGCCTTGGTTTTGGTAAGCACAAACTATTCAAAAGACTTTATTATTTTCTCTTTTGCATCACACATACTTTGGTCACGGTCCCATTGCAAAAAAATGAACATGGATATGAACAACTTAGAGCGTTCTTTAGCAGGTCGATGAGGGATGTTCAACTCAAGTACAACACAATGGAGAAGTAGGCTTATGTTATGATTAAATCTATAAAATCATTCAGAGATTACATGTTTCATTCAATAATAATTCTTTTGTGCCTCTACTGCTGTGAAAGATATCCTGACCCATCCTGATACTGAAGTAAAGAGATAAAAATTGATCGCCAAAATCTAGGAATACGATCAAGAGATAAATCCCACTAAGTTTGTGGAGGGGTAGGGCTTATTAGCTACATTTCTAGTTGAGTCAAATTGCAAAGCATCTGAAATAAATATAGTGGCCCCAGTTATGAAACAATCTGATCCGAAAAGGAAAAATCCCCATGAACCCTGCTTACAAATGCAAGAGAAATTTGTCGAGTCCAGTTGGTACAAAGACATCGTATACTTCTTGCAACACTTACAACCCCCTCCACGCCTTGAGAATATGAACACTAGATCCCTTAAGCTGAAAGTAATTAAGTTCTTTATTCTAAAAGAAAATATGTTTTGGAAATATCCTTGGGGCATCTTGCTTAATTGCGTGATAGAGGAAGGAACATCAAGAATCATTCGAGAGCTTCATAGAGGAGTGTGTGGTGTCCATCACACATGGAAAGATACTACTTATAAGATTCTTGAAGGAAGGTATTATTGTCCCACCTTATTCCAAGATACAAATGCAGTAGTTAGAGCTTGTCCAACATGCCAAATGTTTGTAAGGAAGCAGAAGTTATTTCCTTTCCCACTCAAAATTGTGAAAGTTGATCACCATTCCTACAGTGGGGATTAGATTTCATAGAGGAAGTTCATCCAAATTCAAGTGGACAAAAGAGATGGATTTTAACAACAGATTACTTTACCAAATGGGTGGAATCCATCCCCTATAGAAGAGTTGATGAGAATGTCATCATCAGATTTCTTGAGGAAAATATATTCTCAAGATTCAGATGCCCAAGGAAAATTTTCATATGCAATGCTCAAGCCTTCAAATCCTACAAATTATTGGTTTTTTCTAGTTTTATAACATATAATTGGTGTACTCTACAACATATTACCCCCAAGGCAATGGTCCAATAGAATCATCAAACAAAAACTTAATTAGAACCATTAAAAAGATGTGTCACAAAATAAAATGGTCGGGAATCCAAATTGAAGTATGCACTATGAGAAGATAGGGTCAACACCAAAAGATCCATAGGAACTTCACCATTCAAACTGGTGTATGGAGTAGATGTCATATTTTTTATACAGTTGGGGTTACCAGTCACGAAGTTGCTGCAAAACGAAGTGGATGAGTAGGATGGTAACTAAAAGAGAATAAACCAATTAACAGAAATGCAGTAGACCAAGGAACAAGTGCGACTGGCGCTACATAAATATCACATAGGATGAAAGAGATTTTTGACGAAAAGACAAAGAGTGAAACTTCTTTAGAGGAGATCTTGTTCTCATGTGGGATGTCAAAAGGGTAGAAAGAGTAAAACACAAAAAATTTGATAACGTCTAGCTAGGTACTGTTGCCAACTTCTTTGTACCATAATTGGGTTACCTGAGGAGCCGTAGGTTGACAAACATGACCAATGTTTGATTCCAATGTATAAGATGATCCGCCTTTGTGTCTAGCCAGTTTTGGCTAGTCAGTTTTTTATTTGAATAATTTTGACCATGGCCCCGCGGGGTTTGTAATAAAATGTGCTAGTAGGGTGTTTTGAGTGGTTCAGTCTCCTAAGACGTAGAATTTCAACTAAGGTATTCCAGGGATTTTTTTGCCCTTGACAATTATTCTTTGCCTATAGCCGAGTATAATTAACAAGGTTTTCTCCTGTTTCCTCCAAAGCTAGAATGCCCGATTTTGAATTCTGGGTCTTGGGGGGTTATTAGAGGCCAACTAAGTGTATATAAACCTACTAGGCATTATTAGAATAGAGCATGGCTATGTCCTAAGTCACTAGGACCCTCAAAAAATTTACTGGATGCGTAAAAAAAAAAAGAATTAATTTTTTATTTCTTCCTAAGTTTTTAATTAAATTTTTCCATAATTTAAATGGAAAAATTCAATTTGCAATAAGTTAGTCATCCAGAACCTGAATTTAGTGATTGAAGGCTCTAACCTTAAGCAAAAAATAATTCTTGATTGGCCAACCAGTCAGATCCAACTTTCAGATCATCATTCGGCCACATAACGCATATTTTCTCAAAAAAGTCATTTTTGGGGAAAAAATTGATTATTTAATAAAAAATGATTATTTTGGAGAAAATCCAGAACTCTCCAAATTAATCCAAATTCGGTGAAATGGAATGCAAAATGACATGGCATTGGGCATTTATGATGATTGGAGTTGACAAAACTCAGCTTCAATCAGCATTCAGTGAGCATTAAAGATATATTCAGTTAACGGTCTTGTCATCTCCAACTTAACTCATGAATTGGATGAGATGGAGAGTATTCATTGGCTTGATGTTTTGATCGAGGCAAGAACTGGTGATTACACTTATGATCTATTAGCAGTGGCTCATCCATACCTAGATATGGTTTCTCCATACCTAGCTCACGCCCTCTCCTCATGCTCACGCCCCTCTCTCCTCATGAGGGCGTCATCACACGTGTGGAATCATATGTGGCTTGGTTTTCAATGCTTAGGGTTGCAGTGGGGCGCCCTGCCTAGGTGGAGGCTTCCCCTCACTCTTAACTCCTCAGGTTCGGTTTTTAGCTCTCAGTGGTGTGCCAAGCCAATTAGGTCTGGTTTTCTGGTTTTAGGGTTTTTGTTCTCTCATTGCATAAATAGAGGCTCCTTTAGCTCTATTGGGATGGATTTTTGTGTTGAGAAACTCTGTCCAAACTTTGTAAATGCTTGTTGCTTTATGCAACCGTTGGAATAAATTTAAGGCTTTTGGGGGTCATATGGTTTGATAATTGTGGATGAATGCTCTTGATGGATGAGGTGATTGTGTTCTAATTTTTCTCTTTCATGCCTATTTTGATTAAAGATTTATGCTTTAGAAGGCTTCTGTAAGCACGTAAGAACAATTATTTGTGGTTTACAAAAGTTGTTTATTGCTTTACTCTTAGAAATTGAAAGTAGCATTGTTTATTCAGTCATATTTCATGCTCTTTCACATTTCAATTTGTGCACAATACATGATCTAATCCATCTTTTGGCAAGTATTTGAGTTGATTTTTGCAGATCAGTCCATCCAACCAAGTAGAAGTTCGAGCTCAGCTGCATCCTCTTCTCTTGGAGTCAAGTGCAACTTTCGGCAATTGCAAAATTTAAGGAATCCAAGCATCATTAAGAAGATCCACAGGTTTGAATATTTTCTCTTGCTTTCATTCATCTTTCAAGGTAAAAATTTCTAAATTTTTGGGTTAAGGCAAGGTTTGGGCTAAAATGATCAATCATTCACCAAACCATATGCCCCTGTTGGCTGTCCCGTCTTCATTTTGCAGCCCTCTTTCACTTCTTTTTGCAGCCCTTTCTTCTCCTCTTTCGCTGCCCTCTTTTGCCCTTTTTCCTTACCTTTTGCAACCCTCTTTTTGCCTAAATTTGCAGCCCTATTCACCCTTTTTTGCAGCCACTTTTTGGGCCCTAGTTTCAGCGTTCTTCCTCATCTTTTGCAGCCTTCTTTGTCCTTTTTGCAGCCCCTCTTTCATTTTTGTTTTCAGCCTTCTTTGACCTTACTTTGCCCTCTTTTCACCCATTTTGTCTTCTCTTTCCTATAGCCTCTTATTTTTCTCATCTTCCTCCGGTTTTGGTAAAAGTTAGGTTTATTTTTTATTAAGTTTATAAATCTGGTTTCATTTTTTTTGGACTAACATTATAACAAGTTAGTGTTCAAAGCTCTTATTTTCAGGCAGGTGAAAGAGAGCCCAAGGGCCTTAAGAAAGCAAGGAGCAATCAGAGAGCAAAAAAGACCAAAACACCTCCCTCCTCTTTCTTCCCTTTCTCACCTTTGCTCATTCAAGAAGAGGCTAAACATAGCAAAAGATTGTAAAAAATAAATAAAGAGCGAGTGGGATTACGGCTCCCACACCCCTCTTCCCCCATTTGGGGGAAGCTTGTATCGTCCCATTGTCATGCTTTTTCTTTTTTGCTTAATAAACTGCTAAAGGTAGAATAGGATAGAATAATTGCATAATCATTAGAAAGGTAGTTTATGTTTTAATTAGTTTACCATTCATAAAAAATGAAGTGAAAATGTTGATTTGATTGTTTACTTAGATATTGCATAGTTTCTTTACTATTTTACTTACCCCCTTGCTTTACCAATTAGGGCCCTAAAAAGCCTGAAAGAGACTCTTGGGTAGCTTAGATCTTTATGTTTCTGTTTCTTTTAAGATTAACGAATTAATTAAGTCTCTTGAACTTGCAATAACACAAGTCAAGAGCACTCTCTATCGAAGAGCATACTTAGAACTGCATACCCTTGCATTAGGCATCTTAAATTAGCTAAGTCTCTTGAACAACTGTCATAAGACGGGGTCAAGAGTGCTCTCTGTCGGAGAGTCTTAATCAATTAACTTAATAAAATTTGCAACGCACACCCCCTAATTAATTAACTTCGTTTTCTCCTTGCTGAAGTATGCTCTGACCGACCTCAAAATCAGAGTACCCAGAAACGGCATTGGATTTCTAATCTTGCAAGAAAAACGTATTAAAATTTAAACCCTCTAACCAACACACCGGCGTTGTAGGGAATTTTCTAAAGTACTTCTTAGTAGAGGCACCGAAACCCCCGCTGTCTAAGCTTCTCAGCCAGCTAGTCAATCTTTGCGATACCATCCTGGGATACTTGGCGGGCCGTCATGTCTCCAACGGATTGAACTTGGAATATTCTCCCGGCTTTTGACAAACCTTCGTTGACGCCCTAATCAAGAGCACTTAAAATTCTTAAAAATATACCCAAAGCACTCGCACAACTTAATATTCACTAGTTTTATTTCAAGACTTGTTGCTAAGTTCTTTACGCATTTCAGTATTTTGACCCCATAAGGCACTGGTCTTTTAATCTTCATAATTATCATATTTGGATCAATTGTCTTTGGCCTCTTTTAATTTCTATCTGTAAATGCATATTAATGAAGTCTTGAATTATTTCTTATCTTTAATCTCTTGCTAGCAATGTGGATTGCTTTGATTTATGTGTCAAACTCATAATAAACAAACACCTTTAAATCACAATAACTCCTAAACAACACCCATCCGCATCCGTAACCAATTAAAACACTTTAATTACATTGAGCCATAGAAAACTCATTGTTAGGGACTACCCCCCTTGGCTTCGTTAGGTGTTAGCCTAAACGAAGGAGCTAGGAGTAGGTGACAGTACCTAGCTCTGTGATTGCCCCCAAGGTCACACCTCTCCCACTTTCCTAAGTGATGAGACCGCTTTCGGAAATTTTCTGCTGCTGGTGTGCAATCGACGGACAACAGGTACTTTTTAGACCTTTGAGGTACATGAGGGAAATAATACATTTATCGTAAAGCAACTTGATGAGACCGCTTTCGGAAATTTTCTGCTGCTGGTGTGCAATCGACGGACAACAGGTACTTTTTAGACCTTTGAGGTACATGAGGGAAATAATACATTTATCGTAAAGCAACTTGATGGAGCTATCACCAACAGGATTCTTAAGCATTTCTAGCGATTCTAAAACCCGAGTCTATCTATAGTTGTCTATAGTAGGTAGTTTGTTTTTCAGAAGTTGTTTTTTTCATGTTTATAGTAATTTTTAGTTCAGTGTATTATTTTCAAGCCGAACTATAGAAATTTTAGTCACAAACTTATTTTGGAATGAGGAAGAAGGAGAAAGCAAAAAAGAATCCATATCCCAATCAAAAGACATTGAAATTGAAACTACAGTTTTCAACAGACAACAAGGTTTTGTTGTCCCCATTGAAACCAGAATGTTGGTAAATTTCAAGAGTCGAGGAACCATTTTCCATGAACTTTATGAAGGTAAAATAATTGCAAGAAGAAAATTCACAAAGTGAAGATTAAGTGAGCATGATCTGATGTTCCATATGCAATCAGTTTACTGGTGAAAAAAGAATTCTGAGGTTTCCGATACCTATGTGACTTTTTCGACGCCGACGTCGACGTCGGAGCATTGGGTAGAAGATTTAGAAGTGATCACGAGTTGTTTTGATGTTTTCGATGCAAAAGTTCTCGATGTATGATACTCGATGTTGACCTCAGAACACCATGCATCCTTTTTATCCGGGCTTAGTAGATCTTCCAAACATCTCATTTATGAAGTTAGTCTCCCAACGTCAACCTTACAACATCGAAACTGAAGTTAGTCACCCAATGTCAACCTTCGAACATCAAAAATGAAAATTTGAAAAGGATTAAAATTATGCCAACATTAGGCCCCAATGGGGAGATCCGCAATAGAAACTTAATGATCAACGACTTAGACTGCCATGATATAGAACAACACTGTGAAAATAAACCAAGGGATGCCACATGGACATCGGACTACCAGAGGTCGATGAGGACATCGTGCTAGCGTCTTCCGATCGTTTCACAAATGAGACAAACTATTAATGGAGGTCTTGTTCCGATATCATCCTTGAAAGTTATGAGCATGAATCACAGGCATGGCATTACCTAGGCTCCCCATCATCCATGTTTGTTATATCGTTCTATTATTCGAGCCGTCTCAATGTAATATGATAATAAAAAATTAATATCCAACTCTACATAGCTACATAAAGAGGGATGGGGCTATCTGATCTAGAGCTAAAAATCACCAGATCATAAATGCCTCATTGCAGGAGCTGGTTGAAGAAGTAATGACCTGTGGATAATAAAGCTAGAAAATTAATTGCGAATGACGGTGGTTGTACAGAGGATTAGAGGCAGTGATGGTTGGAGATAAAGGTGGGGCGTGAACAAAAAAGAGTGCTAGCTTCAAGGGGAGGGGAGGGGAGGAGCAACGTGTGAAGGAGCAAAGTAGGTTATGGGTTACGAGTCTTTGGGTAGCTGTGAAGGTTCATTGGTGCAACATGTGAGCTTTGAACAAATTTGTACCAGAGATTCATTTGTATGCATGTATCAGTGTGTGTCCCTCTTTGTAATACATACACCATCTTCTACGTTTTCCATATTATTGCATTTGTTATCTCATATAACTACATTGATAGACGTTTTATTTGAGATTTGGGGTGCACTACGACCTATGATTTTTTCATCTACGGATGAGGATGAGACAAGTGTATTGTTTAGATTGATTATATGGCAGTGGTTTAAAATTTGAAATAAGTAATTATAAAATTATATATATATATACTAGCACATCCACATAGCTTGTGGCTGGATCACGTTGATAGGGATCAAATGGTTGAGAGATAGTTATGGAATAGAAGACAATTTGGAAATATTTTTTTATTTGTCATATTCTTCTAGTTATGAGTTATCCATGTCTGGCTACATGTTATCAATGACATTCTTCATGATATCCATTTATCAACTATCAATTATTTTTTATATTCTTTTTTATTTTATCTCACGTTCTTCTAGTTATCTACCATAAGCTGTTTGTTATCCATTAATCGGCTAGCTGCCATTTATTTTTTATATTCTTTTTTTTTATAATTGTTTATTTCAAATTTTGAGCGACTGCATTGAACCAATCTCGACAGTACACTTGTCTCATCCTCGTCCGTAGATGAAAAATCGTAGGCCTTAGTAAACCCCAAATATCAAATTAAAATGTCTATCGACGTAATAAAATAGCTGGTAGCATATGAATGGATAACTCGTAGAGGATGAATGGATAACCAACAATTCATGGCAAATAACTAGAAGAGTGTGATATATATATATATATATATATATGGGTAACGGGAAGAATGCTGGTGATAACATGTAGCTAGGCATGGATAACTCAGAGTTAAACAGAAGCTATAAGAATATGATGAATAAAATAAATCCAAAGTGTCTTCCATTCCATCACTATCTCTCAGCTATTCGATCACTATCGACGTGATCCTGCCACAAACTATGTGGATGTGCTAGTATATTTCTCATGCAGCATTTGGCTTTCATTCCCTTTAAAGTTTGTGATTATGAATGTCTTTGTTGTGGAGTTTATTTAATTATTGTATGCAACCAACTCTTTACATTAACGAAGGAATCTATTCCTATGACAAATTTTGAAGTATTATGTTTGTCATTGACTTCATTTACATTTCACTGTTGTAATGGGCGATTATCAACCTCGAATGCAAGTATGTGTTAAATTGTTGAACCCTTCAATGCTCAACAATTTGTTCTTCTCAAGAATTAGCACGAGATTTACTCAATACAAATACCCTGCACTAAACACCATCTCCGTTATTTATTTTACACCCATCAACCTCATAGCTGCTCGATATTTGATATATGAATATAAGATGCCTCCATACAAGTAGGATCCCTTTATGTTTCTCGTTCCACTCACAGTGATTGAGTGAGTTTGAAGAGAAAGAGCCGTACATTCACAACCTGCTGCTCATCCATACCTCCCTTTGGAATCTGCATACTTGCTCTCTTAGTTTACTAACTTCCTTGAACCCTTCAGGGAAGTTAGATTGCTGCAAATTTGAGTATGGTAGCCCCCTCTTGTCCAGGATTAGCTTGAAGTCCTAAAATCAGTTTGATTGTGCTTTAGAGTGTCCTAATCACAAGCAAAGATACTTGAAGGTTACAACACCGATCCAGATACATTTCCAAAAGCTTTTAGCCATCCAATTGGGACCAACCCATGAATGAAAAATATAAATCCTTAATGGTGAATGATACTTGTGATCTTGTACCTCTTCCAAAGCAAAGAAAACTAGTCCAATGTAAATGGGTGTATAAATATAAGTTGCATAAAGTGGAATTATCAAAAGAAATAATGCCTAATTAGTTGCCAAAGGATGTTCTCAAATTGAAAAGATGGACTATAATGAAAACTTTGAACTAGTAGCCAAAATGAATTCCATTCTTTGTTCTATCCTGTCACTTTACATAAATGGGAGCTTCATCAAATCGATGTCAAAGCCACCTTCTTGCATTAGGATTTGTAAAAGAAATCAATATGGAACAAGCTTCTAGATATGTTCAAAATAACTCTAGCCTTGTTTGTCGCTTTAATAAATCCCTCCATGGCCTTAAGCAAGATCCTCAAGCTTGGTATGCTAAAATTGATAGCATTCTTCTTGACACTGAATTTTCTAGTTTTCATTCCAACCACAATGTCTATACAAAGAAAATACCAAACCATCTCAAAATACTTCTTCTTTATGTTTATGGTCTTATTCTCACTGGTAGTGACCCTAGGCTTTTAACCCATATAAAATCCATCCTTGAGAAGAAATATAAAATGACAAACTTAGGACATATGCATTATTTTCTTGGCCTCCAAGTCTTGTAAACCAAGGAAGGAAATTTTCTTTCTCAATTTAAGTATGCTTATGACCTTCACCACTTTGACATGGAAGATTGTAAACCAACCCCATCTCCCTTCGAATTGAAAATATATTGAACAGTAGATGCTACCTTGTATCATCAATGAGTTTGTATCCTATTGTAATTAACTCATCCATCCTCATATTTGCTTTTTTTATTGGTATTGTTTCCAAGTATATGCAAATGAACCCATGAAAGTCATTGGAAAGCAACAAAAAGGAAACTTGATATATCTCAGGTACATTGTAGTTTGGAATTCATTACAGTTCAAGGGGAACTCCTTTCTTAGTTGGTTTCACTAATTTTGATTGGGCTGGAGACCCTGATAATTTAAAGTTCACTGCATGATAGATTTTCAATGTTGGTTTTTGTTAAAGCAAAAATCCTCTCCATAGCATCAATCTCCTTCCTAGTGACCTAGACCTTGTCTTTTTAATGCTCCTAGATCTAATATACATATATGATAACTGAAATTAATTATTAATTTATAACTCAAACTATGCACTCAATCAGACAATTTTTTTACTAGGAAAATGGAGGTATTTTGCTAAGAAATTTAGGAACAGAGAAGCAGGAAATGGGAAACAACCAAAGAAGTTTTCAGAAGAGAGGATTCATATTCCCTAACACATTTAGATTAGGGACCATTTAGGTTTCAGAGCCAGCTATGTTGAAACTTACTCCCACTCTTCTGGGTCACCCTACCGTGAAACTAAGAAGATTCCTTCAAGTCCCTTCAACTAGAGGCTTGGAAAAATGAACTGAGATGATATCACACATTAATACAGCAGAAAAATAAGGTTTGGAATAGTTCAGAACAGTTCCAAAAAGGTTTGGAAAGTTTAGGAGAGATTTGGGTGATTTTGGCAATTTTGGCTTGGTGAGGCCCTGCGCAGTGGAGGTTGCTCAAACCTTGTACGACTCCAAAAAAAATTATGTTTGAGGGTTTGGTTAGACAAAGGGTTCAGTTATTGACACACATCAACTTTCAAAATCAAATTCTGATGCTAAAAACTCTCTGAACTTAAAGAACTATGAGACTAGTCAATTTTAACTAGCTATCTAGCTAGGGTATACAATAAAGCATGAAATTCGTATCAGATTGTCTTCAGTGCAGAGAATGGATTTTAGAAAAGTATAATACAACTTTCTTGAACATATTACATCATTCACACTCAGGCTCATGGCCATTACTCATTTACTAAGCAATAAACTGATAAAAAAAACTCATTTTAATAACAAATTAAGCTCATACATGGAATATTTGATATGGGAGATTATTGGACAACAAGATTAAATATTACAGAGTTTTAAAGCAAAGGTTTATTGTCTAATTCACATCAAAGAGAAATGGAGAACTAACCACTCCAAATGGGGCTCAAAATAGTGGGCAAGAGGCCCAGATCTGACATCAAGATGGGATATGAGCGTAAGTGAAGATTCCACTTCAATAGAGCTCGACTTCACTGAGGAAAATAGCTACAAAAGACATCTGATTTGATCTCATAGTTCTGTTCATGAGCACTCCAATCACCTGCAAAGAGAAAGAGAGGGAGGAAAAAGAGCGGGGAAGGAAGGAATTGGGGCACATCTCCCAAAGTTTGAGGCACATCTCTCAGTTAAAGCAATACTTCACATAAACATCAATCACATAACAACCAAACTGATGAAAGGAGCTCAAGTTATCTTTAAATAGGCCACTAGTGACAAGTTGGGCAATTCACTCACCTACTCGGCAAGTCTCCCTTACCAAAACCCTAACCCTAGCTAAGTCATGCGCCCTCCTTGAGAAATTGGAAACTAGAGGCCATGTAAGTTGTTTCCCCATCCATGTCATGTACCTAGCTTAGCAATTGCTGTTGAGTATATAGTTGTCATTAATGTCAAAGGTGTTCACAAATGACAAAGGAATAACCAACGTATATGATGGATGAACCTACTCATTAAAAGACTAAAGTAGTCATACAGTAAAAGACTAAGGTAGTCATACATGACATGGCATGGCATAGTTGGTCATGTGGCATAACACATATGATGACATGGAATAAAAAGATCAAGTGAATGAGGATCAGTTTTGAAAGATCAAGATCGAACGGTGGGCATTAATCCTGCACAAGACCCAACGGTTAGGAAATATCCCGCAAGCCGCATGCGGAAGGAAAGTTGGTCAGGCATCCCGCATCCCGAAATCTGGAGATCGGATGGCTGAGATCAATCCCGCCAAAAATAGAACAACGGTGCGAAAAGACTGTTGCAGAAAAGAATATTGCGGAAAGGAAAATGCGGAAGTCCGTAAATGGGAAAAAGCGATTCTGCATCCTGCATCCCGCAATCCGCAAGATCAACAGTTAGGATTGAATCCGAAAAGATCGGCGACGCAGAAGGAATATTGTGGAAAAGTGATTGCAGAAATTCGAAATCCCGCATCCCGCAATCTAGAGAGATCGGACGGCTGACGTTAGCTCCGCTACATCAAGATCGACGGTGCGAAACTGATGCTGTGGAAAGACGATTGCGGAAAGGATAAAAAGGATCATTGACATCCTGCATCCTGCATCCCGCAAACTGGAGATGGATGGTCAGGAAAAACATCCTACAAAGATCAATGGTCAGAAGTAGTTGTGAGGTAATTTTTATACGGAAAGGGGATTTCAAGGAGGAAATATGTAGAACAGATCTACGGTCCAGATCGTGCTTGACAGTGGGATCAACGGCTCTGATTAAAACTGGTAAATATCATTGCAAAAAGAGTTTTGCATTGCAGAAATATCAGAGAACAGATCTACGGTCCAGATCGTGCTTGACAGTGGGATCAACGGCTATGATTAAAACTGGTAAATATCATTGCAAAAAGAGTTTTGCATTGCGGAAATATCAGAGAACGATAAACAGGACTACGAAATTGTGATTTGAGGCCGAGGGAGGAATGAAACGTCAACATTTGGCGAAGGAATGCGACGAATTGAAGAGGTTAGTGTTATTTGGATATGTTTATAAACAAACAATCACGACCCAAATCGAAAAGACGCAGCAATGAAGATTTGCGATGAAACAATGAAGGGGTACTAGGTATTTAAATGAATTTTTGTGTTCTAAATGAGGTGTCTCTGTTAATAAGTTTAATAGAGTCCATAGAAAATAGCTTACAACTATTCCACAGTCTAAATAAAATTAGATTAGGGTGGCAGGGCGGTGCTAGGGCAGACCATAGGTCTGCAGGAGGGTCGTATCCTCCTTCCAGTTGTAGCTGGAGAACAAGGTGTCGTAGCATCCTTGTCTGTTAAAAACAGTCAGAAAACCACAAGGGGTATTGTAGCATTCTAGTATGTAGCTGCAGAAAAAACCTAGGGTGTATCTT
>LPNX011205973.1:129122-208284 GCA_001517045.1 Pseudotsuga menziesii | reverse complement strand
GAGCTCGTTGGATGCGGAATTAAATTCCGCATCCAACGAGTACCCACTCGGCATACTTTTGAAAGACCCCGCTACCCCAAAAACAAGAAATACCTGAAAAAACGGAATGATACTTTTTGGGGTAGCGGGGTCTTTCAAAAGTATGCCGAGTGGGTACTCGTTGGATGCGGAATTTAATTCCGCATCCAAAGAGCTCTCCTGATCGAAATTTGAGTAAAAACACGAGGAGATATGTCAAAAATACAAACAAAAAAAGTAGTTTTTTTTATGATACCTATCCCCAAATTTATATTAAAAAAATGTTTAAGACCTATACGGTATTTCAAATTGAAAGCAATTTCATTGGCTAACACATGATGACATGGAATTTGAATAAAAGTTAAAAGGCCCATTTTGAGTTGAAATTTCCTCTAATGCATCCCTTCTGTTGTAGCAGATAAAACAATTTTATAAATTCATCTTATTGATGAGTATGAGTTGGTGGTTTGCTCTTTCAGGTTTCCACGATAAAATCTATGCCATAATTGTTGATTAGTTTGTGTTTTAGTTTTTAAAAGGTCAACACTGATTCACCCCCCTGTCTTAGTATTGTGGTATAAACCAACAGTTGGTATCAGAATAGGTTCCTGCGAACAGCTTAACCACTGGAAAGAAGATCCCATTCAAAGAACACAATGGATCAACAAGAAGTATTGTCCACTAACAAACCTCCACTATTTACCGGAGAGAATTATGCGTACTGGAGTGTTAGAATGAGATGTCATATGATGTCTCAGGGGTGGAAGTTTAGGGGAGCAACTGAAACAGATCATAACATAGGAAATCAGTACCCTATAGACACAGCAGAAGTAGGTCAATATGAATGCAACGCCAAATCCCTAAATGCAATCTTAAGTGGCTTAACACAATCCGCATTTACTAAAGTTATGCAATGCACATCTGCCAAACAAGCTTGGGATAAATTAAAACTAATCTATGAAGGAGAATCTAAAGTCAAAAAATCCAAACTTTAAACATATAGAAGTCAGTTTGAAATCCTTAACATGAAAGAAGAAGAGAATATTGATGAATATCTTCTTCGTGTTGGTGAAGTTGTTAATGCACTCAGGGGGCTTGGAGGAAAACTAAAAATAAAAGTTAGTGGTAAGTAAAGTTCTAAGAACTTTACCAATGAGGTATAACTCAAAACTATCCACCTTAGAAGAACGAGATGAATTTAAAAAGATGACAATGGATGAGCTACATGGAATTCTCACTGCATACGAAATGAGAACAAGGAAAAATGGATATTCAAGAAAGGAAGCAACTTTTAAGTCCACCTTAAAAAATCAATCAGAAAATTCAAATGATGAGGAGGCTCTTTTCATCAGTAAACGTGAGAACGGGACAGGAAAGTATAAGAGAAAATTAACTTTAAACTGTTTTAATTGTGGAAGGATTGGACATTTTGCCTCCAAATGCACCTACACTAAACAAGATGAGAATGAAGAAAAATAAACTTCAAAATTCAGAAGAGGTAAACCAGTAAGCAAGAAAAAACCCTATGGGAACAAGAAATTTGCTTACACCATGGAACACAGTGAAGATTCAAATGAAAGTGAAGCTAAAGAACTGAAGTCTTATTTATGGGTCTAGACACTCAAAACTCAGATAGTGACTCAGATGTAGAGGGCAAAGTGGACCTAAGAGCTGAACTTGTCAGTGCTCTTGAAGAACTTGACAAAAGCAGAAAGAAGAACAAGCAGTCAAATCTTATCATCAGTCAGTTGGAAGCCCAACTTCTAGAATCCCAAAAAGTTGAAAAGGATCTGAACCTTCAGCTCAAACAAAGGATACAGGAGTCTGAAAAACTTGTAGAGGAGATCACACAATTCAAGAGAAAGCTTGATGAAGGATCCATCAAATCAAAGTTTGAGAACAACTCAAGGATTCTAGATGACATTCTGAGTAGCCAAAAACCATCAAATGATAAGTCTGGTTTGGGTTTGTTAAAGAAAAGAGCCAGAAAATTTTCTTGTCACCAATCAAAAAGGAGGTAATAAAAGTTATGCTAAAATACTGAAGACTCCAGCAAAAAGAGAAGTAAACAAGAAAGTTGGCTTAATTTCTCAAAATAAAAGCAGAAATAATGTAGCACCCAAAAGACCAAATAGATATCTACAGATCTTTTTAGGTTACTATTATTCTTGTAATAATTGTTGTCATAAAGCTTTCAATTGCAGAACTAAAAGAAAGGAATCTGAATACAAGAAAAAGCCATCAAACATTAAGACAAAGGGAAATAAGAATATGTTTTCACTACTCCAACAATATGACATAGAATGCTATAATTGTAATAACTATGGGCATATGGCAAGGGATTGTAAACTAAAAACTCCTACAAATAATACTATTGCAACTCAATCTAAGATTACCAAGCAAAAGAAATATTGGAGAGAAAAAGAAGAAAATGAGAGTTTCATGATTGCTCTGTGTGCAACCGAAAGCCAAAACCTATGGCACTTGGACAATGGTTGCTCAAAACATATGACCGGCGATTCAAGCAAATTCATTACACCAAAGGATAATAAAGGGAAAGTCACTTTTGGAGATAGTCTGTCTTCTAAAAAATTGGCAAAGGAACAGTTTTTGTCAATAGCAAGATCAAAGCACAAAATGTCCTGCTAGTTGAAAACCTCAAGCCTAATCTTCTCAGTGTAAGTCAAACATGCGACCAAGGTTACATTTGCATCTTTGACTCAGAAAAATGTGAAATAAAAAATAAGAAATCAAGGAAGATAGTTGGCATTGCCATGAGAAATGCAAACAATGTATACATCTTGGAAAATTAAAACCAAATCTATTTAAGCATAATAGATGAAAGTTGGTTGTGGCACAGAATGTTGGGACACCTAAGTTTCGACAACCTAGCCAAAATAAGTGCAAAACATGCTGTAAGAGATCTGCTAAAAATTGTTGCTCCTCTAAACGCAGTATGTAAAATTTGTCAACATGGGAAGCAAACCAAAGCCAGTTTCAAGACTAAGGAACATATGACCTCACATCCTTTGGAAATAGTACACACAGATCTGTGTGGACCAACCAAAACTAAAAGTCTGCAAGGAGATCACTATTTCATGTTGCTCATTGATGATTACACAAAGATGACCTAAGTGGCCTTTCTCAAAGAAAAATCAGAAGCCTTCAAAATATTTACGATCTTCAAAGCAATGGCTGAAAATGAGTCTGAAATGAAAATCAAGTGTCTTAGATCAGATAATGGGGGAGAATTTACTTCCAATGAATTCAATGAATTCTGTGAAGATCATGGAATTAAGAGACAATTTTCATCTGCAAGTGACTCCACAACAAAATGGGGTTGTTGAAAGAAAAAATAAAACAATCCAAGGAGCTACCAGAACAATGCTTAATGAAGCAAAATTATCAGATTATTTTTGGAGAGAGGCTGTATACACAACTGTCTACACACTTAACAGAGCACAACTCAGAGAAAAGAAAGATAAGACTCCCTACGAATTATAGTATGGAAAACTAGCATCAATCAGATATTTTAAAATATTTGGCAGTAAATGTTACATCAAGAGAAACGAAGATGACCTTGGAAAGTTTGACTCTAAGACGAATGAAGCAATCTTTCTAGGATATTCATCCACCAAAAAGGCATATAGATGCTTCAATAAAAAGCTACATAAAATTGTAGAGAGTGTTGATGTAAAAGTAGATGATGTAAAACCAAGAAAAGAATAAGATCCTGAATATAGTAATACAAGTGATAACAAGACAGAATATCTGCAGAGAGACAAGAGTACTCATAATGAAGAAGAAGACAAAGAGGAGGAAGATACACATGAAGATGAAGAAGACTTCCCTAGACCTGACACTAAAACTCCATCCAAAAGGACACAAAAGGATCATCCAGAATCACAGATCATGGGTGATAAAAATACTGGAGTCAAAACAAGAAGACAACTAACAGGTGTTGAACCAACCCTACTATCCATAGTATAACCCAATAACTTCACAAAGGCTAGCAAAAGTGATGAATGGGTTAAAGCCATGAATGAAGAATTAAATCAGATTGAAAAAAATGAGACCTGGGAACTTGTCCCAAGACCTAAAGATAAGAACATTGTAGGAACCAAATGGATTTTTAAAAACAAATTCAATCAAGATGGTCAAGTAATAAGGAACAAAGTAAGATTGGTGTGTAAGGGTTATGCCCAAGCAGAAGCTATTGATTTTGAAGAAACTTATGCTCCTGTAGCTCGACTTGAAGCAATCAAAATGTTCTTAGCACTGTCATGCCATAAAAAATTCAAGGTATATCTGATGGATGTCGAGTCTGCATTTCTAAATGGCAATTAGAAGAAGAAGTATAGGTTGAACGGACTGAAGGGTTTCTTTTGTCAGAGAACAATGACTATGTCTGCAAACTGAAGAAGGCTATCTATGGTTTTAAACAAGCTCCAAGAGCATGGTTTTCAAGACTAGATAGCTACTTAAAAACAACAAGGTTTTAAACAAGGAGACATTGAAAGTAATCTTTATATAAAAATCGAAGATAAAAACATGATCATTGTCGTTGTCTATGTGGATGATATCGTATTTGGAAGCAATATTCAAATTCTAAGTGTAGATTTTGCCCCTAAAATGAAGAAAGAATTTGAAATGCCAATGTTGGGTGAATTAACTTTCTTTCTATGATTGCAAGTTCACCAAACAAATGAAGGTATTTTCATCTCTCAAACTAAGTACATCAAGGATATGTTGAAGAAGTTCAAAATGGAAGATCCCAAACCTGTTGGTACTCTAATGGTCACCGGTTGCAAGGTAAGTAAGGATGATGAATCACTAGAATTAGATCATACCATGTTTAGATCTATGATCGACAGTATGTTATATGTAACTGCCACAAGACCAGATGTCATGCAAGCTGTCGGATTGGTAGCTAGATTCCAGTCAGCTCCCAAGGAAACACATGTAACTGCAGTAAAAAGGATTTTCAAATACCTAAAATCCACTATGGAGTATGGTCTATGGTATCCGAAAGGACAAGACTTTACCCTAAAAACTTTTACTGATGCAGATTGGGGAGGAAGTGTTGACGATCGAAAAAGTACTAGTGGAGCAGCGTTTTTTGGGGAAATTGTTTAGTATCATGGTCAAGTAAAAAACAATCCTCTATTTCACTTTCTACAGCGGAAGCAGAATATATTGTTGCCACCTCATGTTGCACTCAGGCTATTTGGATGAGACAAACTCTGGAAGATTTACTTGTAAAATATGAACATCCAATAGTGATCAACTGTGATAACACTAGTGCTATAAATATGTCTAAAAATCCTATCATGCATTCCAAGACAAAACATATACCAATCAAGTATAAATATCTAAGAGAACAGGTTTCTCAAAAAACTGTCAAATTAGAATACATTGACACTAAAGAACAGATTGCTAACATTTTTACCAAACCACTACCTAAAGGTGATTTTGAGCGTCTTAGACAAAAATGGGAGTAATTCCGTTTCAAAAACACTAAGAGGGAAGAGTTCAGTCTCAGGGGGAGAAATGTTGACAGGGGGAGTTGTCAGATAGAAAGGTTCCTTTGTCATTGTTGTCAAAGGGGGAGAATGTTCAGAGGTTCAGAGGTTCCCATCAATGCCAAAGGGGGAGATTGTTGAGTATATAGTTGTCATTGATGTCAAACGTGTTCACAAATGACAAATGAATAACCAACGTATATGATGGCTAAACCTACTCAGTAAAAGACTAAAGTAGTCATACAGTAAAAGACTAAGGTAGTCATGACATGGCATGGCATAGTTAGGCATGTGGCATGACACATATGATGACATGGAATAAAAAGATCAAGTGAACGAGGATCAGTTTTGAAAGATCAAGATCGAACGGTGGGCATTAATCCTGCACAAGATCCAACGGTTAGGAAACATCCTGCAAGACGCATGCGGAAGAAAAGTTGCAGGGACACAACTTAGGAAAGTTGGTCGAGCATCCCGCATCCTGCATCACAAAATCTGGAGATTAGACGGTTGAAATCAATCCCGCCAAAAATAAATAAACGGTGCGAAAAGATCGTTGCAGAAAAGAATATTACGGAAAGGAAATCAGGGAAGTCCGTAAATGGGAAAAAGCGATTTCGCATCCCGCTTCCCGCAAGATCAACAGTCAAGAATGACTCCGCAAAAGATCGACAGCGCAGATGGAATATTGCGGAAAAGTGATTGCGGAAATAAGTTTTTGGAAAGTCGAAATCCCGCATCTTGCAATCTGGAGAGATCGGACGGCTAGAGTTAGTTCCGCTAAATCAAGATTGACGGTGCGAAACTAATGCTGCGGAAAGACGATTGCGGAAAGGATAAAAAGGATCATTGACATCCTGCATCCCGCATTTCGCAAACTAGAGATCGATGGTCAGGAAAAACGTCCTACGAAGATCAACGATCATAAATTGTTATGAGGTAATTTTTATACGGAAAGGGGATTTCAAGGAGGAAATTTGTAGAACAGATATACGGTCCAGATCGTGCTTGACAGTAGGATCAACGACTCCGATTAAAACTGGTAAATATCATTGCAGAAAGAGTTTTGCATTGTAGAAATATTAGAGAACGATAAACAGGACTGTGAAATTGTGATCTGAGGCTGAGGGAGGAATGAAACGTCAACATTTGCTGAAGGAATGTGACGAATTGAAGAGGTAAGTGTTATTTGGGTATGTTTGTAAACAAACAATCACGACCCAAATCGAAAAGACGCAGCAATGAAGAGTTATAGTGAAATGATGAAGGTACTAGGTATTTAAATGAATTTTTGTGTTCTAAATAAGGTGTCTCTGTTAATAAGTTTAATAGAGTCCATAGTGAATAGCGTACAGCTATTCCACAGTCTGAATAAAATCAGATTAGGGTGGTAGACAGTGCTAGGGCAGACCACAGGTCTGCAGGGGGGTCGTAGCTTCCTTCCAATCGTAGTTGGAGAACAAGGTGTCGTAGCATCCTTGTCTGTTAAAAATAGACAGAAAACCATAAGGGGGTGTTGTAGCATTCCAGTCTGTAGCTGCAGACAAAACCTAGGGTGTATCTTACATCCCTTCTGTTGTAGCTGATAAAACAATTTTGTAAATTCATCTTATTAATGAGTATGAGTTGGTGGTTTTCTCTTTGAGGTTTCCACGATAAAATCTGTGTCATAATTGTTGATTATTTTGTGTTTTAGATTTAAAAACGTTGATACTGATTCAACCCCCCTCAGTATTGTGGGATAAACCAACTACTCCGTCCCTAGGCCCAGAGTTGTTGCTTTTGCCTCTGACAACTTTTCCTGCTTTTCATGCTTTTCTGTCTAAGCTCCAAAAAGGAAACTCCGCCGTCAATTGTTTCCTGCTTTCCTATGACATATTTCCTGCTTTTCTTATGACAAATTCCTGCTTTTGCGATTGAGTCTCCAAAATGAAATTGCACCATCCTTCTCAATTGTTTCCTGGTTTCATCTCTGACTGCGTTTCTGTGGTTTTTGGGCACTTTCCCTTTTTCCTGACTGACTTCTTTTGTCATATAGTTTCCAATTCTTCTACCTTGGCAAGTTGGCTTGCTGAAGTGCGCCCCCGACATGGAAAGCTCATTTCCACATATTTAAATTGCATAATAAATAATAATGATAAATCAAAATCAAGTGCATGCCTCAATAGTGTTTATTTAGCAGAATTTCCCAAGCCAATTTAAATAATTCCACTTAGTCCCCCAAGGTGTTTAGCATGGTCCACACTTTTATTGGTTAATTAGGTGGGGACATGATTGTCCTACCATCCCAAATATGCTTGTCCCCAACCAGAAGCAAACCAGGGTGCCGCAAGATCTGCTCCCCCTCCCAAGTAGCATCTTCACTAGGTAATCCTTTCCATTGTATCAAATATTTTTTGATGGTTTTGTTCCTCAATTTCCTTTCTCTGCCCAATAACACTTTCTCTGGTATCAAGATCAAATGGCCTTCCTCATCCAAGGGTGGCAACTCTTATGATGCCACTATCTATTGGCCAAATGCCTTCTTCAAACATGACACATGAAAAAGATTATGGATCTTACTTTTTGCAGACACTTCCAACTAGTAGGCCACTTCACCAATTTTTCTTAGAATTTTGTAGGGCCCATAGAATCTTGGCTAAAGTTTTTCAACTCCTTTCTTCTTCAAAGAAGACTGTTCTGTAGGGTTGCAACTTTAGGTATACTAAGTCTTCTACCAGTAATAATCTGTCAATTCTGTGCTTGTATGCATACACCTTTGTTGGTTTTGAGCCATCTGCAAATTCTCCTTCAATGCCCTTAGAATGTCTTGGTTTTGTTGCAACCAATCTTTAGCCTTCTGGTCTCTGAAATATCCAAACATTAAATCTGCAAAAGTCGAAGCCCCATACCCACACAAGGCCATAAATCAGGTCATTCTTATAGAAATATGAAAGGTAGTATTATAGCATAACTCACCCAAGTGGAGCCAAGTTGCCCAAGCTCTTTGTTGTCCCGTATCATAATTACAAAGGTATCATTCAAGCCATTGGTTCACCCTTTCAGTTTTTCCATCTGTCTGGGGGTGATAGCTTGTGCTCATGTTCAGGTTTGTTCCAACCAGCTCGAACAATTCCTGCCAAAAGGTACTAGTGAACTTGCTATCTCTATCACTGATTATAGTCCTAGGCAGTCCATGCAGCCTGAAAATATCTTTGAAGATTAGAGCAATAATCTCATTAGCAGAAATTGTGGATGTGACTACAAAAAAGTGTGCAAATTTTATCACCCTGTCAACCACAACATAAATGTTGTCTTTTCCTTGAGACTTTGGAAGCCCAGTGATAAAGTCCATGGAGACACTCTCCCATTTTTCTTCTGGAATAGGAAGAAGATGGAGGAGTCCAGCAGGGTGTGTGTGCTCCACTTTGTTCTGTTGACATGCGGAACATTCCTTCACATACATGAGAACGTCATCTTTAAGGCCCTTTCAAGTGAATCTCTCCCTTAACTTCCGGTAAGTCTTCAGAAAACCAAGGTGGCCAGCCACTAGTGCATCATGTGCAACTTCCAAAATCTTCCTCTTTAGTGTAGATTCAGGCATTAAAAAAAAATTGTTTTTGTACTAGATGAGGTCATCATGTACCTTGTACTCTTCATTCTAGCTTGCCCCATCCAAAACTTCACAAGTAAACTAATCCTTAGAATATTCAATGGCCAACTTCATCTTCCACTCAGTTAGCATCTGCAACAAAGAGAATGTGGGCTTACAAGAGAGTGCATCAGCCAAAACATTCATTTTCCCCTTTTTATACTCAATGTCAAAATCATATGACTGAACTTTACTCACCCATTTTTGCTGCCTGTCATTAAGTTCCTTTTGGGTTAGGAAGTGTCTAAGACTATTGTGATCAGTCTTCAAAATGAATTTACCTCCCACCAAAAGCTGTCGAAACTTGGCCAATGCGTGCATAATGGCCATCGTTTCCTTGTCATAGATTGAATACAGCATTTCATGAGGCTGCAATTTTCTGCGCTCGAATGTAATAGGGTGCCTCTCTTGCATCATAAGAGCTCCAATGCCTTCACCAGAGGCATCACATTCCAGCACAAAAGGCTTGGAGAAATAAGGCAAGGTGAGTACTAGGCAACTGCTCATTATCTCTTTCATCTTCTGGAAAGCTTTTTCAACCTCCTCATTCCAACTGAATGCACCCTTCTTAGTCATATCAGTCAAGGGTGCACTGTATCGGGAGTATCCTTTGACAAATCTGCAGTAGTAGTTACAAAGGCCAATGAAGCCTCTCAGTTCGGTGAGGTTCGTTGGACCTAGCCAACCCAAAATGGCCTCTATCTTTTCTTGGTGTACCTTGACTCCTCCTTGGCAGATCACATGGCCAAGATAAAGGAGTTCTGTAATGCCAAAATCACATTTGGATAGCTTAGCAAAGAAGGTTTGATCAACAAGTATTTTGAGTACCACATCCAAGTGGGGCATGTGCTCCTCCCATGTCCTTCTATAAATCAAAATATCATCAAAGAATACAAGGACATACTTACGGAGCTGCTCATTGAACACCTTGTTCATGCATGACTGGAAAGTTGCATGATCACTAGTCAAGCCAAATGGCATGACCAGAAACTCAAAGCGACCAAAATGACAACGAAAAGTTGTCTTCTGAATGTCTTCCTCCCTTGTCCCGATTTGGTGGTACCTGGATCAGAGATCTAACTTGGATAAAAAATTTACTCCATGCAGTTCATCCATTAGCTCATCAATCCAAGGAATTGGGTACCTGTTCTTTATGGTATTCTTATTCAATGTCAGGTAATCTATGCACATCCTGAGTGTCCCATCCTTTTTCTTCACCAAAACCACCGAAGAAGCAAAAGGACTGAAACTTGGTCTAATGAGGCCCAACTCAAGGAGCTCCTTGATCACCTTCTCAATCTCATCCTTGAACCTCTTTGGATGCTTATAGGGGTGAATTTTTATCGGAAGTGTACCAACTTCCAACTCAATTATGTGCTCAATGTAACGGTTAGGTGACCTGCCATGTGGAAGGTTTTCAAAAACCCCTTGTGCTTGTGCAACAATTTTTTGATGTCTTTGGGCTGGTAGGAAACTTTGGCAGTAGTTCCCTCATTACTAATATGGCATTTTGCAGCCCATTCAATGTCTCCATGTCTCAGAATGGATCTCATATTGTTGGCAGAAATTACTTGGTTTGGGTAAAAGTGTTAATACCCTTCAGAATCACATGTTTCCCTTTAGCATCCTTGAAACTTATATGGGGTACTTTATAATTCATGGAATGTTTTCCAATGGAGTACATCCATTGAACTCCCAACACCAGGTTGGTCTCTGCCACATTGACAACGTAAAAGTTGTCCTTCACTATGTAGTCTCCAAGACTCACTTGCAGGTTTGGAATCCACCGATTGCGTTCCATGGTTGATTTCTGGGAATAACCAGAGTGAATCATTCAAAGGAATCAATCGACAGCGTCCTTTTCTCCACCAGGGATGCATCAATAAAATTATGGGTGGCACCCCCATCAACTAGGACTGTGATTATTTGGCCTTGCAATACTCCTTTTAGCCTTAATGTATGGTACTGGGGTACCCCATTGAGTACTGCAATTTTGCTGTTGGGTTGAGGGAGATGCTCCTCTTCCTCAAGTGTTTCATATTCTCCATTATATTCTTCAACTATCACCTTATCACTTTCAGAGAACACTTCGATGTAGTGTGCCTTCCCCTTCACACACATGTGGCATGGAACCCAAGGTTCTTGGCAGGAAAAGTAGAGCTTTTTCCTCGGTTCATCTCGATCCTTGTAGGAGTAATCTTTTTTTCCAAGGGTAAGAGAGTTCCTCACTGGAGGTCTTTGATTATTCAATTTAAGAGGAATAGGAGGTCTGGGAGGATACTTGGTCCTCAGAATTGCATCTTGACGGTCTCTAGTTCTGCTCACCGTTTCCTGCAGAGTCATTGGTTGGTAAGCTTTCACCAGACCCTTCAAAGGTTCAACCAGTCCTTCTGTAAACAAAAGGATCAGACTTGATTCTGATATATCTATGACCATTACAACCACCTAGTGGAACTCTAATATGTATGCTTATGGAGTTCCAACTTGTCTAATGTGTGCCAAATCCCAGAAAGAGATATCAGGATCTCTCCAGTCAAACCTTTCTGTTAATCTTCTAGCGAATTCCTCGTAGGTGACTACTTGATCATGGCCTAGGGTCTTCATGCCATGAAACCACCAGTCAATGGCCTCCCAATTGAGATGTAAGGATACCAACTTGATGGAATCCCTTTCTGCCATAGTATTCAGTTGAAAATATGTGTCCATTTTCTGGATCCAAGAGCTCACAGAGCAATTGGAAGTGCCATTAAAATATGGCAAGGTGATTTTGCCAATGGAATTCTTTAATTCATAATTCTGATATGGAAGCCTTGGAGTTCCTCTTGGATTCCCCCTATATTGAGTCTCACAAAAATCTCTTCACTCAAGGATTGATAAACATAAAACTTTTGCCATGTAGCAATTGTTTCAACCCGTGCTTCATAGTCTTCCTTCGGGATCTATACAAATTTAGGCATAGTAGGTCGGGTATGCAACTTTTGTTCATATCTATACTCTATAGGCCTATTCTGAGGCCCAACCTTGGAGAGAATAAATCCACTCATGATCTTTCTCTCTTCACATTGGGAACCAATGCTGCTCCCTTCTCCATCTCAAACTCCCAACTGTTTAGCTAGGAATTCTCTGGTCACTTGACCAAACTATATGACGTTGGTTGAAATGTATTGAAGACCTTTTAACATGTTCCTCCTTCTCATATTTTTCATCATGGAATCTCGCTTCCACAGATTCAATTCCTCTTCTTGGGGAATCTTTCTCTTAGAATCAGAATTGTATTTTGGACCCATCGATGATTATAAAGAGTAGGTATGGAGGACCATGCTCTAATACCACTGTAATGTTCCGAGATCTGATTAATGGTATTGTTGCAAATTTAATGATTAATTTATAACTAAAATTGTGCACTCAATCACACAATTTTTTATTAGACAAATAGAGGTATTTTGCTAAGAAATTTAGGAATAGGGAATCAGGCAGTGGGAAACAACAAGGGAAATTTTCAGAACAAAGAATGCATCTTCCCCAACATATTTAGATTGGGGACCATTTAGGTCTCAGAGTCAGTTATGCCGAAACTTACTCCCACGCTTTTGGGTCACCCAACCATGAAACTAGAAAGATTCCTTCAAATCCCTTTAACCAAAGGCTGGGAAAATGCACAGAGATGATATCAGACATTAATACAGAAGAAAATAAGTTTTGGAACAGTTCGAAACAATTCTAGAAAGGTTTGGAAAGTTTAGGAGAGATTTGGGTGATTTTGGCAATTTTGGCTTGGTGAGGCCTTACGCAGTGGAGGCTACTCAAACCTTGTACAACTCCAACGATTTTTCTGTTTGAAGATTTAGTAAATAGATGGTTCGGTTATTGATAGACAACAACTTCTGGAATCAAAAACTGATGCACAAAACTCTCTGAATTTAAAAAACTATGAGATTAGTCAACTTTAACTAGCTATCTAGCTAGGGTGTACAATAAAGCATGAAATTCGTATCAGATTTTCTTCAGTGCAAACAATGAATTTTAGCAGAGTCTAATACAACTTTATTGAACATATTACATCACTCAAACTGAGGCTCATGGCCATTACGCATTTACTAAGCAATAAATTGATAAAAAAACACTCATTTTAATGACAAATTAAGCTCATACATGTAAGATTTGATATCGGAGATTATTGGACAGAAAGATTACAATATTATAGAGATTTAAAACAGAGGTTTATTGGCTGATTCACATCAAAGAGAAATGTATAACTAACCACTCCAAATGGGTCTCAAAATAGTGGGCAGGAGGCCCAGACATGACATTAGGATGGGATAGGAGCGTAAGTGAAGCTTCCACTTCACTAGAGCTGGAATTCATTGAGAAGAATAGCTGCAAAAGACATTTGATCTGATCTCATACTTCTGTTCATGAGCGCTGCACTCACCTGCAAAGAGAAAGAGATGGAGGAAGAAGATTGGGGAAGGAAGGAATTGGGGCACATCTCCCAAATGCTGAGGCACATCTCTCAATGGAAGCAATGCTTCACATAAACATCAATCACACAACAACCAAAATGATAAAAGGAGCTCAAGTTATCTTTAAATAGGCCACTGGTGACTTTTCGAGAAAGTCACTCACCTGTTGGGAAAGTCTCCCTTACCAAAACCCTAACCCTAGCCAAATCATGTGCCCTCCTTGAGAAATTGGAAACTAGGGGCCATGTAAGTTGTTTCCCCATCCATGTCATGTACCTAACTTAACAGATGCACCCTCTGTAGGCCCAGACTTGCTACCTTTTCCTCTGACAACTATTTTTGCTTTTCTTGATTTTATGACTAAGCTCCAAAAAGGAAACCGCGCCCTAAATTGTTTCCTGCTTTCCTATGACATCTTTCCTTCTTTTCTTATGACACATTCATGCTTTTGAGATTGAGTCTCCAAAAGGAAATTGCCCCTTCCTTGTCAATTGTTTCATGCCTTTATCTCTGGCTTATTTTCTAAGGTTTTTGGGCACTTTCCCTTTTTCTTGATTGACTGCTTTTGTCATATAGTTTCCAGTTCTTCTACCTTGGCAAGTCGGCTTGCCAAAGTGCGCCCCCTGACATAGAAAATAAAAATGATAAATAAAAATAAAGTACATGCCTCAATAATGTTTATTTAGCAAAATTTCCCTAGACAATTTAATTAATTCCACTTAGTCCCCCTATGTGTTTAGCATGGTCCAAACTTTTGTTTGTCAATTAGGTGAGGACATGACCGTCTTCATGACTCTTGAGGTCCAAACGACACTAATCTTGACCGCTTGAATCACCCTAGAGACTCTTCTAAACTATAAGGGTTCCAAACCATCTTATCTACCACATACAACAAAACCCTAATGTCCATTTTTATCTAAGCTAGGCACATTCTTAGTTTTGGGAGCCTACCTTGATTTGGGGAGTGTTTTCCTAATTTTAGGACTGTTGAGATCATCTTCAATTAGTAACTAAGAGCTATCTCCTAACTCTGGTTCTAACTCGCCATTAATGTCCAAACTTAGCCATTCACACCTTCTTTGACCTATTTAGGGTTTTGCATGCTCATTCAGTCAATTAACTAGAAACTTAAAAGAACATGATTAAAAGTATACAATGGGACACCAAATCATAGAAACAATTCTGCAACATTCCAAGAGGGTAAGAAATAATATTATAGTTTCTCGAATGATCTTTTCAAAATTTTCTTTGCATAGTTTATATTAGTTACTGTGTTAATGTTAATATCATTATACTTGTCTCTTCATGATGTAAAAACCGTTGAAAATAATAATAGTATTAGACATGTTTTTGGCCAATTAGTTAAAACTAAAAAATAAGACATATTTGTAAGTTATAATTTTATTTATTTCAAGTATACATTAACAATAGTTGGTAGGTGATTGCATACAAGTTTATTGGAAATGCTAATTATGGTTCTCTTATTTAAACATATTGAGAGGAATATGGGTGTGACCCATCCTTACACAAACTAAAGTATGCCCTAACTTAGCCATGTGAAGATGGAGGCAAACATGAAAACTATGGAAATCGAGGTAAATAAGAGTAGATTTTGTCTCAATTATGAGAATTCAACAATTTTGTATAAGTCGTGTATTAACTTATTTTTTAATTGCAAGCATGTTCATTTAATATTTTTTCGTTATCATGTTTTTACCTTAATCTCCATAAAAATAAGAAGAATGTATACAATCTTAGAAGGATGACGATGATAACAATAGATTAAAACCTTCATCCTACAATGATGTTTGATGTGATTTGGCTCTTGTACTTTATATCTACAAATTTCCCTAAGGTGATGGTAGACCACTTGCTTACACATAGAACATGTTTTAATGTTACTTAGGATTCATATCTCCCATGAGAGTGGAAAACATTTTTTGCTACATGGATAAAATTGTCCTTTAGAATTTATAGGCAAATGTTCCCTCATCTTATATATTGTATATTTTTTATCCACGACCTTTACATAAATTATTTATAATTTATAGGCAAATGTTCCCTTAAATCTTGTATATTGTGTATTAAATTTAATTGAAAATTAATTGAAAGAAAGTGAAAATAAATTATTGTTTGATTCATATTAAAATAAAAATATGCATTTTGCAACAACACTATAAAAACAATGATATACTAGAAACAACATGAACACAACTTCACCCAAACCCAATGGGATCAATATAACTAAAATGATATAATAAGAACTTTAAAATAAGTACAAAACATGACTCGAAAAAAAGATATCATGTTAAAGCCATAATAACATTAAACCAAGATACTCGAGAGACATTATAAAGAAACTTTGTATGCTAAATAAACACCATAAGGTTATTATACTAAGGAACACTAAAGGGATCCTTGAGGATGCCAATTATACCACTTCGTATACTAAGAAAACATTTAAAGGGCCCTAAGAACACTAAGAGGATGTAATTAGGATGCTCCCACTTATAATCCTAAAAAAAACCATGGGATATGATATCAATGGACTTTCATTTAAGATTATAAATAACTATGGGAGGAAATTACTTTCTATCATCCTATGAAAACCATGGAATATGATATCAATGGACTTTCATTTAAGATTATAAATAACTATGGGAGGAAATACTTTCTATCATCCTATGAAAACCATGGAATATGATATCAATGGACTTTCATTTAAGATTATAAATAACTATGGGAGGAAATACTTTCTATCATATGATTTTAGTGGATAATTAAACCACTAAGGATGGAACTAAGACACTAACTAAACCATAAGTATGCTAAAACTATGTATATAGGATACATAATGATGCATGTGAGACACTATTTAGACCCTTGCGGATGTTAATCATTAGAAGCTGAAAATTGGTACAAAATGGGTATGCCAAGACAATTATAAATAATAAGCCATAACCACCACAGCAAAATTATGTCTGTTACATCACACTTCCATCTAAGTTGGGCTAATTTAAAATTATGACATGAGAAAAAAAAAACTAATCAGAAATTTAGATTCTATTAAAACTATCACATAATAACTAATTAATATAAATATAGAGTAATAAAAAAATATTATTAATATATAAGAATGTATAATATAATATATAATAAATAATATTTTACTCTAGTATTACTTGAAAGTTTAGATTTTATTAAAAAAGTTATCCTATAATAAATAATTAATTTTAATATAAAATAATGAAATAAATTAAAAAATATTATTAATATATAAGAATGTATAATATATATAATAAATAACATTCTACCATCTTCTAATTCAAGTATCCACTTTATCAAAAGAATCCCATATTTTTATTTTTTGAATTTGAAACAAACCATGTCGATTGCTAAGAAAAATGTATGAATTAAATATTATATATTAATCCTGAGTAATAATAATATACTAATTATATAATAATATGTCTAACTTAGATGTGTTTCATTTTAAAAACTATTTTTTAATGTTTTTTTTTTTTACTTTTAGTTATAGGGAAACACATCTCACATAGTCATGTTTCTGTGCCTTTTATGTTCGATGTCCTCATGCTAGGTGACTTAGTTAAACATTATTATTATTATGGAAATATATAAAAAAATGGTAATGTCTTATAATAAATAAGATCAATATTAATAATATAAAATATTTCATACCTGCGAGTGTTTGGTCGACTGATAGTCATCCTGTACCATAAGGAGTCTAGCTAAGCAATATAGGCACACACCAACCCAGATTCAAATCCTCTCTCGCTCGGGAGTTATGCTTGCAAGTTGTTGATCATATCCCGAAACAATCCACTAAGACCTTAATTATACATGGTTAAATATTTTCAAATAGAAACATGAAACATAATTATCCTTGATTTTAATATTTCCAACTCAACAATTATAGCTGACTCTATTTTTTGAAATTATATTGGTTTTCAAATTTTTAAGTAAAAAAGATGGATTTTTTTTATTTTGCCCATTGTAACCCCAAATTTCTTCTAATAAAGTAATTTCTTATTAATAATATATAATATTAATAATGTATAATTTAATAATATTACAGGTGAACTATAAATTAGATATTTTATAACACTATGGAATAATAACTATATAATAATGATACATAACAATATACTATTAATATATAGTGAAACTACTCTTCATCATCATTATGGAAGTATACAAAATAAATGGTAATATTAATAATCAATATAAGTACTAATATAAAATATTCCATTTTAGTGTTTCAAAGATATTTATCATATCCCAAACAATTTTACTAAGATTTTAATTAAGTTGAGGTGTATATGTAGTTAAATATTGTCAAATAGAAACATGAGACATAATCATCTTTCACGTTTTTATGTCCAACTCAACTATTATCATTGAATCTATTTTTTGAAATTCTATTGGTTATCAAATTTCCAACTTAACAAGGACGAGTTTTCTTCTTTGACCTATTTTAGCCCCAAATTTCCTCTAATAAAAATACAAACTTGACCTATAAGAACACTAATGAAATGCTACAAATACTTTAGGAAAGTGCTAAAACGACATCGTAAAGATGCAAAAACCATGAAAATTACACTTGATATGAAACATATAAGACATTATTGGTACACTAAGTAACTTACCAAAAAGACAAATGATTAACCGAAAATGATGCATGATGCATCCTATTTTGCCTTTCATATTCCAATTTTGATATGAAACAGAGATTATTGGTTCACAAAGTAACTTACCAAAAGGATGTAAATGATTATCCGAAAATGGTGCATGATGCATCCTATTTTTCCTTCATATTTGGAATAAGAGAACTAAAGAGCGAACATAAATTAGGATGAAAAATGCCCCTATTGTAGAAATATTTGTAGGATATCAAAGTCAACAAATTCAAGGTTGGGAAAGTATATGCTACTTCCAATCCCAAACAAACCGTGGGAATCAATATTACAAACAACGATGTGAGAGGACATGAAAACCTATCTCAGGGTGCTAGTGGATCACTTCAACAAAATGGTCATCATGATATTATGCAAGAATAAAAAATATTTAAGACAAGCAACTCATTTTTTTAACAAAGTTTTGGTGTATTTTACTTTACCAAAATTAATTATACCTTGACGATGATATCAAATTTAGGTAGTTTATTTATATCAAACATTGTAGGAATAGACAAACACCAAACAAAATAGAAGTATCGCATTCCATTTTAAGACAAATGGAAAACTTGAGATAGTAATTATAATATTGTTAAACTCTAGATTGAAATTTGTAGCATCAACATCTAAAGACTTGAAATACTGAAATACCTTATGTACAACATGGTTATGATCATGCAACACATAAAGCAACGAATTCTTTACCATTTAAGGATTGGCTTGTATTCCTACCCAAGGATGCACTAATTATAACGAATCTCATGCTCGAGGAAATAATAGTGAAGCAAGCTATTGCACATAAGTAATCCATTTCATTGACCATATCTAAAGGATACATGATCATGTTTGGTAAACTTTACAAATAGTTCAATAAAAGTGGTAGGCCAAGCATGATCAACACCACAAAGATCACCAATTTCGTGTCGAATAGACTCTAGACTCTCAATATGTATTTTTAACAAGAAGATCATGACACCTAGAGATGTAGCATATAGCATCATCACGTTGATTAGAGATAACATGTTCAAATTGGATTTGTCTCATGCTTGGAAATACATTTAATGTTCCATGAAGATCACTTAAATCTCTACCATCCATGATTGTTGAATGATAATAAAGAGGATTTAAATCTCTACCGGCATTTGAAGAACTTGTCATTAATATTTGCATAGATATTAAGGAATACATAACTCTATTCTATACAAATAGAGGTAAATGAAGAATGAAACCCAAAATCTTTATCAGATTTGTATAAGAAGACAAATAGTGCCAGTAGCAAGTTGACAAATGGTACACATTAAATAGATGAGTTACAAATGTTTTTGCACCATCAAATAAGCCCATCTTAGACGAGTTCAACGTTTGATTGTATTTATGGTAGTTAAATTCATGGTAAAGATGATTTAAACCAGAATCATGACAAGTATGAGTTTGCATAATAGATCAACCTATATCAAGGGTGTTAAATGTTGTAGAGGAATCAACACAATTTTCATGTTATAATGATCAACCCATAAGATAGTTCATATTGGAACACAACATCATCATCATCAAGGATGTACTAAAGATAGATTGCCTTATGCAGCATTACAATCCAATAGTATTAAATTTATGAACATGGTTCAAGAGAAATAACAAACACAAAGAAGCCACAAGATAAATGATATTTCACAATAGAGTATTCAATCCTTTAAATAGGCTTCATCACATGCTAATACTATGGGAAAATAACATGGGTAATTAAATACCATGGACCCACCAATGTTAAACCCATTAATGACCAAATACACATTAATGTAATACCATTTTACCAAGTCAAGATTAACCCAACCTTCCCCTTTTAAACTTGACTTGCAGTAATCACCTACCCCCCTTGGTTTATAACTGGGTATTCAAGAATACAACATGCCCCCTCTTAATTATCACCTAAGTCTACGGGTAGAATTTACATCGAGGACCCAATAAACCTAGGGTACACATGTCTAAAACAGTCTTACATCCATATGCCCATTTTCATATGTGATTAAATCCAACTCCATAAAATGCTTATCATTATATGCCCCAACGAACAAATGGTCTTCACCCCATATAGGCTTCAAAAAATTAAACTTTGATGATGCTTCTAATGGAAACCTTGGGCATTTGAGTTGCGAATTGGCAACGATGATTTGGGCGATCATACTAGACGAAGGAAGGTTGAACGCCCATGGAGGGCGAAGCGAAGGGTGGGGTTTCAACCCCACCCATGGATTCTTCTGGCACTGAGGTATAGATCAAAAGCATTCCGGTCTCACTAAGCGAAATGGGAGGAGAGGGATCGAGTGAGTTTCGCGACAAGAAACAAGGGAATAGATAAGGGAAATGCATTCCCTGGGTGAACCAGGTTCCTGGTCTGAAGATCAAAATTTCAAGTCTTAGGGATCGAATACATTACATGAAGTACCATGCACTGCGTTAGCACCATTTCTGATTAGCAGTTAGAAAGGGGGAAGGCCTGTAAATATGTAAGATCTGCGGAGAAGGAGATCAACGGATGTGGACGAATCCGTTGGAAAAAGCTGCAAGGAAGGAATAAAATCGATCACCAACGGAATGGGTTAAATGCAGCATTGATTGACGGTTTGAGGAAATGGGGAAAGTAGATCTACGACCAAGAGAGATATCGCCGATGAAACATGCAGAGAGGAAATAAATCCATGGGTTAAATTAATCCGTTGAGCAGAATATTAAATGGGAGAATAAATCGACGGTGGGGATTTACAAAATATTAGATCAATGGTCGAAAGTGAACCCGCTGAAGTAAGGTGGAGGTCAGTTATGATGAAAACAAGTAGTGTTAAAACAAGGAAATGATCTATGATGGCAAGTAGATCAAATGTAGATCTACAGTTGAGATCAGTTCTGCTACAGGAAGTCACGGAAGAGATAAGGATGGGAGATATAGTGGGAGTGAGAAATAATTGGGTAAATGGTGATCAAGATCAATGGCTCAGAATGAAGGACACTATATCCATGGACATGAATGGATTTGGCTGAATAAGATGCATGGCCAATAAGAGAATAAAATAATATAAAAGCAAAGAACGTGGATAGGGACTATTTTCCTGTATTTGGATTGGAAATCGAGAGTTCACAACTATGCGGAAGAAGCCAACTCAGACGGATATCCTGTCCACTTGTCAAGCAACCAGGTAGTTCGTTTTTCATCTTACCCAAAGCTAATTAAACATGGACAATGTGGAAGGAATGGAGGGTCAAGCCTTAGAGTATCAGAAAATAGAGGAGGTCTTTGAACACAAGGAATGTGAAATTTTTGACACTGTTTTGTCCATCAGTTCAGTAGACCTATTGAAAAATAAGTTAAAAGTCCTTAAAGAGCAGGGAATAGAGGTCCATGGAGCTCTCCACTCTTATTTCCAGTTTTTCAGTACTGAACAAACCCTAAACTTTCTGGAATTTGTTGACTAGTGCGCCTGCAATTATTTCTCTTCTGAGAGGGTGATTATGGATGTGGCTAAGTCTAAAATCCT
Source organism: Pseudotsuga menziesii (assembly GCA_001517045.1). Classification (NCBI taxonomy): domain Eukaryota; kingdom Viridiplantae; phylum Streptophyta; class Pinopsida; order Pinales; family Pinaceae; genus Pseudotsuga; species Pseudotsuga menziesii. The sequence goes on along the minus strand of LPNX011205973.1, from coordinate 186,426 downwards.
TTGTTCTGTCAACCCATTAGTAGTCCGTGACACATTTTCTGTTCCTACAACCTTTACCCAACTGTTTGTGGAGTTCAGTGAAGAAATCCTAATTCAAACATTCGGAGAGGCTACTATAGAACAAAAGCAAGCTTTCTTCAATACTTGTTCCAAACCATATGTTTCCTTGCAAAACCAAACCTTTCATGTTGATTCAAGTTTGTTTACTGATGAAACACAGTCTGTCATTTCCATTATGAGTCAGTTTCTAGGTTTAGACACTGATAGGTATTTTACTGAGTCCTTGATGAGTCTGTTGTTTAGAGTAAGTACTGGTCAAGTCGAGTCTATTGAGTCAGGTCTGTCCTGTTCCATTAAATTTGATGAGTTCTTAGCTGAGAGTATCCACTCACAGCTAATGAACTTCCACAATACTCGATTCTTCATAGTCCAATCCTATTTGGTGAAAATGTTTATATTCTTTAATGAAGAGAACCTTCAATTCCCATTAATGGTTCTCACTAATGAAATCAATAGAAATTTTGGCAAGTATATGAACTTTTTTATGTTTGAAGTGTATAAGGTGTATTTTCAACAGAAGTTGCCCAGGGTGTTACCTCTTATGAAGGAAATGCTACAGTTTTCCATTGAGAAAAGAATTGGAGAATGGTTTTTAATGGAATAAAGCATTGTAATTAGAGTATATGGATTTGTTCATCCACCATATGTCTTACCCACTTTCTTGACTCCCAGAATATTTGCCTTAGAGTTGATTAGGCAAAAGCTCATTGTTGAAAATGAGTACTTTATAAATTTCAAGAAATCATCTGAGATAAAATTTCCATGGGTGGAGAACTTGCTAAAGGAAATGAGATTTCAAACTGTGGAAGTTTTTAATTATGATCGCCACCATGTTATATCAATAAGAAGACAAATAAATAAAAACAAGTGTTTTGAACATCAAGAAGTTGCAGGCATGGCCGAGAGTGCCAATTGGATGGATTATCCTCAAGAAATACTAAGTGAGGAGGTTATGGAGTAAGGTTCCACTTCACCATTGAAAGATGCCAATTCCACACAGCCAGATCCATTGATTATTGTTCCACCAGCTAAGAAAATATCTCTTATTGCCAGTCACTCTAGGAGAACTAATAAGAGATCTTTCTCTAAAGTTATGGATACAGAAGAAGAAGACATTGCTAAGACTTCAAACAAGCAAACGATTAAAGAGACAGTGCAGATAGTACAGGTAGCAGATGTCAAAGGCAAGAAAAAACAAATGAAAGTCAAAAGACCAGCCTTTGAAATTAAGGAGTATGCCTTCTCAAAGACACCTAAAGACCTTCTAAGTTCAAAGTCAGCGCTGAGCTATTTGACAAATACATGGAATATAAGGAAGTATCAATAGATGAATACCTCAAGTTGTATGCAGATGTTTGGAAAATCTCCAGCAAGGATGTGGCTCTAGTTACTGTCAGAGATCATGTTCAAAACACTTTGAAGTTATCCATATCCACCAAAACAAAGTTGTTGAGATGAGGATGAATCTAGAAAACATTCCCATACCTGATATGATTCATCTTCACAAACAGACTGGAGAGGTAATTTATAGTGACCTACTCAATGCCATTTTGAAGGTGTCTGGATTGCAATCCGCCAGGAGTAAAGTTGAAAACCAGCTCAGACAAGACATAGTTGAAAACAAATCTCATCAACAGCAAATAAAGAAGCTTCAAAGTGACTTACTAACTGTTGATAATGAATCTGATAAGGAAGCGACTACTCAAAAGATGCCAAATGAAAAAAAGAACACTATTCAACTCCTCAAAAAGAAATTGAAAATTCCAGCTACCCAACTCATAAAAGCTACAGATCTTACAGAGTTGGAGAAAGAAAATGAAACTCTTAATGATGAATTGAATGATTGTAAAGCAAAGCTCTTAAAGTTTGATGAAGAAAAGAAGCAATGGGAAAGAGATATGGTCCTTTTGGTTGAGAATGAGAAAAAAATGAAGAAAAAACAAGTAGAACTCGAGAAGGAACTAAATGAAAAGGCCAAGGAGCCTAAAATGCAAATTCTTTCACCTCCTGCACAAACCAGTGCAGACTCTGTTGTATAGGCTATGTCTCAAGTTAGCCTAAGGGATTTAGAGATAGTGGGATTGAAGAACCAGAACAACAACTTGGAGAATGTTGCATTGAAGAAAGAAGAGGAAAGAAAAGCTTGGGAGACCAAATGTAAACAATTGTCAAACAAGAATGATAAACTAATGAAACAAGTGACCGGACAGTTGCGTGTGCAGGGAGCAAAACATATCCTGTGGGATATGATTATTGTTGAAGCAACAAAGCTTACGCCTTATTTAGATTACATTTTGGATAAAGAAATTGTTGTTAAATTTGCCAGGCAAAGTGTTGCAGCAGTAAAATAAGTATTAAATAAGAAAGCTATAGATATTGCAAATAACACTATCAGTTTCTTGAATAGATTGACTGAGGATGATAGAAAGACAACCAACATAAAAGATAGAATATTAGTCATCACATGAGCGAGGAAGATCGTGAGCAAGCACTAGCAATTGGCTACAGTGCAAGCGAAAATTGACATCATGACACAAAGTGAAATTATTTATTGACATGTTTACTCCATTGTTTAAGAAGGGCTTGTCTTTTTTGGGGAAAGAGAAAGGTAGTATGTTCTCTCAAAAGGAATGCCATGATCGACTTATCAGCTGCAGATTGGAACAAAGAAAACATGATTATATGCAACAACCTTTATCTGGAAATACCATAATTGATAAGTTATCAGAATATTTTGAAATGTTGTTCGCCTTCAAAGACACATGTGCACAACTGCAAAAGTTTTCTTACGTGGAGCATGTGGAGCTAAGAGTGTTGTCTAAGGAGATGGCCATCCTGGAGCTGCCAATTGTCGACCACTAGAAGACATTGGAAAAATATGGAAAGACAACGTACAAGTTGTGCTGATAAAGAAATATTGAAGACCTGTTGAAGACCAAATTATTGACAATTAGTTAACTAGGAGTTTGTAGTTTATTTTCTAAATCAGTTATCAGTTAGAAGTTATAAATGACAGATGTAAAAAGGCAGTTATTGCATATTTTTAGAGTTAGTTATTCAGCTAGTGGAGCAATTTTGTATAAGGACAAGTTTTTGTATGAATCAAGGGTTGGAACCCGTGAGATTTTACATTGTAACTTGATACTTTCAGAGATTATAAAAATTGCAAAGCCGAAGCTGGCATTTTTCAGATATTCATGTATTGTCTTTATTACAGTATGTGCTTTCCTTTTCTCATGTGTATGTGTTTCTTGTTATTTACTTCCATAATGTTTTCCCTTTCATGTTTGAATGAGTTTACAATACCACAAAATTCATAATCATATGCTCTGTCTATTACTTTCAAACATTCACAAAACTTGTTTTTCTAAAGTTAATGTTGGATTCATCCCGGTTAGATGCCCACATTAATGGATTGTTTATGATTTCTTCCATAATCACCATACAAAAGCATTTTGACTGTAATGAGATTGCTATCTTTCCTCTGTTAAAGTTTTCCATGCAGCATCATTGTTAATGATATTGTTCCACATTATGACTCCATGCCCAATGTACATTTGTTTCAACCACCAACAAACTTAATTTTATCTTTGTTCACATATATATGGTCTGAGAGAAAATACATTAAGAGATCCCTCTCCAGAGAGAAAGAAGCCAACTTTCTTTACTAAAGATTGGTTTTGTGGTTACCTTGGGGTTTACCTTTTCACAACCAATGGTAAAATATGAGAGCTAGCATATTAGCGTCGTTGTTGGGGAACGAGAGTTCAAATTTGCCCTAGGAAAACGACAGAGCTTTCAAGAGGACAATTTTTTTTTGGGAAAGCAAAGGTTCTGGTATTGTGATCAGTTGTGAATTTTCCCCGGCGACTCCACGTTGATCTCAAGTTAATTTTCAAAGAAGACGTCCTGGCTTCCAGGAGGACACACACAAGAGGTAATCCTTCTTCTGAAATATTATACAGTGTGGAAAACCTAGAAAGACTAATTAGACGTAGGCCTTGTAAAGAAAGAATAAATACTTCTCAAATTGAAGGATCTTTTTCTCAAGAATTTCATAGTTTTCAAGATTTTGATTGGGAAACAAGTTTTGAAAGATCATTGTTAAGGTCAAAATCTGAATCAGATCTTAAACAAACGAAAATAAATCCCAATAGGATTCAGTCATATTTGCTTGGTTCTCTATGGCATAATCTATAAGATAATGTGAAGGTTGAAGAAAACAATCTTATTGTCCAAACCTTTTAGACTTATATTCCAATCCCTCCTCAAAGTCCTCCTGTTGTTCAAACTCCTCCTATTGTCCCAAACCCACCTAGATTCATGGCAACCAGATTTTCTCCTTTGGCTCTACCTACTGTCCTGCATGACTTACCCCAAAACTACTCTCAAAGAATATCCTTATTTGGTGGGGAGGGAAACTTTACCACTAGGTATCATATGGACAGGTTCGAATATTTCATTGATTTGGAGGAAGTAGACTATGGGGGGCTTGCACGAAGTTCGTTCCACTTTTTAGTGCCACTTAAGAAATCAGAAACGCACTACCGAAGTGTAAATCGATAACGCATATGCATTATTGATGGTACGTTCGGAATAACCCGAGCCTAAATACGCGCCTTAGGTTAGTAAGGTAGTATCACATATGCGATATATGCGATATATCGCATATGCATTATTTAAAAGTAAAACATAGCATATGCGCATATGTGATATGGAAAACACACACAAAAAAAACAGAGGCCGCATGCCTCACTTTGTCATTTGCACAGTGAGCATTTCAGGTGAGCGATAAACCGCACCAGCGATTTGGAGGTCGAGCATTTGGAGGTCCATTTGGAGGTGGCTGTGGAGGTGGCTTAGCTCCAATGGCAGATAACTACTATTATCAATTACAAATTGTTTTTTATTTTTTATTGTTTTTGTTATTTTCATAGTTTTTATATTTGTTTAAAACAAATTTAATAAAAAAAATTGAATTAAATCAAAGAATGATAAATTAAAACAATTTGTATTTTGTTGTTTAAATCTTAAAAGATAACAAAAACGAACAAGATACTGTGGAAAACTAATCCACTAATAACCAAGAACCAAACCCAAACCCAAACCCGGAGGGGGAAGAAGACTGAAACTCATAGATTCTGGCGCGTTTAGGTGCATTGAGGCGCCTTATCTCATCTTTTAGAGGGGGGGATCATTTGAGACAATCTTTAGTCGAGGAATTGGATACCATTACAAACACAATTGCCAATTCCCAAGGAGCTCTGTACAACATTAGCTCGTACAGAAAATCTAGGAGGCAATACTATTCCAATGGTTTGAGTTACAAAGAAATCAAAAACCTAAAGATTACAAAAGACCAATTATTTTCATTATTTTGAAACCCTAGCACCGGATTGGTTCCACCCACCAGTCAAGCACACATTTCCATAGAATGGTGTGTGGAACCAAATATAAAGGCCAACTGGATGGATTGCTGGTATATGGTCTTCGATGCAGACCCTCATGGGAACAAGAACATCCCATTTTATTTCCTCAAGAAGTTGTATGCAGAATTCATCCTAGGGAAACATGTTAACTATTTACATATTTTAGGCTTCCAGGGTGTTGGTCATGGGATGCCCCTGGATAGGGAAGGGGCCAGGATGGATCCTAATTGTGTGCCATGCCCTCCACGCACACCAAAACCCCCTCGGGTATATCCTCCTGCGAGTCCTGTAATTGAGGATACACAGGAGGCCTTATTTGACCTGGCAGATACATTGCTTCAGCATGGGACTGATCATCAAGGCAATTTAGGCCAAGGGGTTGGCACTCCTAAGGCCAGCCCATCGCACAGTAAGGATCCATCTACACATCGCACTGGAGACGCAGAGCATTCAAAGCGTCGTGTTACTCCACACCCTTGCACAACATGTGGAGGCATATGTTATGGCCCTGCTTCAGAGTTCCAGGACGATGGATTACTTCAATTTGTAAGTAAAACTCATTATTTTCATATTATATATATACATAACTAAGGGAATCGGTAACTGGGCGGTTTTGGTACTCGCGTGACACGGGGTCCATTCCCGTCGGTTGCCACTATAACCCTAGGTGCGTCCACACAGCCCACAAGCATGGGGCACGGATAAGTCGGGGTGAGATTTGAACTTGAGACCTCCTTTACAACATGCCTTCATTTACACGGCACTTGCCAGTTAGTCTACACCCCTGCAGGCATTTTCATATTATATTTTGTTTTATATCATAATTTTCAATTGTTTCGCAATTTATTTCTATTTAATTATGTGAACAAATATACAGTTGGTGTCCCATGGCACCCCAGATTCGCATAGTCCGCTGATTAATGTTGAGAACATCGATGCTGCTGTCAATATTGCATATAGGTTTGGTTCTTCACTATTAGGTGATCAGGATGAGTACATTGAATCCCAGCCTAGTCCCTCACATGTAGAGGTAGATTTCCTGATGCAGGTATTATTTTAAATATGCTTTTAATTATGCCTTTAATTATACTTTTAATTATATTTCGCTTTCTTTGAAAAAATCATTTTTTCGTCCATCCTGTATATGTCTTATTTTCTTTGTATTATCTGACATTGACATATTTTACTTTATGCAGGCATCTATTGAGCCATTGGTGCTTGAAGAGCACGAAAGCGAGGTTGTTGGCGACCCACCTCTTCCCCCCGCCAGGTACATCTATGTTTCGCTTTCTTTGAAAAGATCATTTTCCATCCATGTAGTATATATGTCTATGATTCTTTTTATTATCCGAGTTTGACATATGTTATTTTATGCAGGCTTCTAGTGAGGCACCGGTACTTGAAGAGCACCAGATCGATGACCCACCTCTGACGAGCCAGCAGGTACGTTTATGTATTGCTTTCTTTTAATTGTGATTTTAATGATTCAACATGTACTTTTTTAATTTTTTGAAATTGTCTAATTGTATCTTTATCCTTTTGTACGTAGGAACGTGAGTTTGATGAATACGTCCAAAAAGCGAACTTCTTCTCTAATGCACGTAGAAGTCACTTTCTCTCGTTGATAGTTAATCGATCCACTGGTTACACACCTCCTCACGTCCCCCAGGTATATTTATATATTGCAACTCTTGCTTATATTGCTTTTTGTGAATACAAGTATCTTTTTCCTTGTTGCCCCCATTGCAATGTCACGTTTTTTTTGTATTATCTGACAAATTGAAATATGTTACTTTATGCAGGCATCTATTGAGCCAATGGTGCTTGAAGAGCACCAAAGCGAGGTTGTTGTCAACCCACCTTTGACGAGCCAGCAGGTACATTTATGTATCGCTTTCTTTGTACGTTTATGTATCGCTTTATTTGATTTGGTGCTTTCTCTTTCTACGTTTATGTATCGCTTTGACATATGTTGCTTTATGCAGGAATCTATTGAGCCAGTGGTGCTTGAAGAGCATCAAAGCAAGGTTCTTGTCAACCCACCTCTGACAAGCCAGCAAGTACGTTTATGTATCGCTTTCTTTGTACGTTTATGTATCGCTTTCTCTGATTTGGTGCTTTCTCTTTGTACATTTTTGTATGTTTATGTATTGCTTTGACATATGTTACTTTATGTAGGAATCTATTGAGCCAATGGTGCTTGAAGAGCACCATATCAAGGTTGTTGTCGACCCACCTCTCCCCCCCCACCAGGTACATGTGTGTTTCGCTTTCTTTGAAAACATCATTTTTCGTCCATGTAGTATATATGTTTCTGATTCTTTTTATTATCTGAAATTGACATATGTTACTTTATGCAAGCTTCTAGTGAGGTACCAGTGCTAAAAGAGCACCAAATCAGTGACCCACTTTTGAGGAGCTAGCATGTACGTTTATGTATCGCTTTCTTTGTACGTTTATGTATCGCTTTCTCTGATTTGGTGCTTGACATTGGCATATATATATATATATATATATATATATATATATATATATATATTATGTAGCTTGATAGTGAGCAAGTGGTGCTTGAAGAGCACCCAATCAAGGTCGCTGCTAGTGAGGCACCACAACCCACCATTACTTACTCATGTACAATAAGTAAAAATGTTATATTGGTTTGGAATTTGAACAGATATACATAGAATTTTTATAGGTTGGTAAACTAACTTACAAATTTTGGTTTTTCTGCAGTCTCCACTGATGCGACCTATCCCTCTTGTTCAGTGATGGGGATCACCAGTGAGCAATCGAAACAGAAAGCTAGACTTCTTCGAAGACATTGGCAGTGGCAGCGAAAGGGGGGATAACTAGAATAAATGTTGTAAGGACTATTGCACCTTCTGCAGACAGAAGGTGTTCCTTTGGTCTGAATGGTTCTGATCCAGAACAAATGAGTGAACGAAAAAGGATGAAGACCTTCCCTGAATGTCGTAGACACCTGGAATACTGCTTCGATTGTGAACCCATGTACCTGCAAACAGATCAAACATGCAAACACATCAAAGCTACCAAAAAATCATCTACTTATCCATGTTAGTGACTAAGGAATCTAACAACATGTACATGTGAAATCAAAACAACAGTAGTGTGGGACGGAAATCAGCTTTGCATTAAGAATGTATGGAGAAGCTTACAACCGTTGCCTTAGTGTCGACAAGCCCCTCCACGAGACAAACACTTCATCCCCATAAGCTCCAACTTTGTTCTCTATGCTCTCCAATGACATGGACTAAGTGGTCAATCCAACAGCATAACAATACCTCTATAGTTCTCCCCCTCAACTATGGATATGAGCTTGTATTTGTAAGGCCCAATGGACAGGGATAGTTAAGAGAACTATGGGTGAGGTGGCTCCAAGATCCTACCATAGGGGATCTCGAGCTCAAACTAACCCATAATGATTGAGATAAGGGACGACACGAGGCTCAAGTTCTAGAAGCCTCGAGAAACTTCTATTTTTCCCATTTTACCCAGGGTACCACTTTTGTTCCCTTATGATAGAGCGGTTTAGATGAGAACCGCTTTAAAACCAAAAACCATAGGCGATGGCACCGCTTCTACAAAACAGGATACAGGCAATGCTGAGCATGGTACCGCTCATTAGCCACAGGGCAAGCGCGGTGCTAGGTTTTTTCAAGTAGAATTGACAAACATAGCAAGTTTCCACTCCAAGTGTTGGTATTAAGGGCAAACATAAAAGTTAAGGGTCTCATCACATGATGGTGACAGGATTTAGGTATAACAGAATGCCCCCCCCAAAGCATGAGACTTAGAGAGATATGATAAGTGAGAGCTTTGAGAGAACAAGTTGTCACTTCGAGGTGAAAATGCCAGCTCGGTCGGAGAATGTCGTCTAGTAGGCATCTGTAGTACATCAACACTTTTGACTCATAGACAAATGTAACCAACTCATGGTTGCAAACCAATACAAGGCAGATCCATGAGAGGAATAAACAAGCATGGCTACTAGAATACAGCGTAGATCCATGTGATAGAGGATTCAAACTTGGACATAGATACTGAAAATACAACGTAGATCTATGTCATACAAACACAAATTTGAGCATAGCCATGACCATACAAATGTGGATCCATGCTAAATATACAAAACTCCATCGCAACCTGGGGAAAGCAATGAGCGCTAAACAAATACCAAGGGTCTTCGTCTCGTCTTCCACAAAGAACGATTCTATCCATGTGATACAATGATCTGAAGTCGAACATGGTAGAAACCACTTGATTACCGGTCAATGATGTGAACCATTAACAAGTGCGAGGGAGATCACCATTGATGTCTGATTCCCAAGGTACCCTAGTACAATCTACTGAGTGCAAATAGATGTCCTGATGTCGAACACCCAGTGCATTCTATCGATCAAAGGTCAATGATGTGAACCTATGTCGAGAGCGAGAGAATCTGTCATTAAAGCATACAAATCTCAAGGTACTAAGTTTTTTTTCGAAGACTATTTCCCGGATGATGAGCTGATGTCAACGAGAATAGTCTCATCAAAGGAGGGCATGATGAGTCCCACATCAACGACACGAAACTCGTAACATAGTTCTGGAATGATGTGAATGTAGTAACCATAAGACTGACTCAAAAGTACTGACACAGAGACTGCTTTGATTGCAGAGGTAAAACTTTTCCAATCTTCCCTTTGAACATCCGGCGACACGACAAATGACTTCGTCGCATGACTAACCAGACAAACACACAATACGACGACAGACAATGCATTCTTTCGAAAGACTCAAAGGACCAGCATGACTCATGAAAGTGGATCGTCACGGAGATCGGCTGAATACCCAATTGACTGAAATGATATGCATATAAGTGCCATGTTCAAAGGTAACAACAAACTACTGCCCTTTATTTGCAAATTGATTCCCTTCCCATTTTCCCCATCATGGTTGATGAGTGCCTCTTTTTGGTTTTACAAGTTAAAAGAGGGTAACAAACACTCGTTATAGCTCCTCCGAAGACAAGTCCAAACTCATATGTTTTACGAACCTAAGAGAGGAGGGGTTTGTTCCCAAAAAAGGGTCTCTCAATGTTTAATTTAACAAGTCCAGTGAAAGAAAACTCGGTATTGTTCATGTTTAGAGAGCCTGAACGACCACATAAGAAAACTCCAAAGGGTTCTTTTTCATATGGTTTAGTCCCTAAGGCCCAAAAAAGTATAAAATAATACCTTAGAGAACTCTTCTAGTCATGATTGGCTGGAGTGTTCCTTTTTCGTAAATAGTCCATCCGAACCGAAAAAGAGAGAACCTACCGTCAGAGAGACAACTCTTCAAATGCTTTAACGAGCGTGAAGAAGACAAGATCACTCGACAATTTTTTCGTATTTAAGGAGCCCAAAAAGAGTTTTAAAGAAGACTCCAGTAAATCTCTTTTCACGATGAGAGATTTTACGAGCCTAAAAAAAATCAAAAACGAACTCGGACCTTTGATACTAAGTTTCGAGAGCGTGACCAAAGTGTCGTAATAAACGCTCAAAGACTTTTTCCGTTTTATGGCAGTACGAAAAAGTCAAAAACGAACTCCCCAAAACTTTACTGCTACTGCTCTTCTATCCTGCAACGACTCAAAAACAGGTGTTAAATGCCCCAATAACTGACATTAAAGGATTACGACAGATAGATTTTGAGTAATAAACGATTTTAAAACAAAACTAGAGCATGTCAAACCAAAAAATGTATATAAAAGTCATGTAAATAGTAAAAAATCAAAACATTTTACTATTTACCCATAGTGGAGAGCCTTTGGAGCATTTTCTTGGCCAGATTTTCAGTCGCTGATATCCAGAGCATCCACTGTCAGATTCGAGCATCGTCAGTTCCAGGTAATAGCCTAGACCCTACTCTTTCATTTTACGTCTTCAATTTTGATTTTTAATGGTGTTTTGGGATTATATGGAAAGCCCTAAAATTATGGCAGCGAGCACAGCTCTTATCCCTTGCAGGATAAGCGGTACCCCGCCAGAACCGCGCCAAAAACATTGCGCACAGGTGGTGCCGACGTGGAGAAATAAAAATAGTTCCACAAGAAAAACTATCTCATTTTAATTGATTTGGACGATTAAGAATGTTTCTAACAAGTCTTGTGATTGCTTTCAGCAGGTTCTTGTTGATAAAAAATTGTCATATAGAAAAAGAGACAGCATGATAATGACGACGCCTTCACCGAACGAAATGCGGGTTGCATAGCCGCATTGAGAGACTACAGACTCTTAAAGTTCTTCCGCACACCTAATATGGTATCGCATGAGCGATTACTAAAGCATATACTGCGGATGTGGAATCCAGAGAAACAATATTTCGAGGTCCGTGCTCACATTTTGACAGTTGAGGTAGAGGACATATACTTCCTGACTAGCCTTTCGAAAAGGGGTGCTCCCATCTCGCTGACTGGTTCCCGTGGGGGGGACATTACTACTCAGGAGTTGCTAGACCGTCACTGTATTCCTAGGACAAGGACATCAGAGAATAAAATCCCCATAAAAGCAGTGATGGATGGACCTCTACGGACTGTGTTATTTACCATGCAGAGAGTGGTGAGAATCCAAGGAGTGCACCAGGCGTCTAGAGCACATATGCTCTATGCCATAGAGGCCATGGCGCCTATAGTCTTTACTTGGGCAAAATCCCTAATTCCGATCTTCAAGGATCAGCTGACCAAGTGTCGTCGAGAGGGGCTGAAGCAATTTGGTTTCGGTTCCATTCTAGCTTGCTTCTTCTTCAAGCGGGTTCCATAGATGAGAGCCCAGGTGGTCTTTACAGAGCTGAGGGCACGAAGCCCTTGCATGCAGAGGTGGGTCCGGAATATGGCCCGTACTGGAGCGAGCAGGAGAAAGGTAAAGTTCGGTGACCCGTTCTTTCGATGGTTGAGAGATCAGCTCCTCATGATGGAGGATTTTGCATATGCAGGCACTAACTTCAGCGGTGACCCTGAGCTACGGCTACCACCTGATGGACAGCGGGGTGACATCTGTAAGAAACAAAAGAACCTAAAATGGAAATAGTGTTTTTATGTTTTTGATGTTTTATATTTTTTATGTTAAGTAACGAGACTTGAATGTTTTCATGCAGACGTCGGAGCGGCACGACCTGGGGGAGCCTCCCAATTGGATAGACGAGTCGAAGCACATTTTGTACCGCATGGTGACGATGTGACAGGGGAGTTAGAGGAGAACCTGGAGAGGTTGACCCTAGACATCCCTGATGCTTCCATTGAAGACCTCCAACTAAGCTATCAGAGGCCTACAACGGGAGTACCGGGTAGCTTTAGTAAACTGCTACATAGAGTACCCCGGGTAGTGATGTGTTACCACGAGCATCATTGGACTATGAGTGCATGATGTATCCACTGAAAGCTTATAGTTTCAGGATTTTGTATGGTGATTTTTTACCTGAAAGCCTATGTGCTTTAGCTCAGGTCTCGTGACCTATTTTTTGTAAAACATGTTCATATATATATACAGACTTTTACTTGGTGTTTCTATGTCTAAAATAGTCAATGTATTTTACATGAGTTTTATGTGTCTTTCATAGTTTATTTACAATGAACCAAGTTTGAATGTCATGAAAGGGCAATATGCCAATCTAGGATGTAATTAGCCAATGAGTCAGCGACTACATTATGTTCCCTAGGGATATGCCTATAGGTGATAGTTTCAAATGACCTTTCTAACAAGCGTACCCTCTAGAAGAGACGGAGAAGCACATAATTCCTAATGGTAAAAACATGGTTTAGATGACAAACCACTAGTTATGAGTCCATCAAGACTACCAACTTGCGAACATCTTGGGAGGCAGCTTTAGTCATAAGACCTATGACTGCTCGATACTCGGCGATATTGTTGGTAGCGGGACCAACGATATCGTTATCGTTGGTGGTTGGTTTTGGATTCTCCTGTTTTGGTTTTTGGATATCGTTATTGAGACACTGCGGACTCTTAAAGTTCTTCCGCAGACCCAGTATGGTATCACATGAGCGATTACTAGAGCATATACTCTGGATGTGGAATCCGGAGCAACAATTTTTTGAGGTTCTTGCCCACATTTTGACAGTTGAGGTAGAGGACATCTACTTCCTCACTGGCCATTCGAGACGTGGTGCTCCCATCTCGCTGACTCGTTCCCGTGGGGGGGACATTACTACTCGGGAGTTGATAAACCGTCATTGCATTCCTGGGACAAGGACATCGGGGAAGAAAATCCCCATAAAAGCAGTGATGGATGGACCTCTACGAACCGTGTTGTTTACCATGCAGAGAGTGGCGGGAATCCAAGGAGTGCACCGGGCGTCTAGAGCACATATGCTCTATATGCCAAAGAGGCCATGGCGCCTACAGTCTTTACTTGGGCGAAAGCCCTATTTCCGATCTTCAAGGATTAGCTGACCAAGTGTCGGCAGGGAGAGCTGAAGCAATTTGGTTTCAGTTCCATTCTAGCTTGCTTCTTCTTCGAGCGGGTTCCACAGATGAGACCCCAGGTGGTCTTTACAGAGCTGAGGACACGGGACCCTCGCTTGAAGAGGTGGGTCCAGATTATGGCCCGTACCCGAGCGGGCAGGGGAAAAATAAAGTTCGGTGACCCGTTCCTTCGATGGTTGAGAGTTAAGCTCCTCATGGTAGAGGATTATGCATATGCTGCACTGACTTCAGCGATGACCCTGACCTACCGCTCCCACCTGGTGGACAGTGGGGTGACATCGGTAAGAAACAAAAGACCCTAAAATGGAAATAGTGTTTTTATGTTTTTGATGTATTCTATTTTTTATGTTAAGTAACAAGACTTGAATGTTTTCATGAAGACGTCGAAGCAGCACGACCTAGGGGAGCCTCCCCATTGGATAAACGAGCCGAAGAGTGTTTTGTACCGCATGGTGACAATGTGACAGGTGAGTTAGAGGAGAACCTGGAGAGGTTGACCCTAGACATCCTTGATGCTTCCATTGACGACCTCCCACTGAGGTATCAAAGGCCTACAGCGGGAGTACCGGGTCGCTTTAACAGACTGCTACGTAGCGTAGCCCGGGCAGTGATGTGTTACCACGAGCATCATTAGACTACGAGTGCATGATGTATCCATTGAAAGCATTTAGCTTCAGGATTTTGTATGGTGATTTTTTATCTGAAAGCCTACATGATTCACATGAGGTCTCGTGACCTATTTTTTGTAAAACATGTTCATATATATATATATATATATATACAGACTTTTCCTTGTTGTTTATATGTCTCAAATGGTGAATGTATTTTACATGAGTTTTATGTGTCTTTAATAGTTTATTTACAATGAACCAAGTTTGAATTTCATGAATAGGAAATATGCCAATATAGGATGTAATTAGCCAATGAGTCAAATACTACATTATGTTCCCTAGGGATATGCCTATAGGTGATAGTTTCAAATGACCTTTCTAACAAGCGTACCCTCCAGAAGGGACGGAGAAGCATAGGATTCCTAATGGTATAAACATGGATTAGATGACAAACCACTAGTTGTGAGTCCATCAAGACTACCAAGTTGCGTACATTTTGGGAGGCAGCTTCAGTCAGAAGACCTATGACTGCTCGATACTTCGCGATATTGTTGGTAGCGGGACCAATACAAACCGCTTCTGAACTGACCAAATTGTAAGCTGGGGAATAGAGAACCCAAGCAGCTGAGGCAAGATTCAAGGTGTGGCAGCAAGCACCATCAGCGAAGCCGTAGAAATCCATCTGCTCTGCACGACGAAAACATGGTATAAACATATACAGACACTAAACTCAAAAGCATATTAAAAATACTTAAGCACACTGAAAGTCAAGTAATATACATATATACAATATACTATCTAAGAGAGCTCTAGGCATAGTCCCTCTTCAGGTACAACCCATTGCGAGGTTGTCCTAAAGGGATTCCATCGTAGTCTACGAGCTCATAGGCCCCTTTCTCTAAAACTTTAGAGGCCCCTTTCTCTAAAACTTTAGAAATAACGAAAGGATCGTACCACATGGATTCAAACTTTCATTTCCCTAGTTTGTCATATCTATGATCGTAAGTCAAAACTAGGTCACCCTCGTTAAAGGCACGAGGTTGGACAGACTTGTCATATTGTGCCTTGACGCATTTCTTGTGTGCCTCATTAGCCAAGGCACCATCTCTCCTAGTTTGGTCAAAGTTGTTCAAGTATAGAAATCTCTCTTCCTCTTCGGAAGTGTCTGGGAGAAGTTCGACGGCAAGTTTCAAGGATGGAATCTGACATTGAATCGACAAGACAGCTTCGAGTCCATAGACTAGCTGGAAAGGTGTGAAACTAGTAGTTGTTTTCACCGAAGTCCTGTAGGCCCAAAGAGCGGAAAAAAAGATATGGTGCTAGTTGGGTTTATGGTCTCCAACCATCCAACGAAGCATCGTTTTCAAAACTTTGTTAATGGCTTCTACCTAACCATTATCATGCAAATAATAGGGCGTAGAGTTTTCATGACGAAACCTAGCTTGGAACTTAGTTCCTCCATCATTTGATTACGAAAATGTGATCCGTGATTTGTAACTATGGACAGTGGGACTCCGAATCTAGCTATCACATGATTGAACAGGAAAAGAGCGGCAGTCCTATCAATCATACTTTACCGGAATGGGAGGCCACGAGGGGTTATGTCGAATGGGGTCATTAATCAACTTGGACAAATCAGGGAAGTCCAAAGTTGCTAGGAAAAGTAACTGACGATTAGGTTACACATATTGGTAATATTGATATGGCATATAAATACCAGTAGGACTGTAAGTAGATTGATAGACAAGTTGTTGTGATGAAGAACTACCGGAAGATACGCCCGGACGGGGTTGATTTACGGGATCAAGACCGTTAGGACCGCCGAGGCCTCTGTGAGGAGGACCACCAGGGCCTCCGGGACCACCGGGGCCTCCAGGACCACCAGGACCATTGGGACCACCAAGAGGCGAACCAACAGACCCTCGAGGACCCCTGGGAGTTAAGCCTCCAGAGCCTCCAAAACCACTAGGAGGAGGGCCACCAGACCCTGCGGGAGCATTTAGAGGGAAGCCACCAACCCCCCCAAGACCACCCGGACCATTAGGACCATATGGAGGAAAGCCACCAGGCCCTCCAAGACCATTAGGGCCCCCAGGAGGAGGACCTCCATAAGGTGGTCCTTCGGCACCTCCCGCAGTATGTATAAGTATCCCTCCCATAGCTGGCATGTAGGACCAGTTAGGTTGCCCCCATGGCGTAAAAGTATTACTAGGATATGGAATTCCAGCATAAGGCATTCCTGTATGGTTGGGTGGATAATTAATGTTTCCTACAGGTACTTGATTTGCGATGTAACCATAACCCCAAGAGGTTTGATTGGTTACAGGTTGTGCCCTCAAGGGCTGACCTGAACTGGATGGGAGGTTAACCACATTAGTGTGGGTGGGAGGGACATAAACTGTAGATTGATCTATACCAGAGGTTTGTCCTTGACTAGGTACAATTCCGGTGAAAAATAACGTAGGTCGTGCCAGGGGTTTGTCCCCCGGCACTAGAAGGTAATGATGAAACAGGAATTGAATGTTGAGCCCCAGGTGCAGAAGACTTGAGAGGATTGGGAACAGAGATAATATGGGAGGCGATGGGGTTGGAAGTTTGACCTAGATTATGTGGAGTCACTGTGCGATCTAGAATCGGTTCATTAGGTCTCATAGAATCGGCAAGTGAACTATATCCCACAGGAACAGCTGCGGAACGTGATGGTGGTGTGCCCAATATGTCATCTATTTTCTTTTCAATCTCTTGTGCACGGAGAATAGCTGCCTGGTATTGTCTACATTTTTCTTCACCTGGTGAAACTTCTTTAGAAAAGTTTAAACGGGTGCCAAATCAAGCAATGGCTTCTCCTATAGAGGTGTCCCAAAATGGAGCATTGGGACCATAATCTTGATAGGTAGTATCATCAACATGACCTTCTATGGGAGAATGGAACGAAGTATTACCCCGAGAAGGTTGTTGCACCAAGGGAGGCAAGTGTGAAGGATATGATCCTCCACTTTCTACAACCACATTCCCTCCCACTTGGGAGTTGGTAGCAGCTCCTTGGTCGATAGCTTCCATAGGATTTTCTCCTGAAACAGGAATAAATTCAGGTGGCAAGCCCCGTACCCTTCTAGACCATCTTAGCTCAGCCAGTTTGTACAGCTCCTATCTAACCTAGGTCTCAAAAACAAGAAAACACACCAAAAATTTCTCGACTCAAGCTATAGGCCAAACAAGCAAACTTAAATGACAGGAGGAGTTCAGATAGTCAGGTCTCTCACCAGGATTGTCAAGAAGGTGCCACTCGCGATATACCTCAAGGGTACGTGCATAGTAATCTCCCCGAATGCTGTTTTCGGTGTATGGCTCCAAGCAAGACGGCCAAAGAGATTTTCTCAGATAGATAAAGTATCCTAGTGGGGTCTCCCGATATACGCAAGGTACGTGGGAGCTCAAATCGGTAGTAGTGTTGTCTAATGTATAACCGTTCACAAGGGGCCTTCCGATATACAATCGAGTACATGAAGTACCTTTCTTTATACCTCAAGGGTACGTGAAAGGCCGTTCGATATACCGACGGTACATGGAAGAACCGCGCGAGTCCTGGAATGTAATGCAGACGAGTAACGACAGCTCCTACGCTTAACGACGCCCGAACACGTCTCTAGCCTATCACTCAAATTGTTATGTAAATTTTAACCTATAACTACCATTAATTTTAAAGTGGACGGTTAGGTGAATGCATGGAATTTTGACAGAAAAAATAAAACCATGCAGTATGTAGATGCAATTATTTCACTTTACCATTCGTGGTATGCCTACCTACGGGAGGGAAAGAGAGTATTTTTTTTTCGTTTTAGAAACAAAAATTTCCAAACAACTATCTTGAACAAATCAAAATCAAAGACAAGCAACACATTCCAAACTCATTTTTCTTTTCTGAAAGCAATCAAAAGGGAAAGAGTCTCTTTTCCTAAATGAAAAACAAGAAGCACTACATGCATATGCACTCTATTTTTCGATTTTTTCTTAAAACATAGATAGATCTAACTTAAAACTACACTATTTCTTCTTTTGATGAGATAGTACTAATGCAAAAGAGACAAAAGAACACATAGAACCTAAAAGCTTGTGAGGCTAATCAGAGATCCAATGCCTTATGCTCAATAATGATAATGACCTAATGTCAGTCAAAATAATTTCTTTTTAACAAGCAAAAAAAAGTCCTCTATGGAAAAAAAAATCAAATCAAGAGGCTAATCAAATGGTTTTTCTTTTTGTCTTTATGAAAGAAATGAAAAAAGAACTCACTAAAGCCTAAGCTTTCAAAAAAAAATTCATTTCATAATCACAACCAACAAGCACGGAAGGAAATGAATAATCAACAAGCCTAGTCTAGCTTTTGAATTCTTCAATCAAACCAATCTTTTACCACAGAATTTCCAACCATGAGCATTCAGATTCTAACACACAAGCCTGACAAGGCAGGGCTGAAAGCAAACAAACTCAAAATTTTGCCAAAAAATGATGAAAAACTATATGGAACAAGGCCTACCTGGCACCGTGCTAGAGGGGTCTTGACAGAGCGATTCTGGACAAGCACGGCTTCTGGATAATGGGACTCAGGCGGTGGCACCGCTTCTTTCCAACATCGCATGAGCGGTTCCCTAAATAAATCCAAAAGATAAGGAGAACGAAAAATTAAGTTAGAAATTGCTCATATCAAGGCAAAAATTGATGGATTGATAGTAAAAAAGAGCATATCAAGTCGAAATAGTTCAGATCTAAACAGACATGAAAGTTTCAAACCAAAATTCACTAAGTTAGACAACAGATCTGACTGAAGAGAGTTGGAGATGGAGCCTGCATTCGGACAAGAGTTCAAGAACTGAGGAAGATCAGATCAACTGAGATTTGCATTGTTCCCCAGCGGAGTCGCCAGATTTGTTGTCAGGAATATTGCACCTTCTGCGAACATAAGTTGTTCCTCTGGTCTGAACGGTTCAAATCCAAAACAAATGAGTGAACGACAAAGGATGAAGACCTTCCCTGAATGTCGTAGACACCTGGAATACTGCTTCGATTGTGAACCTGTGTACCTGCAAATAGATCAAACATGCAAACACATCAAAGCTACCAGAAAATCATCTACTTATCCATGTCAGTGACTAAGAAATCTAACAACATGTACATGTGAAATCAAAACAACAATAATGTGGGACGGAAATCAGCTTTGCATTAAGAATGTGTTGAGAAGCTTACAACCGTTGCCTTGGTGTCGACAAGCTCCTCCACGAGACAAACACTTCATCCCCGTAAGCTCCAACTTTGCTCTCTATGCTCTCCAATGACTTGGGACTAAGTGGTCAATCCAACAGCATAACAATACCTCTATAGTTCTCCCCCTCAACTATGGATATGAGCTTGTATTTATAAGGCTCAATGGATAGGGATAGTTGAAAGAATTATGGGTGAGGTGGCTCCAAGATCCTACCATGGGGGATCTCGAGCTCAAACTAAAACCCATAATGATATAGATAAGGGAGGAGACGAGGCTCAAGTTTTAAAAGCCTCGAGAAACTTCTATTTTTCCCATTTTACCCAGGGTACGGCTTTTGTTCCCTTATGACAGAGCGGTTTAGATGAGAACCGCTTTAAGACCAAAGACCATAGACAGTGGCACCGCTTCTCCAAAACAAGTTACAGGTGGTGCTAAACATGGTACCGCTCATCAGCCACAGGGCAAGCGCGGTGCTAGGTTTTTCAAGTAGAATTGACAAATAGAGCAAGTTTTCACTCCAAGTGATGGTATTAAGGGCAAACATAGAAGTTACGGATCTTATCACATGATGGTGACAGGATATAGGTATAACAGAATGCCCCATCCAAGGCATAAGACTTAGAGGGATACGATAAGTGAGAGCTTTCAGAGAACAAGTTGTCACTTCGAGGTGAAAATGTCAGCTCGGTCGGAGAATGTCGTCTAGTAGGCATCTATAGTACATCAATACTTTTGACTCGTAGACAAATGTAACCAGCTCATGGTTGCGGACCAATACAAAGCAGATCCATGAGAGGAATAAACAAGCATGGCTACTAGAATACAACGTAGATCCATGTGATAAAGGACTCAAACTTGGACATAGCCACTGAAAATACAATGTAGATCTATGTCATACAAACACAAATTTGAGCATAGCGACTACCATACAAATGTGGATCCATGCTAAATATACAAAACTCTATCGCAACCTGGGGAAAACAATGAGCTCTAAACAAATATCCAGGGTCTTTTTCTCGTCTTCCACAAAGTACGATTCTATCCATGTGATTACAATGATCTCAAGTCGAACATGGTAGAAACCACTTGATTACCGGTCAATGATGTGAACCGTTAACAAGTGCAAGGGAGATCACCATTGATGTCAATGATTAAACAGGTACCCCAATACAATCTACTGAGTGCGAATAGATGTCCTGATGTCGAACACCCAGTCGATTCTATCGATCAAAGGTCAATGATGTGAACCTACGTCGAGAGCGAGAGAATCTGTCATTAAGGCATACAGATCTCAAGGTACTAAGTTTTTTTTTTCTAAAACTATTTCCCGGATGATGAGCTGATGTCGATGGGAATAGCCTCATCGAAGGAGGGACATGATGAGTCCCACATCAACGACACGAAACTCGAAACATAGTTCTGGAATGATGTGAATGTAGTAACCCTAAGACTGACTCAAAAGTACTGGCACAAAGACTGCTTTGACTGCAGAGGTAAAAGTTTTCCAATTTTCCCTTTGAACATCGGGCGGCACGACAAATGACTCAGCAGCATGACCAACCAGACAAACACACAATACGACGGCGGACAATGCATTCTTTCGAAAGACTCAAAGAAGTGGCATGACTCATGAAAGTGGATCGTCATGAAGATCAGCTGAATACCCAATTGACTGAAATGATATGCAGATAAGTGCCACGTTCAAAGGTATCGACAAACTACTGCCATTTATTAGCTAAATGATTCCCTTCCCATTTTCCCCATCATGGTTGATGAGTGCCTCTTTTCGGTTTTACGAGTTCAAATAGGGTAACAAACACTCGTTATAGCTCGTCCGAAGACAAGTCCAAACTCATATGTTTTAGGAACCTGAGACAGGAGGGGTTCGATCCCAAAAAAGGGTCTCTCAATGTTTAATTTAACGAGTCCAATGAAAGAAAACTCGGTATCATTCATGTTTAGAGAGTCTGAATGACCAAGGAAGAAGACTCCAAAGGGTCTTTTTTCATATGGTTTAGTCCCCAAGGCCCAAAAAAGTATAAAATAATACCTTAAAGAACTCTTCCAGTCATGATTGGCTGGGGTGTTCATTTTTCGTAAATAATCCATCCGAACCGAAAAAGAGATAACCTACCGTCGGAGAGACGACTCTTAAGATGCTTTAACGAGCATGAAGGAGACAAGATCACTCAACAATCTTTTCGTATTTAAGGATCCCAAAAAGAGTTTTAAAGAAGACTCCACTAGGTCTCTTTTCACGATGAGAGATTTTACGAGCCCGAAAAGAATAAAAAATGAACTCAAACCTCTCATATTAAGTTTCGAGAGCGTGACCAAAGTGTCGTAATAAACGCTCAAAGACTTTTTTCGTTTTATGGCAGTACGAAAAAGTAAAAAACGAACTCCCAAAACTTTAATGCTACCGCTCTTCTATCCTACAACGACTCACAAACAGGTGTTAAATGCCCCAATAACTGACATTAAAGGATTACGACTAATAGATTTTGAGTAATAAACGATTTTAAAACAAAACTACAATATGTCAAACCCAAAAATGTATATAAAAGTCATGTAAATAGTAAAAAATCAAAACATTTTACTATTTACCCATAGTGGAGAGCCTTTGGAGCATTTTCTTGGCCAGATTTTCAGTCGCTGATATCAGAAGCATCCACCGTCGGATTCGAGCACCGTCAGTTCCAAGTCATAACCTAGACCCTACTCTTTCATTTTACGTCTTCAAATTTGATTTTTAATGGTGTTTTGGGCTTATATGGCAAGCTCTAAAATCATCGAACTGGGAACCGCTTTTATCCCTTGCGGGATAGGCGGTACCGCGCTAGAACCGCAGCGAAAACATAGCGCACAGACGGTGACGACCGTGGAGAAATAAAAATAGTTACAAAAAAAAAACTAGCTCATTTTAATTGATTTGGATGATCAAGAATGTTTCTAACAAGTCTTGTGATTGTTTTTGGCAGGTTCTTGTTGATAAAAAATGGTCATATGGAAAGAGAGACAGCATGATAATGACGACGCCTTCGTCGAACAAAATGCGGGTTGCATAGCCGCATTGAGACACAGCGGACACTTAAAGTTCTTCCGCAGACCCAGTATGGTATCACATGAGCGATTACTAGAGCATATACTCTGGATGTAGAATCCGGAGCAACAATATTTCGAGGTTGTTGCCATTTTGACAGTTGAGGTAGAGGACATCTACTTCCTCACTTGCCATTCAAGACGTGGTGCTCCCATCTCGCTGACTGGTTCCCGTGGGGGGGACATTACTACTCAGGAGTTGATAGACCGTCACTGCATTCCTAGGACAAGGACATCGGGGAAGAAAATCCCCATAAAAGCAATGATGGATGGACCTCTACGAACCATGTTGTTTTCCGTGCAGCGAGTGGCGGGAATCCAAGGAGTGCACCGAGCGTCTAGAGCACATATGCTCTATATGCCAAAGAGGCCATGGCGCCTACAGTCTTTACTTGGGCGAAAGCCCTATTTCTAATCTTCAAGGATTAGCTGACCAAGTGTCAACAAGGAGAGCTAAAGCAATTTGGTTTCAGTTCCATTCTAGCTTGCTTCTTCTTCGAGTGGGTTCCACAGATGAGACCCCAGGTGGTCTTTACAGAGCTAAGGACACGGGACCCTCGCTTGAAGAGGTGGGTCCAGATTATGGCCCGTACTGGAGCGGGCAAGGGAAAGGTAAAGTTCGGTGACCCGTTCCTTCGATGGTTGAGAGATCAGCTCCTCATGGTGGAGGATTATTCATATGCTGCACTGACTTCAGCGATGACCCTGACCTACCGCTCCCACCTGGTGGACAGTGGGGTGACATCGGTAAGAAACAAAAGACCCTAAAATGGAAATAGTGTTTTTATGTTTTTGATGTTTTGTATTTTTTATGTTAAGTAACAAGACTTGAATGTTTTCATGCAGACGTCGAAGCAACACGACCTAGGGGAGCCTCCCCATTGGATAAACAAGCCGAAGAGTGTTTTGTACCGCATGGTGACGATGTGACAGGTGAGTTAGAGGAGAACCTGGAGAGGTTGACCTTAGACATCCTTGATACTTCCATTGACGACCTCCCACTGAGGTATCAAAGGCCTACAACGGGAGTACCGGGTCGCTTTAGCAGACTGCTACGTAGAGTAGCCCGGGCAGTGATGTGTTACCACAAGCATCATTAGACTACGAGTGCATGATGTATCCATTGAAAGCATTTAGCTTCAGGATTTTGTATGGTGATTTTTTACCTGAAAGCCTACATGATTCAGATGAGGTCTCGTGACCTATTTTTTGTAAAACATGTTCATATATATATACAGACTTTTACTTGGTGTTTATATGTCTCAAATGGTGAATGTATTTTACATAAGTTTTATGTGTCTTTAATAGTTTATTTACAATGAACCAAGTTTGAATTTCATGAATGAGAAATATGCCAATCTAGGATGTAATTAGCCAATGAGTCAGCAACTACATTATGTTCCCTAGGGATATGCCTATAGGTGATAGTTTCAAATGACCTTTCTAACAAGCGTACCCTCCAGAAGGGACGAAGAAGCATAGGATTCCTAATGGTATAAACATGGATTAGATGACAAACCACTAGTTGCGAGTCCATCAAGACTACCAAGTTGCGAACATTTTGGGAGGCAGCTTCAGTCAGAAGACCTATGACAGCTCGATACTTCGCGATATTGTTGGTAGCGGGACCAATACAAACCGCTCCTGAACTGACCAAATTGTAAGCTGGGGAATAGAGAACCCAAGCAGCTGAGGCAAGATTCAAGGTGTGGCAGCAAGCACCATCAGCGAAGCCGTAGAAATCCATCTGCTCTGCACGACCAAAACATGGTATAAACAGATACATACACTAAACTCAAAAGCATATTGAAAATACTTAAGCACACTGAAAGTCAAGTAATATACATATATACAAGATACTATCTAAGAGAGCTCTAGGCATAGTCCCTCTTCAGGTACAACCCATTGCGAGGTTGTCCTAAAGGGATTCCATCGTAGTCTACGAGCTCGTAGGCCCCTTTCTCTAAAACTTTAGAGGCCCCTTTCTCTAAAACTTTAGAAATAACGAAAGGATCGTACCACATGGATTCAAACTTTCATTTCCCTAGTTTGTCATATCTATGATCGTAAGTCAAAACTAGGTCACCCTCGTTAAAGGCACGAGGTTCGACAAACTTGTCATATTACACCTTGACGCGTTTCTTGTGTGCCTCATTAGCCAAGGCACCATCTCTCCTAGTTTGGTCAAAGTTGTTCAAATATAGAAATCTCTCTTCCTCTACGGAAGTGTCTAGGAGAAGTTCGACGGCAAGTTTCAAGGATGGAATCTGACATTGAATCGACAAGACAGCTTCGAGTCCATAGACTAGCTGGAAAGGTGTGAAACTAGTAGCTGTTTTCACCGAAGTGCTGTAGGCCCAAAGAGCGGAAAAAAGGATATGGTGCTAGTTGGGTTTATGGTCTCCAACCATCCGACGAAGCATCGTTTTCAAAACTTTGTTAATGGCTTCTACCTGACCATTATCATGCAAATAATAGGGCGTAGAGTTTTCATGACGAAACCTAGCTTGGCACTTAGTTCCTCCATCATTTAATTACGGAAATGTGATCCGTGATTTGTAACTATGGACAGTGGGACTCCGAATCTAGCTATCACATGATTGAACAGGAAAAGAGCGGCAGTCCTACCGTCTTCTGCATATGTAGGCATGGCTTCAGCCCACTTTGTAAAATAGTCAACGTCTACAATGATGTAAACCATGCCCCCAGCTAAGGTAGGCTTACAATGCATATAATCAATCCCCCATTTGGAAAATCGGCCAACGACAATAATGGGGTGTAGCAGAGAAGGATGAATGCCCTTTTTCGGATAAATATGTTGAGCAAAATGACCGTGGCCAAAATGTAGTGACGAAATTTTTGAACAGCAATGACCATGGCCAATGATAATTTCTCCACGCATGAATATTGGGTTCCGGAATCCATAAGATTCTTAATAGGATAGTAAATCATGTGCTCTTGACCGTCGAGATTTTCCTACACCAAAACCATAGCGATGGTAGTAGTGGAGGCAGCAATATATATGAGAAAATCCTTTGAATAATCTGGGGGATGTATCACAGGTGAATGAGTCAGAGCGTGTTTGAGATTATCAAAGGCTCGTTGGGCTTAGTCATCCCAATAGAGCGGAGTGTCCTTCTTAAGGAGACGCATATAACTGTGGGTTTTCTCTGCAAAATTGCACACGAAAAGACGGAGAAAGTTTGCCTTCCCTTGCAAACTTTGGAGTTCTAAAAGGTTGGTTGGGGCTCGTAGAGCTAAAATAGTGGCAATTTTCAATGGGTCTATCCGGATGCCATCTTTAGAAACCACAAAACCTAACAGGCGTCTCGTCTCAACGCAGAAAACAGATTTATGAGGATTGAGCCATATATTATAATGACCGCATCTCAGGAAAATGTCTCTAAGATGACCAGGGTGGTCCTCCCGTCGCTATGAATGAGCAGGGAGGTCTTCAAGGTACGGTTCAACAATATGTTTTATATCGTGAAACGTATAGGACATAGCACGCTGAAAAGTGGCTCTAACATTTTTTAAGCCAAATGGTAACTTCCTCTATGCCAAGGTTCCCCATGGGAAAATTAATGTCGTCTTGTGCTGATCGGTGGGTAAAATCTCAATCTGATTATCACCAAAAAAGCCATCCATGAATGAGAAGATGACACTTCCGACATAGTTGTCGATAATCTGGTCGATATGCGGAGTAGGAAAGTTGTCCTTGGGACAAGCTTTGTTCAAATCTCTAAAATCGATACAGACTCTAATGGTGCCCTGCTTATAATTGACAGGGAAGAGGTTCAATACCCATTCCATCAGGGGTACAGGATAATTAAACCCAGCTTTGAGAAGTTTCTCTATTTCATCTTTAATAGAAGGAGCCTTACGTGGATGGAGTTGCCTTAGTTTTTCCCTGACAGGTTTAGCAGTGAGATAGGTTTTTATTTCATGGACCACAATGGATGGGTCTATCCCCGACATTTCTTCATAAGACCAGGCAAAAATATCATGGAATTCTTTGAGAAGTCCCTTGTATGCTTCAGATTCTTCTGCCGAGCAGTTCTGCCCAGAAAGAACATGCTCAATGGTACCAGGCTTGGCTGATATGTCAATCGGATTTGTTTGAGTAATGTTGCATAGGTTTCCTTCAGAATCTGTGTCTTGCAACAATATAGGACTTTGAGGTGTGTAGACAATATCAGTGGAAAACAGGGATGCAAACTCATTGTCTACCGAACTGGTGTTGGGGAGGAACGAGGATCTATGATGGTGATCCTCCCAAATTGGCTCATTCGTACTCATGATCTCCATAATGGACTCGTCGGAAGGAAAAGTCTCAGAGACATAATTCAGAATAGGAAGAGATGGTTCTACCCAATAGGGCAGGCGGTACGAGTCCGAAGCCACCAGATGAAGTTCATCAGTGTGATCAACGAAAATGGTTTGAATGATGTTGTACATTTCTTCATGTGGACTCAACGAAGTAGACTCAACAATTTGTTTGCCCTTTGGATCATAGTCAGATGACGTAATCATATTTACTGTCGATGTGTCTATGTTAGGAGGAGTGGACAGAAAAATCCCCATAAGGGACAAATCCTTCAACATGCCTACCCCAATCGACTGGTAAGGAGGAGGGGACTGGCCTAACATAGGGATGTTATTAGCCATAGAGATAGTAATATCCGGTGTACGAAAATCGAGCTGGTCAATGGTGACGATTCTCCCTAGATGTGGAAATTGGACAGTTCGAAATACTGTCGAAGCGACAGCATTCATGGTGTAAAACCAATTTTTTCCTAGAAGGAGGTCGTAATCTAGCGTGGCGTCTGCTACTTCTACTTGAATAGAAACAATTTTGCCCCCAAGCTTGACTGAAAGGGCTGATATGAGACTATGGGGCTGGAAACCTTGTCCATCAAAGGCTTTCAGAGTCGTAGGTGATGTTACAAGCTCAGGAGAGCCAACAACTTTCCAACAAGACAAAGACAAAACCGAAGTTGAAGCTCCTTCGTCTAAGACAGTTCTAAAGGCCTTCTTTCCGACTATTTTCGTGATGATTTGAAAAGAAAGTTTGTGAGGTAGTCTAGACTTCTAGTTCTCTACATTGAAATGAATCAAATTAGTATTGTCCGAATCTAAAGCTCCTAAAGCAGTTAACAAGTTTTTGTGTTGTGTAGGACAACTTTGGAGTACCTCCAAGGTAGACATTGAACATGGTGCCTCAGCGATATCTTCAACTACATTATAAAATTGAGCAGCTTGGGCATTAGGGTTAAAAACAACCTTCCTAAGAGTACTCTTTGGTGGACGCAAAACCATGTCGAGAGTAGGCTTCTCGATGGTTAGGGGGACAGTAGACGAGGATTCGGAAGAACCGATAGAGGGAGCTTTTCCTGAAGAAGAATTGTCTTCTTTCTTGTCTACGGGTTTGTCGTAACTCTAACTTCGAGTTTGAAAACTAATAGTATCCGAGGACATCATGCGGATTTCCTCTGAAGAACTAGAGTTTCCCTGATTAGACATGTGGTCTATCCTTTGTTGTTGAGAGGGAAAAGGATCCGTGAGAACTGCGGGTGCGGGATTTGTTTTCAAAAATTGGGTGATTTCGTCCCGACGAGGACACTCTTTTGTGAAATGGTCGCCTCTGCATAGCAGACACGGATATTTTGCTTTTTTTTCCCTTTATCGTTATCGTTGGTGGTTGGTTTTGGATTCTCCTATTGGTTTCCAGGTTTTTTATTTTTAGCTTTACCTTTCTCTTTATTGTTGCCAGGGGTTTGAATACTCTGAATAGAATTGACCTCAACGAAAACCTTGGGAGTCAAAGGAGTAGGGGTGGCAGTCTAGGGTTGCTTGGCAGGTTTTGCTGCTAACGAGGACTAGATTGAACCAACAATCCCATCAATAGGGACTTCTAGTGGTGGCTTTGCAGTATCGGTGCTTAGGCAAGGATCTTGAGGAATCAAGTCATACAAAGTTCCAAACTGGGAATAGACCAAGTCCAGATATTGGGTTCGACTAATGGCTTGATCTTAAGTAATGGCACCGCCCATAGTCACATCTCGGGAGATATGAGGCAACAAAGATTTAGCAAACCAATTAGCTAATAATTGATCAAGGATAAGAGCCTTAATAAGTCTTCTCTGCCTTCCCCACTCATGGATATGATCGAATATGTGGGTGGAGGTGTTCTCTCGCAAAGAAGTTAAGAGATCAGTGCCCGTTTCATAACGGATAGGAAGCTGAAAGTGCGTACAAGATACAGTTGCCAATGCGCCAAAATCCACAAAGGAATGTTGCGGAAGTTCAATGTACCATTTCGTGGCTGTACCGGTCAAAGTTTGCTGAAAGAGTCTTAAATGGACTAAATCATCCATAAGGGAGTTTGAACAACACCACAAATGGAATTTCATAACATGTTTTTTCGGATCGCCTCCCTACTTTCCATCGAACTTTGGAATGTCCGATGGAAACTTTACCGGAGTGGGGAGGCCACGAGGGGTTATGTCGAATGGGGGCATTAATCAACTTGGACAAATCAGGCAAGTCCAAAGTTGCTAGGAAAGGTAACTGACGATTAGGTTGCACATATTCGTAATATTGATATGGCATATAACTACCAGTAGGACTGCAAGTTGACTGATAGACAGGTTGTTGTGATGAAGAACTACCGGAAGATCTGCCCGCAGGGGATTGATTTCCGGGATCAAGACCGTTAGGATTGCTGGGGCCTATGGGAGGAGAACCACCAAGGCCATTGGGACCATCAAGAGGCAAACCAGCAGACCCTCCGGGACCCCTGGGAAATAAGCCTCCGGAGCCTCCAAAACCACTAGGAGGAGGGCCACCAGACCCTCCGAGACCATTTAGAGGGAAGCCACTAGGCCCCCCAATACCACCCGGACCATTAGGACCATATGGAGGAAAGCCACCAGGCCCTCCAAGACCATTAGGCCCCCCAGGGGGAGGACCTCCATAAGGTGGTCCTCCGGCACCTCCCGCAGTATGTATAAGTATCCCTCCCATAGCTGGCATGTAGGACCAGTTAGGTTGCCCCCATGGCGTGAAAGTATTACTAGGATATGGAATTCCAACATAAGGCATTCCTGTAGGGTTGGGTGCATAATTAATGTTCCCTACAGGTACTTGATTTGCTGTGTAACCATAACCCCAATAGGTTTGATTGGTTATAGGTTGTGCCCTCAAGGGCTGACTTGAACTAGATGGGGGGTTAACCACATTAGTGTGGGTGGGAGGGACATAAACTGTAGATTGCTCTATACCATAGGTCTGTCCTTGACTAGGTACAATTCCAGTGACAAATAACGTAGGCTGTGCCGGGGGGCACTAGAAGGTAATGATGAAACAGGAATTGAATGTTGAGCCCCAGGTGCGGAAGACCTGGGAGGATTGGGAACAGACATAATATGAGAGGCGGAGGGGTTCGAAGTTTGACTTGGATTATGTGGAGTCACTGTGCGATCTAGAATCGGTTCAATGGGTCTCATAGAATCGGCAAGTGAACGATATCCCACAGGAACAGCGGCGAAACATGTTGGTGGTGTGCCCAATATGTCATCTATTTTCTTTTCAATCTCTTGTGCACGGAGAATAGCTTCCTAGTATTGTCTACGTTCTTCCTCATTTGGTGAAACTTCTTCAGAAAAGTTTAAACGGGTGCCAAATGAGGCAATGGCTTGTCCTATAGAGGTGTCCCAAAATGGAGCATTGGGACCATAATTTGGATGGGTAGTATCATCAACATGACCTTCTGTGGGAGAATGGAAAGAAGTATTACCCCGAGAAGGTTGTTGGACCAAGGGACGCGAGTGTGAAGGATATGATCCTCCGCTTTCTGCAACCACATTCCCTCCCACTTGGGAGTTGGTAGCAGCTCCTTGGTCGATAGCGTCCATAAGATTTTCTCCTGAAAAGAAATAAAATCAGGTGGCAAGCCCCGTACTCTTTTGGACTGTCTTAGCTCAACCAATTTGTACAGCTCCTATCTAACCCAGGGTCTCAAAAACTAGAAAACACACCAAAAATTTCCCTAATCAAGCTATAGGCCAAACACGCAAACTTAAATGATAGAAGGAGTTCAGATAGTCAGGTCTCTCACTAGGATTGTCAAGAAGGTGCCACTCGTGATATACCTAAGGGGTACGTGCATAGTAATCTCCTCGAATGTTGTTTTCGGTGTATGGCTCCAAGCAAGATGGCCAAAGGGCTTTTCTCAGATAGATAAGGTATCCTAATGGGGTCTCTCGATATACGCAAGGTATGTGGGAGCTCAAATCAGTAGTAGTGATGTCTAATGTATAACCGTTCACAAGGGTCCTTCCAATATACAATCGAATACATGAAGTACCTTTCTATATACCTCAAGGGTACGTGAAAGGCTGTTCGATATACCGACGGTACATGGAAGAACCGCGCGAGTCCTGGGATGTAATGCGGACGAGTAACGACAGCTCCTACGCTTAACGATGCCTGAACACGTCTCTAGCCTATCACTCAAATTGTTATGTAAATTTTAACCTATAACTACTGTTAATTTTAAAGTGGACGGTTAGGTGAATGCATGGAATTTTAACAGAAACAGTAAAACCATGCAGTATGTAGATGCAATTATTTCACTTTACCGTTCGTGGTATGCCTACCTACGGGAGGGAAGGAAAGTATTTTCTTTTCGTTTCAAAAACAAAAATTCCCAAACAACTATCTTGAACAAATCAAAATCAAAGATAAGCAACACAATCCAAACTCATTTTTCTTTTCTGAAAGCAATCAAAAGGGGAAGAGTCTCTTTTCCTAAAAGAAAAACAAGAAGCACACTACATGCATATGCACTCTATTTTTCGATTTTTTCTTAAAACATAGATAGATCTAACTTAAAACTACGCTATTTTTTCTTTTGATGAGATAGTACTAATGCAAAAGAGACAAAAGAACAACCAGAACCTAAAAGCTTGTGAGGCTAATCAGAGATCCAATGCCTTATGCTCAATAATGATAATGACCTAATGTCAATCAAAAAAAATTCTTTTTTACAAGCAAACAGAAGTCCTCTATGGAAACAAAAAATGAAATCAAGATGCTAATCAAATGGCTTTTCTTTTAGTCTTTATAAAAGAAATGAAAAAAGAGCACAATAAAACCTAAGCTTTCAAAAAAAAATTCATTTCATAATCACAACCAACAAGCACGGAAGGAAATGAATAATCAACAAACCTAGTCTAGATTTTGAATTCTTCAATCAAACCAATCTTTTACCACATAATTTCCAACCATGAGCATTCAGATTCTAACACACAAGCCTGACAAGGCAGGGCTAAAAGCAAACAAACTCAAAATTTTGCCAAAAAATGATCAAAAACTAGTTCTGGAACAAGGCCTACCTGGCACCGCGCTAGAGGGGTCTTAATAGAGCGGTTCTGGACAAGCACGGCTTCTGGATAACGGGACTCAAGCGATGGCACCGCTTGTTGCCAACAGCTCATGAGCGGTTCCCTGAATAAATCCAAAACATAAGGAGAACGAAAGATCAAGTTAGAAATTGATCATATCAAGGCAAAAATTGATGGATTGACAGTAGAAAAGAGCATATCAAGTCAAAATAGTTCAGATTTGAACAGATGAAAGTTTCAAACCAAAATTCACTAAGTCAGACAACAAATATGACTGAAGAGAGTTGGAGATGGAGCCTGGATTCGGACAAGAGTTCAAGTACTGAGGAAGATCAGATCAACTGAGATTTGCATTGTTCCCTAGCGGAGTCGCCAGATTTGTTGTCAGAAATATTGCACCTTCTGCAAACAGAAGTTGTTCCTCTAGTCTGAACGGTTCAAATCCAGAACAAATGAGTGAACGACAAAGGATGAAGACCTTCCCTGGATGTCGTAAACACCTGGAATACTAATTCGATTGTGAACCTGTGTACCTGCAAACAGATCAAGCATGCAAACACATCAAAGCTACCAGAAAATCATCTACTTATCCATGTTACTGACTAAGAAATCTAACAACATGTACGAGTGAAATCAAAACAACACTAATGTGAGACAGAAATCAGTTTTGCATTAAGAATGTGTGGAGAAGCTTACAAATGTTGCCTTAGTGTCGACCACCCCCTCCACAAGACAAACACTTCATCCCCGTAAGCTCCAACTTTGCTCTCTATGCTCTCCAATGACTTGGACTAAGTGGTCAATTCAACAGCATAACAATACCTCTATAGTTCTCCCCCTCAACTATGGATATGAGCTTGTATTTATAAGTCTCAATGGATAGGTATAGTTGAGAGAATTATGGGTGAGGTGGCTCCAAGATCCTACCATGGGGGATCTCAAGCTCAAACTAACCCATAATGATAGAGATAAGGGAGGAGACGAGGCTCAAGTTCTAGAAGCCTCGAGAAACTTCTATTTTTCTCATTTTACCCAGGGTACCGCTTTTGTTGCCTTATGACAGAGTGGTTTAGATGAGAACCGCTTTAAGACAAAAGACCGTAGACGGTGGCACCGCTTCTCCAAAACAAGATACAGGTGGTGCTGAGCATGGTACCGCTCATCAGCCACAGGGCAAGCGCGGTGCTAGGTTTTTTCAAGTAGAATTGACAAATAGAGCAAGTTTCCACTCCAAGTGTTGGTATCAAGGGCAAACATATAAGTTAAGGGTCTCATCACATGATGGTGATAGGATATAGGTATAACAGAATGCCCCGTCCAAAGCATGAGACTTAGAGGGATACAATAAGTGAGAGCTTTGAGAGAACAAGTTGTCACTTCGAGGTGAAAATGTCAGCTCGGTTAGAGAATGTCGTCTAGTAGGCATCTGTAGTACATCAATACTTTTTACTCATAGACAAATGTAACCAGCTCATGTTTGCGGACCAATACAAGGCAGATCCATGAGAAGAATAAACAAGCTTGGCTACTAGAATACAGCGTAGATCCATGTGATAGAGGACTCAAACATGGACATAGCTAATGAAAATACAACGTAGATCTATGTCATACAGACACAAATTTGAGCATAGCCACTACCATACAAATGTGGATCCATGCTAAATATACAAAACTACATCGCAACCTGGGGAAAGCAATGAACGCTAAACAAATACCCAAGGTCTTCGTCTCGTCTTCCACAAAGTACGATTCTATCCATGTGATTACAATGATCTGAAGTCGAACATGGTAGAAACCACTTGATTACCGATCAATGATGTGAACCGTTAACAAGTGCGAGGGAGATCACCATTGCTGATTCAACAGGTACCCTAGTACAATCTACTAAGTGCGAATAGATGTCCTAATGTCGAACACCCAATCGATTCTATCGATCAAAGGTCAATGATGTGAACCTATGTCGAGAGCGAGAGAATCTGTCATTAAGGCATACAGATCTCAAGGTACTAAGTTTTTTTTTCTAAGACTATTTCCCGGATGATGTGCTGATGTCGAGGGGAATAGTCTCGTCGAAGGAGGGACATGATGAGTCCCACATCGATGACACGAAACTCGGAACATAGTTCTGGAATGATGGGAATGTAGTAACCATAAGACTGACTCAAAAGTATTGACACAACGACTGCTTTGACTGCAGAGGTAAAACTTTTCCATTTTTCCCTTTGAACATCGGGCAGCACGACAAATGACTCAGCAGCATGACTAACCAGACAAACACACAATACGATGGCGGACAATGCATTCTTTCGAAAGACTCAAAGGAGTGGCATGACTCATGCAAGTGCATCGTCACAGAGATTAGCTGAATCCCCAATTGACTGAAATGATATGCAGATAAGTGCCATGTTCAAAGGTAACGACAAACTACTGCAATTTATTTGCAAAATGATTCCCTTCCTATTTTCCCCATCATGGTTGATGAGTGCCCCTTTTCGGTTTTACGAGTTCAAAGAGGGTAACAAACACTCGTTATAGCTCATCCGAAGACAAGTCCAAACTCATATGTTTTAGGAACCCGAGAGAGGAGGGGTTCGCTTCCAAAAAAGGATCTCTCAATGTTTAATTTAACGAGTCAAATGAAAGAAAACTCGGTATCGTTCATGTTTAGAGAGTCTGAAATACCAAGGAAGAAGACTCCAAAGAGTCATTTTTCATATGGTTTAGTCCCTAAGGCCCAAAAAAGTATAAAATAATACCTTAGAGAACTCTTCCAGTCATGATTGGCTGGAGTGTTCCTTTTTTGTAAATAGTCCATCCGAACAGAAAAGGAGATAACCTACCGTCGGAGAGACGACTGTTCAAATGCTTTAACGAGCGTGAAGAAGACAAGATCACTCGACAATCTTTTCGTATTTAAGGATCCCAAAAAGAGTTTTAAAGAAGACTCCACTAGGTCTCTTTTCACGATGAGAGATTTTACGAGCCTGAAAAGAATAAAAAACGACCTCAGACCTTTGATACTAAGTTTCGAGAGCGTGACCAAAGTGTCGTAATAAACGCTCAAAGACTTTTTCGTTTTATGGCCGTACGAAAAAGTCAAAAGCAAACTCCAAAAACTTTACTGCTACCGCTCTTCTATCCTCCAACGACTCAAAAACAGGTGTTAAATGCCCCAATAACTGACATTAAAGGATTACGACTGATAGATTTTGAGTAATAAACGATTTTAAAACAAAACTACAGTATGTCAAACCCAAAAATGTATATAAAAGTCATGTAAATAGTAAAAAATCAAAACATTTTACTATTTACCCATAGTGGAGAGCCTTTGGGCATTTTCTTGGCCATATTTTCAGTTGCTGATATCGGGAGCATCAACCGTCAGATTCAAGCCCCGTCAGTTCCAAGTAATAACCTGGACCCTACTCTTTCATTTTACGTCTTCAATTTTGATTTTTAATGGTGTTTTGGGCTTTTATGGCAAGCCCTAAAATCATGGGAGCGGGCATCGCTCTTATCCCTTGCGGGATAAGCAATACCCCGCTAGAACCGCGCCGAAAACATAGCGCACAGGCGGTGCCGACCGTGGAGAAAAAAAAATTGTTACACAAGAAAAGCTATCTCATTTTAATTGATTTGGATGATTAAGAATGTTTCTAACAAGTATTGTGATTGTTTTTGGCAGGTTCTTGCTGATAAAAAATGGTCATATGGAAAGAGAGACAGCATGATAATGACGACGCCTTCGCCGAACGAAATGTAGGTTGCATAGCCGCATTGAGAGACTGTGGACTCTTAAAGTTCTTCCGCCCACCCAGTATGGTATCACATGGGCGATTACTAGAGGATATACTCCGGATGTGGAATCCGAGGCAACAATATTTCAAGGTTGGTGCTCACATTTTGACAGTTGAGGTAGAGGAAATCTACTTCCTCATTGGCCTTTCGAGACGTGGTGCTCCCATCTTGCTGACTGGTTCCCGTGGGGGGCATTACTACTCAAGAGTTGATAGACTGTCACTGCATTCCTGGGACAAGGACATCGAGGAATAAAATCCCCGTAAAAGCAGTGATGGATGGACCTCTACTGACAGTGGTTTTTACCATGCAGAGAGTGGCGGGAATCCAAGGAGTGCGCCAGGCGTATAGAGCATATATGCTCTATGCCATAGAGGCCATGGCGCCTACAATCTTTACTTGGGCGAAAGCCCTACTTCCGATCTTCAAGGATTAGCTGACCAAGTGTTGGCTGAGAGAGCTTAAGCAATTTGGTTTCGGTTCCATTCTAGCTTGCTTCTTCTTCGAGCGGGTTCCACAGATGAAACCCCAGGTGGTCTTTACAGAGCTGAGGACACGGGACCCTCGCATGTAGAGGTGGGTCCGGATTATGGCCTGTACTGGAGCGGGAAGGGGAAAGGTAATGTTTGGTGACCCGTTCCTTCGATGGTTGAGAGATCAGCTCCTCATGGTGGAGGATTATGCATATGCAGGCACTCTCTTAGCGGTGACCCTGACCTACCGCTCCCACCTGTTGGACAGTGGGGTGACATCGGTAAGAAACAAAAGACCCTAAAATGGAAATAGTGTTTTTATGTTTTGGATGTTTTATATTTTTTTATGTTAAGTAACACGACTTGAATGTTTTCATGCAGACGTCGGAGCAGCACGACCTGGGGGAGCCTCCCCATTGGATAAACCAGCCCAAGCCCGTTTTTTACCGCATGTCGACGATGTGACAGGGGAGTTAGAGGAGAACTTAGAGAGGTTGACACTAGACATGCCTGATACTTCCATTGACAACCTCCCACTGAGGTATCAAAGGCCTACAGCGGGGGTACCGGGTCGCTTTAGCAGACTGCTACGTAGAGTAGCCAGAGCAATGATGTGTTACCACGAGCATCATTAGACTATGAATGCGTGATGTATCCATTGAAAGCATTTAGCTTCAGGATTTTGTATGGTGATTTTTTACCTGAAAACCTACATGATTCAGATGAGGTCTCGTGACCTATTTTTTGTAAAACATGTTCATATATATATATATACAGACTTTTACTTGGTGTTTATATGTCTCAAATGGTGGATGTATTTTACATGAGTTTTATGTGTCTTTAATAGTTTATTTACAATGAACCAAGTTTGAATGTCATGAATGGGAAATATGCCAATCTAGGATTTAATTAGCCAATGAGTCAGCAACTACAATATGTTCCCTAGGGATATGCCTATAGGTGATAGTTTTAAATGACCTTTCTAACAAGCGTACCCTCCAAAAGAAACGGAGAAGCATAGGATTCCTAATGTTATAAACATGGTTTAGATGACAAACCACTAGTTCTGAGTCCATCAGGACTACCAAGTTGCGAACATCTTGGGAGGGAGCTTCAGTCAAAAGACCTATGACTGCTCGATACTCGACGATATTGTTGGTAGCAGGACCAATACAAACCGCTCCTGAGCTGACCAAATTGTTGTTGATGAAATTGTCATTGATGCCAACATGGACTTGCAGTGGCCCCACAGGGTGTCATTGATGCCACCAAGTCCCACCTGCAGTGCCTTGATTCCTTACAGAGTGGGTTTGTGCCTTGAAGCACCTTGTACCCAGTTGACAAGGTCCCTGTACCCATACGCTTGGATTTTGATGCCACCACTTTGCTGAAGATGTTGAAGACCCAGCTGATGATGCTGAAGACCCTAGAGATGGTCTTGAAGCCCTTGTAGACGTTGGAAAAGCCCATGAAGTCTTGGAATTCCTGATGAAGACCATGATGCCCTTGTAAAGGTCATGGAGCCCACTTATTTGGTGGCATTATGGCACTCTGATGAAGTCTTTGATGCATTGGTTGGTCCCAGTGCTTGCACTTGATCCCTTTGTGTCATTCGTTGAAAAGGTCATGGAACCCCTTGCATGTATTATGATGGTGATGACCTTATATGGTCTCTGGCATGTGGTGGATGCCCTTGGCTTGAAGTGGAAGCCCTTATATTGATAGAATCAATGGATTGTTGGAAAGAGCCCTTGAAGATGCCTTCATGAAGCATTGAAGAGCCCTTGAGGTGTCTTAAAGAAACCTTGAAAATGCCTTGAAGAAGTCGGCTCCAAAGTATTAATATTTAATTTAAAATTTTAATTTGTTGAGTCGGCTCCAAAGTCAAAATTAAAATTTGTATGCATGTCGGCCCAGAATATTTTTTTAAAATTGTTATTTGTGAAGTCGGCCCAGAATTAAAAAATACAATTTAAATGCAAGTCGGCTCAGCAAAATATGGTGAAAATTTAGCATAAATATCAGCTCAAATCTTCACTTTTGTAAGGTGAAATTTCGGTGGAGCTCTGAGGAATTTCGCAGGTAACAGAGAAGCAGAATTTTGACAGTCATTTTTTTTTTTTGGTTCTTAGCAGCAACAGTATACTAAGTTTTTGTGGACAACTGAGGAAATTTTTGGAGCAGCAATCAAAGCCTAAGGCAGCCTCAAATCCGAGGGTTACAACAGATAGAGGTTCACCTTTTGGGGTTTAAATTTTATAATTCTTTCTTGCTGCTTGTGAAGGGATGACTATCCCATGACAACCCTAGACCAAGATGCCAAGCAGACAAACCACCAAAGTTGTGACCAGCATGATAGGGCATACCACAGCTCACCACAGCCCAGCTAGGGCTTACCCCAGCTCACGGCAGCTATGCTAGGGCTTGTCTCAAGCCATCCAAGTTCTATCTGAAAGTTCATCAGCGTGTTTGGGGTTTACACCAGCAGCACATTGTGTAAGTTTTTTTTTCTTTTCTTTACTGTATACACAGTCCTCTTGGACATTGTTTGGGTTCATAAAATGTACAGTTCAAGCATAAAGCTTTGGATGTGGTGAGATTCCTCACAGCCAGTGCACAAACCCAATCTTGAATGGAGTAAACAAACAGCTCAGGGTTTAGATAAAGAGTGACATAAACAGACTGAGGTTGTTTTTGGTTAGGGTTTTACACAGACATGCACATTCTTTTTACGCATTGACAATCCAAAGTATAAGTTTTGGCATGCATTGTTTCCTGGTTAGGGTTTTACACAGACAGTCTTTAAAGTCATCTACATAGGCCAAATCTCTGAGGAATATACAGTCCATACACACACAGCCCGAGGATGTGGAATACACAGTCCATGCAATTTTGATATACACATGCCAGCATGAAGATGATCATCATTCAAGTTTGAAGTTTGTTTTTGCTAATGTATTGCAGCAATCCTAAAGATTTCTTAAAACTCTTGGAACCATGTGAAGAAATCCTTGAATGCATTTTACTTGAAGCTGTTCGAAAGAAGTATTGCAGCAGTCCTAAAGATTTCTTAAAACCCTTGGAACAATGTGAAGAAATTCTTGAATGCATTTGAGAGTCAGAATCTGTTATGACAAGTATTTAGGGATTGAATAAAGGTCTGTCCGTGGGGTTAACTAGAAGTATACTTGCTCATATTTGTGACAGTACGTCACTTAGCACAAGAGCAGATTATGTACAGTCATTGAAGTTGACTAATTTGAAAGAAGGCTATTTGGAACAGACTTGTCATATGCTAAAAAGGTGAGCATGCTTGTATTGAGGACAGTTTGGGGCTGTGTATGGGAAACAAATAAAGACAGGCTTAAGGACTGAAAGATTTGAACATAATTGATTTAATGTTCATAGATGATCTTGACAGAGACTAAGGGTGGTTAAAGGCAGAATTGTATCCTATTGAAAGAGCTGATTGAATGAACAGTGACTGAAGACTGTTAGCAGACTATTCTGGACAGTTATAAAGATGATTTGCATGTATGAAGAAGAGCTTGAGCAGAGTTGAAAGAAGACCTAGAGAAGTTCTGAAGAAAACTTTGATTGGAGACTAAGTGCATGTTTCTTGACAGATTTAGGATAGAGATTGAAGGCTGTAAACTGTTTACACAATGATGATGTACATAGACTAAGTTGTGAAGATCTTCTACAGTGACAAGTGACAAGACTTTGAAGATCTTGATTCAAGCCAGATAAGTGTTGAGCAGCTATAATATTATAGTCACCGAAGTTATGGTTAAATCCTCTGATCAACATGGTAACACAAAGTCTGATCAAGGTATGACTATTTTTGATTATGTAAATGCCTAACTATATGCATATGCAAGCTTATAGGCAGCCAGAGGTATTCTTTTTTTAAAGATCATTGTGAAGTTCATTATGATGAACTATGGACAAAGATGGATTTCTACTGAAGTATGATGTATGACACATCTTAGAGCAGCAGGAAAATTGTATGTGACCAGACTTGCATAAGAAGTATATGAGTAATCCTCTTCATGATTGACAGCTTGATGACATTGATAGTCTTTGTCAATAACCTAGTTTGATTTGACATTGACAGCAACAATGATTTGACAGTTTGTGATCATTTGACAGCTGAAAGGATGTTGACAAACACAATTGAGTTGACTTGACAGTTACAGCCTCTGAAGTGGGTTGTGACATGACTAGTGACAGATGATGAGCAGATTGATATGATGATGATGCTGACAGCAATTTGGACAGTATGATGTATTCATGGTTATGGTCTGCCTGACAGAATGATGATGAACCACTGATGAGACCAGCAGTGAAGAATGATGATCAAAGATTAATGAGCTGTGTTGACCAGCAGAAGAAGCATTGATCAGAGGATAATTTGCAGCAGTAGATGGCCAACAGTAATGATGCACAAGAGCAGATCCTTGTAGCAGTTGTATGATGACTTGACAGTGACCAGCAGGATTCCTGACCTGATTGATGAGCAGACCTATGATGAGCAGCAGTGAGCAAATGAACAAGATGACTAATGAGCAGTGTTACAGCAGAGTTAATATGATGAGCAGAGAAGATGAGCAGCTTTGATGTGTCAGAGATGTCTTGATGGTAACACGAGTATACTGTATTGTAAATGCAAGCTTGTCTTGCTTTTGAGGTTAGGATACCTCAAACCCTTCTTAGCAGGGTCTAAGAAAACCAGGCAAGGTCCTGGATGTAGAGTAGGTGCTCTATGTATCAGTAGGTGCTGATTTTACCTAACGGTTGTAGCCGAGCCAAAACTAATACAAAAAGATTACAAAAGTATATGGTGTTGTGTTCTTTTGTGTTATGGTTCTTGATGATTCAAATGCTTTTGATATGTGAATGATGAAGTGAAAGATGCTTATGAAATGATTAAGAGATTAGCAGAATAATCGATAGTTGATTGTGATAAGCTAAGTAAAGTTTTAATTATTGCTTCACACTGATTCACCCCCCCCCTCTCAGTGTCTAACAATTGTAAGCTGGGGAATAGAGAACCCAAGCAGCTGAGGCAAGATTCAAGGTGTGGCAACAAGCACCATCAGCGAAGCCGTAGAAATCCATCTGCTCTGCACGACCAAAACATAGTATAAACAAATACGGACACTAAACACAAAACCATATTGAAAATACTTAAGCACATTGAAAGTCAACTAATATACATATATACAATATACTATCTAAGAGAGCTCTAGGCATAGTACTTCTTCAGGTACAACCCATTGCGAGGTTGTCCTAAAGGGATTCCATCGTAGTCTACGAGCTCGTAGGCCCCTCTCTCTAAAACTTTAGAAATAACGAAAGGACCATACCACATGGATTCAAACTTTTATTTCCCTAGTTTCTCATATCTATGATCGTAAGTCAAAACTAGGTCACCCTCATTAAAGGCACGACGTTGGACAGACTTGTCATACTGCGCCTTGACGCATTTCTTGTGTGCCTCATTAGCCAAGGCAGCATCTCTCCTAGTTTGGTCAAAGTTGTTCAAGTATAGAAATCCATAGACTAGCTGGAAAGGTGTGAAACCAGTAGCTGTTTTCACCGAAGTCCTGTAGGCCCAAAGAGCGGAAAAAAAGATATGGTGCCAGTTGGGTTTATGCTCTCCAACCATCCGACAAAGCATCATTTTCAAAACTTTGTTAATGGCCTCTACCTGACCATTATCATGCGAATAATAGGGCTTAGAGTTTTCATGACGAAAACCTAGCTTGGTACTTAGTTCCTCCATCATTTGATTACAGAATGTGATCCGTGATTTGTAACTATGGACTGTGGGACTCTGAATCTAGCTATCACATGATTGAGCAGGAAAAGAGCGACAGTCCTACCATCTTCCGCATATGTAGGCATGGCCTATGTAGGCATGGCCTTAGCCCACTTTGTAAAATAGTCAACGGCTACAATGATGTAACCATGCCCCCCAACTGAGGTAGGTTTACAATGCATATAATCAATCCCCCATTTGGCAAATGGGCCAACGACAATGACGAGGTGTAGCGGAGCAGGATGAATGCACTTTTTCGAATAAAAATGTTGAGCAAAATGACCGTGGCCAAAATGTAGTGACGAAATTTTTGTACAGCAATGAGCATGGCCAATGCTAATTTCTCCACGCGTGAATATTGGGTTTCGAAATCCATAAGATTCTTACTAGCATAGTAAATCATGTGCTCCTGACTGTCGAGATTCTCCTGCACCAAAACCATAGCGATGGTAGTAGTGGAGGTAGCAATATATAAGAGAAAATCCTTTGAATAATCTGGGGGATGTATCACAGGTGAATGAGTCAGAGCGTGTTTGAGATTATCAAAGGCTCGTTGGGATCACTCATCCCAATAGAACGAAGTGTCCTTCTTAAGGAGACGCATATAACCATGGGTTTTCTCTGCAAAATTGCACACGAAACGACGGAGAAAGTTTGCCTTCCCTTGCAAACTTTGGAGTTCTAAAATGTTGGTTGGGGCTGGTAGAGCTAAAATAGTGGCAATTTTCAATTGGTATATCCGAATGCCATCTTTAGAAACCACAAAACCTAACAGGCGTCCCGTCTCAATGCAGAAAAC
The DNA here is from genome assembly GCA_001517045.1 of Pseudotsuga menziesii. Taxonomy (NCBI): domain Eukaryota; kingdom Viridiplantae; phylum Streptophyta; class Pinopsida; order Pinales; family Pinaceae; genus Pseudotsuga; species Pseudotsuga menziesii. The sequence continues at coordinate 143,177 of LPNX011205973.1, read as the reverse complement.
AGATTTATGAGGATTGAACCGTATATTATAATGACCGCATCTCAGGAAAATGTCTCTAAGATGACCAGGGTGGTCCTCCCGTCGCTCTGAATGAGCAGGGAGATCGTCAAGGTACAGTTCACCAATATGTTTTATATCGTGAAACGCATAGGACATAGCACGCTGGAAAGTGGCTCCAGCATTTTTTAAGCCAAATGGTAACTTCCTATATGCAAAGGTTCCCCATGGGCAAATGAATGCTGTCTTGTGCTGATCGGTGGGTAAAATCTCAATCTAATTATAACCAAAAAAGCCATCCATGGATGAGAAGATGACACTTCTGGCACAGTTGTCGATAATCCGATTGATATGCGGAGTTGGAAAGTTGTCCTTGGGACAAGCTTTGTTCAAATCTCTAAAATCGATACAGACTCTAATGGTGCCCTGCTTTTTATTGACAGGGATGACGTTCGATACCCATTCTGTCAGGGGTACGAGATAAATAAACCCAGCTTTGAGAAGTTTCTCTATTTCAGCTTTAATAGATGTAGCCTTACGTGGATGGACTTGCCTTAGTTTTTCCCTGACAGGTTTAGCAGTGAGATAGGTTTTTATTTCATGGACCACAATGGATGGTTCTATCCGCGACATTTCTTCATCATACCAGGCAAAAATATCCCGGAATTCTTTGAAAAGTGCCTTCTATGCTTCAGATTCTTCTGCCGAGCAGTTCTGCCCAGAATGAACATGCTCAACGGTACCAGGCTTGGCTGATATGTCAATCGGATTTGTTTGTGTAATGTTGCATAGGTTTCCTTCAAAATCTGTGTCTTGCAACAATATAGGACTTTGAGGTGTGTTGACAATATCAGTGGAAAACAGGGATGCAAAGTCATTGTCTACCAAACTGGTGTTGGGGAAGAACGAGGATCTATGATGGTGATCCTCCCAAATTGGCACATTTGTACTCATGATCTCCATAATAGACTCGTCGGAAGGAAAAGTCTTAGAGAGATAATCCAGAATAGGAAGAGATGGTTCTACCCAGTAGCGCAGGTGGTAAAGGTCCGAAGCCACCACCAGATAAAGTTCATCAGTGTGATCATCGGAAATGGTTTGAATGATGTTGTACATTTCTTCGTGTGGACTCAACAAAGTGGACTCAACAATTTGTTTGCCCTTTGGATCATAGTCAGATGACTTAATCATATTTACTATCGTTGTGTCTGTGTTAGGAGGAAAGGACGAAAAAATCCCCATAAGGGACGAATCCTTTAACATGCCTACCCCAATCGTCTGGTAAGGAGGGGGGGACTGGCCTAACATAGGGATGTTATTATTCATAGAGATAGTAACATTCGACGTACAGAAATCAAGCTGGTCAATGGTGACAATTCTCCCTAGATGTAGAAATTGGACAGTTCGAAATACTGTCGAAGCGACAGCATTCATGGCGTAAAACCAATTTTTTCCTAGAAGGAGGTTGTAATCTAACGGGGAGTCTACTACTTCTACTTGAATAGAAACAGTTTTTCCTGCAAGCTCGACTGAAAGGGCTAATATGAGACCATGGCGCTGGAAACCTCGTCCATCAAAGGCTTTCAGAGTCGTAGGTGATGTTACAAGCTCGGGAGAGCCAATAGCTTTCCAACAAGACAGGGGCAAAACCAAAGTGAAAGCTCCTTCGTCTAAGACAATTCTAAAGGCCTTCTTTCCGACTACTTTCGTGATGATTTGAAAAGCAAGTTTGTGAGGTAGTCTAGACTTATAGTTCTCTACATTGAAATGAATCAAAATAGTATTGTCCGGATCTAAAGCTCCTAAAGCAGTTAACAAGTTTTTGCATTGTATAGGACAACTTTGGAGTACCTCCAAGGTAGACATTGAACATGGTGGCTCAGCGAGATCTTCAACTACGTTATAAAATTGAGCAGCTCGGGCATTAGGGTTAAAAACAACCTTCCTAAGAGTACTCTTGGGTGGGATGCAAAACCATGTCGAGAGTAGGCTTCTCGATGGTTAGGGGGACAGTAGATGAGGATTCGGGAGAACGGGTAGAGGCAGCTTTTCCTGAAGAAGAATTGTCTTCTTTCTTGTATGAGGGTTTGTCGTAACTCTAGCTTCGAGTTTGAAAACTAATAGTATCCGAGGACATCATGCGGATTTCCTCTGAAGAACTAGAGTTTCCCTAATTAGACATGTGGTCTCTCCGTTGTTGTTGAGAGGGAAAAGGATCCGTGGGAACTGCGGGTGCGGGATTTGTTTTAAAAAATTGGGTGACTTCGTCCCGACAAGGACACTCTTTTGTGAAATGGTCACCTCCGCATATCAGACATGGATATTTTGCTTTTTTTTCCTTTTATCGTTATCGTTGGTGGTTGGTTTTGGATTCTCCTATTGGTTTCCAGGTTTTTTGTTTTTAGCTTTACCTTTCTTTTTATTGTTGCCAGGGGTTTGAATACTCTAAATAGAATTGACCTCGACGAAAACCTTGGGAGTCGAAGGAGTAGGGGTGGCAGTCTGGTGTTGCTTGGCAGGTTTTGCTGCTAACAGGGACTGGATTGAACCAACAATCCCATCAATAGGGACTTCTGCTGGTGGCTTTGCAGGATCGGTGCTTGGGCGAGGATCTTGAGGGATCAAGTCATACAAAGTTCCGAACTGGGAATAAACCAAGGCTAGATATTGGGTTCGACTAATGGCTTGCTCTTCAGTAACGACACCGCCCATAGCCACATCTCGGGAGATCGGAGGCAACAAAGATTTAGTAAACCAATCAGCTAATAATTGATCCGGGATAGGAGCCTTAATAAGTCTTCTCTGCCTTCCCCACTCATGGATATGATCGAATATGTGGGTGGAGGTATTCTCTCTCAAAGAAGTTAAGAGATCAGTGCCTGTTTCATAACGAATAGAAAGCTAAAAGTGCGTCAGAAATACAGTTGCCAACGCGCCAAAATCCACAAACGAATATTGCATAAGTTCAATGTACTATTTCGCGGCTGTATCGGTCAAAGTTCGCTGAAAGAGTCTTAAACGGACTGAATCATCCATAAGAGAGTTTGAACAACACCACAAATGGAATTTCATGAGATGTTTATTCGGATCGTCTCCCTGCTTCCCAACGAACTTTGGAATGTCCGATGGTAACTTTACCGGAATGGGAGGCCACGAGGGGTTATGTCGAATGGGGTCATTAATCAACTCGGACAAATTAGGCAAGTCCAAAGTTGCTAGGAAAGGTAATTGACGATTAGGTTGCACATATTGGTAATATTGATATGGCATATAAGTACCAGTAAGACTGTAAGTAGACTGATAGACAGGTTGTTGTGATGAAGAACTACCGGAAGATCCGCTCGCACGGGGTTGATTTCCGGGATCAAAACCGTTAGGGCCACCGGGGCCTCTGGGAGGAGGACCTCCAGGGCCTCCGGGACCACCAAGACCATTGGGACCACTAGGAGGCGGACCAACAGACCCTCTGGAACCCCTAGAAGGTAAAAGTCTCCGGAGCCTCCGAAACCACTAGGAAGAGGGCCACCAAACCCTTCGGGACCATTTAGAGGGAAGCCACCAGGCCCCCCAAGACCACCCGGACCATTAGGACCATATGGAGGAAAGCCACCAAGCCCTCCAGGACCATTAGGCCCCCCAGGGGGAGGACCTCCATAAGGTGGTCCTCCGACACCTCCCGCAGTATGTATAAGTATCCCTCCCATAGCTGGCATGTAGGACCAGTTAGGTTGCCTCCATGGCGTGAAAGTATTACTAGGATATGGAATTCTAGCATAAGGCATTCCTATAGGGTTGGGTGGATAATTAATGTTTCCTACAAGTACTTGATTTGCTGTGTAAGCATAACCCCAAGAGGTTTGATTGGTTACAGGTTGCGCCCTCAAGCGCTAACCTGAACTGGATGGGGGATTAACCACATTAGTGTGGGTGGGAGGGACATAAACTGTAGATTGCTCTATACCGGAGGTCTGTCCTTGACTAGGCACAATTCCAGTGACAGATAACGTGGGTCGTGCCGAGGGTTGTCCCTTGGCACTAGAAGGTAATGATGAAACAGGAATTGAATGTTGAGCCTCAGGTGCGGAAGACCTTGGAGGATTGGGAACAGACATAATATGGGAGGCGGTGGGGTTGGAAGTTTGACCTGGATTATGTGTAGTCACTGTGCGATCTAGAATCGGTTCAATGGGTCTCATAGAATCGGCAAGTGAACGATATCCCACAAGAACAGCTACGGAACGTGATGGTGGTGTGCCCAATATGTCATCTATTTTCTTTTCAATCTCTTGTGCACAGAGAATAGCTACCTGGTATTGTCTACGTTCTTCTTCATCTGGTGAAACTTCTTCAGAAAAGTTTAAACGAGTGCCAAATGAGTCAATGGCTTGTCCTATAGAGGTGTCCCAAAATGGAGCATTGGAACCATAATCTGGATGGTTAGTATATCATCAACATGACCTTCTGTGGGAAAATGGAAAGAAGTATTACCCCGAGAAGGTTGTTGGAACAAGGGAGGCGAGTGTGAAGGATATGGTCATCCGCTTTCTGCAACCACATTCCCTCCCACTTGGGAGTTGGTAGTAGCTCCCTGATCGATAGCTTCCATAGTATTTTCTCCTGAAAGAGGAATAAAATCAGGTGGCAAGCCCCGTACTCTTTTGGACTGTCTTAGCTCAGCCAGTTTGTACAACTCCTATCTAACCTAGGGTCTCAAAAACTACAAAACACACCAAAAATTTCTCTACTCAAGCTATAGGCCAAACAAGCAAACTTAAATGACAGGAGGAGTTCAGATAGTCAGGTCTCTCACTATGATTGTCAAGAAGATGCCACTCGCGATATACCTCTAGCGTACGTGCGTAGTAATCTCCCAGAATGTTGTTTTCGGTGTATGGCTATAAGCAAGACGGCCAAAGGGCTTTTCTCAGATAGATAAGGTATCCTAGTGGGGTCTCCCGATATATGCAAGGTACGTGGGAGCTCAAATCAGTAGTAGTGCTGTCTAATGTATAATCGTTCACAAGGGGCCTTCCGATATACATTCGAGTACATGAATTACCTTTCTATATGCATCAAGGGTACGTGAAAGGCTGTTCGATATACCGACGGTACATGGAAGAACCGCGCGAGTCCTGGGATGTAATGCAGACGAGTAACGAAAGCTCCTACGCTTAACGACGCCCGAACACGTCTCTAGCCTATCACTCAGATTGTTATGTAAATTTTAACCTATAACTACTGTTAATTTTAAAGTGGACGGTTAGGTGAATGCATGGAATTTTGACAGAAAAAGTAAAAGCATGCAGTATGTAGATGCAATTATTTCACTTTACTGTTCGTAGTATGCCTACCTACGGGAGGGAAAGAGAGTATTTTCTTTTCGTTTTAAAAACAAAAATTCCCAAACAACTATCTTGAACAAATCAAAATCAAAGATAAGCAACACATTCCAAACTCATTTTTCTTTTCTGAAAGCAATCAAAAGGGGAAGAGTCTCTTTTCCTAAAAGAAAAACAAGAAGCACACTACATGCATATGCACTCTATTTTTCGATTTTTTCTTAAAACATCGATAGATCTAACTTAAAACTACACTATTTTTTCTTTTGATGAGATAGTACTAATGAAAAAGAGACAAAAGAACACAGAAAACCTAAAAGCTTGTGAGGCTATTCAGAGATCCAATGCCTTATGCTCAATAATGATAATGACCTACTGTGAGTAAAAAAAAAATATTTTTAACAAGCAAAAAGAAGTCCTCTATGCAAACAAAAAATGAAATCAAGATGCTAATCAAATGTTTTTTCTTTTAGTCTTTATAAAAGAAATGAAAAAAGAGCTCACTAAAACCTAAGCTTTCAAAAAAAATTCATTTCATAATCACAACCAACAAGCATGAAAGGAAATGAATAATCAACAAGCCTAGTCTAACTTTTGAATTCTTCAATCAAACCAATCTTTTACCATAGAATTTCCAACCATGAGCATTCAAATTCTCACACACAAGCCTGACAAGGCAGGGCTGAAAGCAAACAAACTCAAAATTTTACCTAAAAATGATGAAAAGTTAGTTCTGGAACAACGCATACCTAGCACCGCGCTGGAGGGGTCTTGACAGAGCGGTTCTGGACAAGCACGGCTTCTGGATAACGGGACTCAGGCGGTGGCACCGCTTGTTGCCAACAGCGCATGAGCGGTTCCCTGAATAAATCCAAAACATAAGGAGAACGAAAGATCAAGTTAGAAATTGATCATATCAAGGCAAAAATTGATGGATTGACAGTAAAAAAGAGCATATCAAGTCGAAATAGTTCAGATCTGAACAGATATGAAAGTTTCAAACCAAAATTCACTAAGTTAGACAACAGATCTGACTGAAGAGAGTTGGAGATGGAGCCTGGATTCGGACAAGAGTTCAAGAACTGAGGAAGATCAGATCAACTGAGATTTGCACTGTTCCCCAACGGAGTTGCCAGATTTGTTGTCTGGAATATTGCACCTTCTGCGAACAGAAGCTGTTCCTCTGGTCTGAATGGTTCAAATCCAGAACAAATCAGTGAACGACAAAGGATGAAGACCTTCCCTGAATGTCGTAGACACCTGGAATACTACTTTGATTGTGAACCTGTGTACCTGCAAACAAATCAAGCATGCAAACACATCAAAGCTACCAGAAAATCATCTACTTATCCATGTTAGTGACTAAGAAATCTAACAACATGTACATGTGAAATCAAAACAACAATAATGTGGAGCGGAAATCAGCTTTGCATTAAGAATGTGTGGAGAAGCTTACAACCGTTGCCTTAGTGTCGACAAGCCCCTCCATGAAACAAACACTTCATCCCCATAAGCTCCAACTTTGCTCTCTATGCTCTCCAATGACTTGGACTAAGTGGTCAATCCAACAGGATAACAATACCTCTATAGTTCTCCCACTCAACTATGGATATGAGTTTGTATTTATAAGGCTCAATGGATAGGGACAGTTGAAAGAATTATGGGTGAAGTGGCTCCAAGATCCTACCATGGGGGATCTCGAGCTCAAACTAACTCATAATGATAGAGATAAGGGAGGACATGAGGCTCAAGTTCTAGAAGCCTTGAGAAACTTCTATTTTTCCCATTTTACCCAGGGTACAGCTTTTGTTCCCTTATGACAGAGCGGTTTAGATGAGAACCGCTTTAAGACCAAAGACCATGGACGGTGGCACCGCTTCTCCAAAACAAGATACAGGTGGTGCTGAGCATGGTACCACTCATCATCCACAGGAAAGCGCAGTTCTAGGTTTTTTCAAGTAGAATTGACAAATAGAGCAAGTTTCCACTCCAAGTGTTGGTATCAAGGGCAAACATAGAAGTTAAGGGTCTCATCACATGATGGTGACAGGATATAGGTATAACAGAATACCCCATCCAAAGCATGCGACTTAGAGGAATACGATAAGTGAGAGCTTTGAGAGAACAAGTTGTCACTTCGAGGTGAAAATGTCAGCTCGGTTGGAGAATGTCGTCTAGTAGGCATTTGTAGTACATCAATACTTTTGACTCATAGACAAATTTAACCAGGTCATGGTTGCAGACCAATACAAGGCAGATCCATGAGAGGAATAAACAAGCATGCCTACTAGAATACAATGTAGATCCATGTGATAGAGGACTTAAACTTGGACATAACTACTGAAAATACAACGTAGATCTATGTCCTACAGACACAAATTTGAGCATAGCCACTACCATACAAATGTGGATCCATGCTAAATATACAAAACTCCATCGCAATCTCAGGAAAGCAATGAGCGCAAAACAAATACCCAAGGTCTTCGTCTGGTCTTCCACAAAGTACGATTCTATCCATGTGATTACAATGATCTGAAGTTGAACATGGTAGAAACCTATTGATTACCGATCATGATGTGAACAGTTAACAAGTGTGAGGGAGATCACCACTAATGTCAATGATTCAACAGGTACCCTAGTACAATCTATTGAGTGCGAATAAATGTCCTAATGTCGAACACCCAGTCGATTCTATCGATCAAAGGTCAATGATGTGAACCTATGTCGAGAGTGAGAGAATCTGTCATTAAGGCATACAGATCTCAAGGTACTAAGTTTTTTTCTAATACTATTTCCCGGATGATGAGCTGATGCCGACGAGAATAGTCTCGTCGAAGGAGGGACATGATGAGTCCCACATCGACGACACGAAACTCGGAACATAGTTCTGGATTGATGTGAATGTAGTAACCATAAGACTGACTCAAAAGTATTGACACAAAGACTGCTTTGACTGCAGAGGTAAAACTTTTCCAATTTTCCCTTTGAACATCAGGCAGCACGACAAATGACTCGGCAACATGACTAACCAGAAAAACACAGAATACGACGGCGGACAATGCATTCTTTCGAAAGACTCAAAGCAGTGGCATGACTCATGAAAGTGGATCGTCACGGAGATCAACTGAATACCCAATTGACTGAAATGATATGCAGATAAGTGCCATGTTCAATGGTAACGACAAACCACTGCCATTTATTTGCAAAATGATTCCCTTCCCATTTTCCCCATCATGGTTGATGAGTGCCTCTTTTCGGTTTTATGAGTTCAAAGAGGGTAACAAACACTTGTTATAGCTCATCCGAAGACAAGTCCAAACTCATATGTTTTACGAACCTGTGAGAGGAGGCGTTCGCTCCCAAAAAAGGGTCTCTCAATGTTTAATTTAACAAGTCCAATGAAAGAAAACTCGGTATCGTTCATGTTTAGAGAGTCTAAAAGACCAGGGAAGAAGACTCCAAAGGGTCCTTTTTCGTATGGTTTAGTCCCTAAGGCCCAAAAAAGTATAAAATAATACCTTAGAGAACTCTTCTAGTCATGATTGGTTGGAGTGTTCATTTTTCGTAAATAGTCCATCCGAACCGAAAAAGAGATAACCTACCGTCGGAGAGACGACTCTTCAAATGCTTTAACAAGCGTGAAGAAGACAAGATCATTCGACAATCTTTTCGTATTTAAGGATCCCAAAAAGAGTTTTAAAGAAGACTCCACTAGGTCTCTTTTCACGATGAGAGATTTTACGAGCCTGAAAAGAATCAAAAACGAACTCAAACCTTTGATACTAAGTTTCGAGAGCGTGACCAAAGTGTCGTAATAAACGCTCAAAGACTTTTTCCATTTTATGCCCGTAGGAAAAAGTCAAAAACGAACTCCCAAAACTTTACTGCTACCACTCTTCTATCCTACAACGACTCAAAAACAGGGGTTAAATGCCCCAATAACTGACATTAAAGGATTACGACTGATAGATTTTGAGTAATAAACGATTTTAAAACAAAACTACAGTATGTCAAACCCAAAAATGCATATAAAAGCCATGTAAATAGTAAAAAATCAAAACATTTTACTATTTACCCATAGTGGAGAGCCTTTGGAGCATTTTCTTGGCCAAATTTTCAGTCGCTGATATCCGGAGCATCCACCGTCGAATTCGAGCACCGTCAGTTCTAGGTAATAGCCTAGACCCTACTCTTTCATTTTACGTCTTCAATTTTGATTTTTAATCCTGTTTTGGGCTTATATGGCAAGCCCTAATATCATGGGAGCGAGCACCGCTCTTATCCCTTGCGGGATAAGCGATACCCCGCAAGAACCACGCCGAAAACATAGCGCACGGGCGGTGCCGACCATGGAGAAATAAAAATAGTTACATAAGAAAAACTAGCTCATTTTAATTGATTTGGATGATTAAGAATGTTTCTAACAAGTCTTGTGATTGTTTTTTGCAGGTTCTTGTTGATCAAAAATGGTCATATGGAAAGAGAGACAGCATGATAATGACAACGCCTTCGCCGAACGAAATGCGGGTTGCATAGCCGCATTGAGACACTGTGGACTCTTAAAGTTCTTCTGCACACCCAGTATGGTATCACATGAGCGATTACTAGAGCATATACTCCGGATGTGGAATCCGGAGCAACAATATTTTGAGGTTGGTGCTCACATTTTGACAGTTGAGGTAGAGGACATCTACTATCTCATTGGCCTTTCGAGACATGGTACTCCCATCTCGCTAACTAGTTCTCGTGGGGGGTACATTACTACTCAGGAGTTGATAGACTGTCACTGCATTCCTGGGACAAGGACATCGAGGAAGAAAATCCCCATAAAAGCAATGATGGATGGACCTCTACGCACCGTGTTGTTTACTATGCAAAGAGTGGCAAGAATCCAAGGAGTGCACCAGGCGTCTAGAGCACATATGCTCTATGCCATAGCGGCCATGGCGCCTACAGTCTTTACTTTGGCGAAAGCCCTACTCCCGATCTTCAAGGATTATCTGACCAAGTGTCGGCAGGGAGAGCTGAAGCAATTTGGTTTCGGTTCCATTCTAGCTTGCTTCTTCTTCGAGCGGGTTCCACAGATGAGACCCCAAGTGGTCTTTACAGAGCTGAGGACACAGGACCCTCACATGCAGAGGTGGGTCCTTATTATGGCTCGTACTGGAGCGGGCAGGGGAAAGGTAAAGTGCGGTGACTCGTTCCTTCGATGGTTGAGAGATCAGCTCCTCATGGTGGAGGATTATGCATATGCAGGCACTGACTTCAGCGGTGACCCTGACCTACCGCTCCCACCTAGTGGACAGTGGAGTGACATCGGTAAGAAACAAGACCCTAAAATGGAAATAGTGTTTTTATGTTTTTTATGTTTTATAATTTTTTATGTTAAGTAACAAGACTTGAATGTTTTCATGGAGATGTCGGAGCAGCACGACCTGGGGGAGCCTCCCCATTGGATAAACGAGCCGAAGCCTGTTTTGTACCGAATGGTGACGATGTGACAGGGGAGTTAGAGGAGAACCTGGAGAGGTTGACCCTAGACATCCCTAATGCTTCCATTGACGACCTCCCACTGAGGTATCAAAGGCCTACAGCGGGAGTACCGGGTCGCTTTAGTAGACTGCTACGTAGAGTAGCCCGGGCAGTGATGTGTTACCACGAGCATCATTAGACTATGAGTGCATGATGTATCCATTGAAAGCATTTAGCTTCAGGATTTTGTATCTTGATTTTTTACCTGAAAGCCTACATGATTCAGATGAGGTCTCGTGACCTATTTTTTGTAATACATGTTCATATATATATATATACACATACAAACTTTTACTTGGTGTTTATATGTCTCAAATGGTGAATGTATTTTACATGAGTTTTATGTGTCTTTAATAGTTTATTTACAATGAACCAAGTTTGAATGTCATGAATGGGCAATATGCCAATCTAGGACGTAATTAGCCAATGAGTCAGCAACTACATTATGTTCCCTAGGGATATGCCTATAGGTGATAGTTTCAAATGACCTTTCTAACAAGCGTACCCCCCGGAAGAGACGGAGAAGCATAGGATTCCTAATCGTATAAACATGGTTTAGATGACAAACCACTAGTTGTGAGTCCATCAAGACTACCAAGTTGCGAACATCTTGGGAGGCAGCTTCAGTCAGAAGACCTATGACTACTCGATACTCAGCGATATTGTTGGTAGCGGGACAAATACAAACCGCTCCTGAACTGACCAAATTGTAAGCTGGGGAATAGAGAACCCAAGCAACTGAGGCAAGATTCAAGGTGTGGCAGCAAGCACAATCAGCGAAGCCGTAGAAATCCATTTGCTCTACACGACCAAAACATGGTATAAACAGATACGAACACTAAACTCAAAACCATATTGAAAATACTTAAGCACACTGAAAGTCAAGTAATATACATATATACAAGATACTATCTAAGAGAGCACTACACATAGTACCTCTTCAGGTACAACCCATTGCGAGGTTGTCCTAAAGGGATTCCATCATAGTCTACGAGCTCGTAGGCCCATTTCTCTAAAACTTTATAAATAACGAAAGGACCGTACCACATGGATTCCTACTTTCCTTTTCTTAGTTTGTCATATCTCTGATCGTAAGTCAAAACTAGGTCACCCTCGGTAAAGGCACAAGGTTGGACAGACTTGTCATACTACGCATTGATGCGTTTCTTGGGTGCCTCATTAGCCAAGGCAGCATCTCTCCTAGTTTCGTCAAGGTTGTTCAAGTATAGAAATCTCTCTTCCTCTACGGAAGTGTCTGGGAGAAGTTCGACGGCAAGTTTCAAGGATGGAATCTGACATTGAATCAGCAAGACAACTTCGAGTCCATAGACTAGCTGGAAAAGTGTGAAACCAGTAGTTGTTTTCACCTAAGTCCTGTAGGCCCAAAGAGCGGAAAAAAGGATATGGTGCCAGTTGGATTTATGGTCTCCAACCATCCGACGAAGCATCGTTTTCAAAACTTTGTTAATGGCCTCTACCTGACCATTATCTTGCGGATAATAGGGCGTAGAGTTTTCATGACGAAAACCTAGCTTGGCACTTAGTTCCTCCATAATTTGATTACCGAAATGTGATCCGTGATTTGTAACTATGGACTGTGGGACTCCGAATCTAGCTATCACATGATTGAACAAGAAGAGAGCGGCATTCCTACCGTCTTCTGCATATGTAGGCATGGCCTCAACCCACTTTGTAAAATAGTCAACAACTACAATGATGTAAGCATGCCCCCCGGCTGAGGTAGGCTTACAATGCATATAATCAATCCCCCATTTGGAAAATGGGCAACGACAATGACGGGGTGTAGCGGAGCAAGATGAATGCGATTTTTCAAATAAAAATGTTCAACAAAATGACCGTGGCCAAAATGTAGTGACGAAATTTTTGAACAGCAATGACCGTGTCCAATGCTAATTTCTCCACGCGTGAATATCGGGTTTCGGAATCCATAAGATTCTTAATAGCATAGTAAATCACATGCTCCTGACCGTCGAGATTCTCCTGCACCAAAACCATAGCGATGGTAGTAGTGGAGGCAGCAATATATAAGAGAAAATCCTTTGAATAATCTGGGGGGTGTATCACGGGTGAATAAGTCAAAGCGTGTCTGAGATTATCAAAGGCTCGTTGGGATTAGTCATCCCAATAAAACGAAGTGTCCTTCTTAAGGAGACGCATATAACCGTGGGTTTTCTCTGCAAAATTGCACACGAAACGACGAAGAAAGTTTGCCTTCCCTTGCAAACTTTGGAGTTCTAAAAGGTTGGTTGGGGCTGGTAGAGCTAAAATAGCGGCAATTTTCAATGGGTCTATCCGGATGCCATCCTTAGAAACCACAAAACCTAACAGGCGTCCCGTCTCAATGCAGAAAACACATTTATGAGAATTGAGCTGTATATTATAATGACAGCATCTCAAGAAAATTTCTCTAAGATGACCAGGGTGGTCCTCCCGTCGCTGTGAATGAGCAGGGAGGTCGTCAAGGTACAGTTCAACAATATGTTTTATATCATGAAACACATAGGACATAGCACACTGGAAAGTGGCTCCAGCATTTTTTAAGCCAAATGGTAACTTCCTATATGCAAAGGTTTCCCATGGGCAAATGAATGTCGTCTTGTGCTGATCGGTGGGTAAAATCTCAATCTGATTATAACTAGAAAAGACATCCATGAATAAGAAGATGACACTTTCAGCACAGTGATCGATAATCTGGTCAATATGCGTAGTAGGAAAGTTGTCCTTGGTACAAGATTTGTTCAAATCTATAAAATCGATACAGACTCTAATGGTGCCCTGTTTTTTATTGACAGGGACGACATTCAATACCCTAGTGATAGCATTCAATTTGGTGTCCATGAAATCCTAATTCGTTTTCCAATTTGTACATGTCCATGTGTTTCTAGTTCCATCTCATAACTTGTAAAGAGTTTACTGAACCCTAGTTCCATCCCATAACTTGTCAACCCTAGTGATAGCATGCAAATTGGTGTTCATGAAACCCTAGTTGTTTTCCAATTTTTGCATGTCCTTGTGTTTGTAGTTCCACCTCATAACTTGTAAAGAGGTCACTAGACCCTAGTTCCATCCCATCCCATAATTTGTGCATGTCCATGTGTTTTTAGTTCCATCTCATAACTTGTAAATAGGTCACTAAACCCTAGTTCCATCTCAGAGCTTGCCAACC